>CM042165.1:87552072-87742072 GCA_023376005.1 Doryteuthis pealeii
AGATAGATAGATAGATAGATAGATAGATAGATAGACAGACTGAGATAGATAGATAGATAGATAGATACAGACTGAGATAGATAGATAGATAGATACATAGATACATATATATATATATATATATATATATATATATATAGAGAGAGAGAGAGAGAGAGAGAGATATGAACAGAGATAGATAGATAGATAGATAGATAGATAGATATGAACAGACTGAGATAGATAGACAGATAGATAGATAGATACAAATAGGCATAGATACATATATATATATATATATATATATATATAGAGAGAGAGAGAGAGAGAGAGAGAGAGAGAGAGAGAGAGATGAACAGATATAGATAGATAGATAGATAGATAGATATATTTAGCAGTAAATAAACTAATAATAAATAAGACGCAAGACATTTCTTTTATTTGATATCTGAACATTCTGACTTCATAAAATATCATCATCCTCAAGACGTACTGACGCCATGATTGCCTTTTACTTTCTCTCTCTCTCTCTCCTCTCTCTCCTCCCTCTCTCTCTCTCTCTCTCTCTCTCTCTCTCTCTCTCTCTCTCTCTCTCTCTCTCTCTCTCCATCCGTTCCTATCGATCATCGCTCTTGGCTTGTTCTATACACGATACCTAGTGTCTGCACATGGCCGATATGCTTAAGTTTTGGGTGGTCGGCCGATACTGGTGTGCCCATGTGTAGGAGTCCATAGGAGAAAATGTCGTTTAAGATTTCGTCCTTACTTCACCAACAGTGTCCAGCATATATTCCTCTTCTTACCTGGATTGTTTGTGAGAGAGATTAGATTATTTAAATTAATGGTTTCTTTTTTCCAGCGGAAAATCATGGAATAATCCAACGTTGAGGGAAAAGATTATGAAATTTATTGAAAAGAAGGATCAACCACGTTGAGGAACTTGTCAAACACTGTCAATCATTTTCTCATGGAGTGGGCAGTCTTTTCTCCTATCAAAAAGACAGAAGGACGGTCTCAGGAACTTTCTTTTCGGATTAAGAAACCCGATTACGACAAAAAGGTTCCCGAGTCCAAGAAAATTCCCGAGTCTAACAAGAAATACCTGAAGAAGGCCGGAGGGCACATCGGCCAAAACGTTGAACAGATAACAATGAAGATGAGGATAATAGTCTGAATAATCCAAATGATACTGTCTTATATTTTGAATACTGGAAGTGGTGTAATGGTTAAAGTCATGGGAAATGGACTTGTCGCCCCGAGTTCAAATCCTGGACGTGGTAATTGCATTTCACTTGACGCTAATACCCTTGGGAAAGGTATGAATCCTACTCTCCCTCCAGCTATGGGTAAATAGTAGGGCAGACTGGGCTCTTTAATCTTGGTTAGGCAACCGGTCTAGGAGAAGGAAAACTCTGAATTCAAACCTGCTGAACTCCGCTTAAGAAATTGACCTTGTGTCGCATCCTGCTCGTGCGGAGGGGTTGGTAAATATATATTTTTTGAATACTAGGCTCCTTTTGTTGTAACTTGAAGAATAGGGCAAATTATTTACCAAAGTATTGCAAACCTATGACCACGCCCTAATCAGAAAGAAATATTTCAACCCAAATAATATGAGGGATTTGTTTGAGAATACTAACATGGATGACATTTTATCCTTCTTGGGTGAAAAAAAAAAAATATTGAAAATTATGAATCAGATATAAAATACATCCACTAAATAGATCAACAAAAATGACACCAGTAAAGGAAACTTGTGTACCAACTTTATCTCACAATCTAACAGTTTTTTGGCATTAAATAACCCACGAAAGGTTGATATGTCACCAAACAATCCAAACCAAACCAAATGAACTGAATGAAAATTATTTATACCAATTTGAAGATATTAAGAACTTGAAACATCATCATCATCATCATCATCATCCTCATATTGCGCTGGTAGCACGGATATCCATGACAATCACACACCAACCGTCCTTATCATTCATTGCCCCCGGAGGTCTTCTGCACGGCATTCATTATACGTGCAGAGTTGGTGAATGTCGGTCTTTGGTGGACGACCCACGCTGACGTAGCCATCTGCTGGTTTCTGTAGGAGAACAACACTTATGAGTTCGTTCCTGCTTCTCCAGCAGTGTCACTCCGATGGTTTGGCAAGTGGTCGTACAGCTGCTTTCTTGTGGTGTGTTGGTTTTCAAGATTTGTTTAATATCGCACGCAGCATTCTTGTGCACCTCCCATCTGGATTATTCTCTAGGCGCTTCGTTAGGGTCTAAACGTGTATTAAAATGACTTGATTCGGTATTAAATGACCCAAAAGGGTTTGATATGCCATTAAACAATCAAACCAAACTATCATTGAAAAAGAATATATATAATTTATAGGTACCACCAATTTTCCCTGTAAAATTTACCCCCCACTCCAATATCTAACACCATGAAACTTACATAAATTTTAATATTATCTTGAAATTTTTTGTCCATTCGAAAGAAGAAACATTAAAACTCATGATGATTTCTGCTCAGAGAAATAATTAGAATTATAAACGAAAAACAATGTTTACATTTTTGCACCGTTAAATCAATTGAAATTTAGCCAAAAACACGTTATGACTAGAGGCTTTTTTTGTTTTTTAATTCTATGAAAAAATCAATTAATGGTCCGATTTTCACGAAGATTTCCATAATTACTTACCGTTTGATGAAAATTGTCTGAAATAGTTTTATCCTACAATGCATTAGGGGAAATATTCTTTTACTAGGTCTACCCCCTATTTTATTTTAGGAAATATGAAAAAAATGAACGGACAAAAAAGATTTTTACTTTTTTTTCTATAAAGATAAGAGACTGAATAATTATATCAGAAGATTTTTATAACTTTCTATACAAGAGCTTTTTAGTAAAATAACTATGAATACAGAATTCTGCTAAAAAATATCAATAAAGAAACTGACCATGTAAATAAACGTACTGTTTTACTTATTTTTCACGATAACGGTGAGTAATTTTCCCCAATCGGATAATTTTATGTTTGAATTAACTGTTTTTCTTTGTAACAACTCATTATGTTCGTTATTTCTTTTTTGCAAGATTTAAAAGAAAAGGTTTTTTTAAATATTTACGTTTCTTCCTTCAATATGGCCTAAACTGATCACGTGACCTATTTTGTTGCTCTTTCATGAGCTTTTATGGCCACATTAATTATATATATATATATATTGGGGTGGGTGGTAATGGTTACCGTCGTAGAAAATGGACACGGTGAGACGAGTTCATAACCTTGACGTTAACTAAAGTAAGTAAAGTCGTCGGGGTGGCCTAATGTCGGTATCAGCCAGACGGCAAAGGAGTCTATCCTCTTTTCACTAGCGCTAGACCAAGGAGATTGTTTTGGCATCTGAAGTGGAGCGCCCCACCTACCATCAGCTCCTCACTTTACCGCGCAGATCCTTGTGCTACTCATACACTGAGTTGGCGAGGGCCGATATCGAACCTGGAACCTTGTGGTTCGTAATCGAGCGTTCTACTGACTGAGCTTATAGATATAAAGGCTCTAGCCATGATATTGAGCACTGTTTACTTATGAATATAACACCCACATTATATATATATATGGGGGGGGGGATTTACCCAACCCATTCGCCGAGAGTAGAATGTCACAGAAGGTTGCGGTGTGGGGCATCCTGCGAGGATTTTCAGTAGTGACGGATCTGTGAGACTAACCATTAGAGGTAATCTAAACATTAGCTACATAAATGAGAGTAACTTTCCTGTGTTCATTTCACTTTGAGGAAGCCGTCTGTTTTGCTCGTCCATTTTCATTTCACTGTAATCAATATAACTGCATGCTTTAACACGAAAATATCATAAAAGGTGTTCTTAATAACAATTAAGTTCATTTCAAATAATGCGCAAGCACAATTAAGAACACATTTTATGATATGTTCGTGTTAAACATGCAGTTGTATTGATTCGAACAAATTCGTATTTTCAATGTAGATTTATGGTGAAATGAAAATGGCCGACCAAAATATATGGTCAAAAATATCTCAAAGTGAAACAAACAAGGGGAGGTTACTCTCATTTATGTAGCTAATGTTCTGATTACCCCATTAGGTACCGCCAATTTTCCCTGTGAAATTCGCCCCCCCCCCCACTATATTTAACACAATGAAACTTACATAAATGTTAATATTATCTTGGAAATTTTTTGCCCATTCGAAAGAAGAAGAAATATGGCCTATACTGGTCACGTGACCTATTTTGGTGGTACCGACTAACCATTACCCCATGACGGGACGCATATATATATATATACATAGATTTAAGTATATATAAGCACACGCAATCAGATACACACACACACACACACACACACACACGCACTCACACACACTCATACTCATAGTCACACTCAAACTCAAACTCTTACTCATAAACGAGAACATTTAGTGTTTAGTATCAGGTAATATTCCAATTAATCCGACCATTACCGACAGCTGTTTTCATTTTTTTATTTTTTTTATTACTTTTTTTGTTTTTTGAGGGGTGGTGTTTATTTCTATACCCCTCTCCCCCCCCCCTACAAACATCATCAGTTTTTATTTCCATTTTCTTTCGGGGTTTTTTTTCCGTCCGTTCCGCCGATGCTTCCGCCACCTAGGATTATTATTTTTATTTTTTTATTTTTTATTTTTTGTGGTCTCCCAAGTCTTCTTGGATTGTTTGTATTTTGTTTTGTTTGTTGTTTTTATTTGTTTATTTTTCGTTTTATTTTTTTCTTCTTTTTTTTTCTTCTTTTTTTTTTTTTTGTTAATCTTTCCAATGGTCTACCCTCACCGCCACCCCCCACTTCACTGCTTATTTTTCCTTTTCACGGTCTTTCTGGAAAGAAAAAAAAAAGAAAATCCGTACTGGTGTTTATTTAGGATCTCCACTTCGTTAGCCAAACGTTCACTTTTTGCTTCACCTACCCCGACTGCCTCACTGAATTTTTATCTCTCTAATCGACTCATATCTGCCAAATTATATCAATTATATCTACACACACCATTCCCAATCCGACCGTTGCTACCCTATCTATCTATCTATCTATCTATCTATCTATCTCAGTCTGTTCAGGTCTATCTATCTATTTATTTATTTATCTATCTATCTATCTATCTATCTATCTATCTATCTATCTATCTATCTATCTCAGTCTGTTCAGGTCTATCTATCTCTATCTATCTATCTATCTATCTAATCTATTTATCTATCTATCTATCTATCTATCTATCTATCTATCTAAGTATGTTCATGTCTATCTGTCTATCTATCTATCTATCTGATTACTAACAGTTCTCGCCTTTGCGATTTCTGAAGATCGTATAGGCAAGAAACTGGTAGTAACCTAGCGCCGTCGACTGTATGTCAACTCTACCTTAACTTATATATATATATATATATATATATATATATATATATATATGTGTGTGTGTGTGTGTGTGTGTGTGTGTGTGTGTGTGTGTGTGTGTGTGTGTGTGTGTGTGTGTGTGAAAATTTTTTCAAAAATATAACAAAAACAGGATGTTACGATCAAAGGAAAATGTTTATATGTCTATACTCAAGTATTTCGGTTTATGATAAACCATCATCAGGACAATGCAAAAGAAATGTTGTAAGGGAGAAAAATGAAAAATGTTAAGTGTATGGTGAATGTGTGAATATAATGTTATTTACCGTTATTCTTTTTTATATGTGTGTTTATATACGAAAGCTGGTGACGTGATCATTGCATGTGAAACAACGGAAAATGAAGATCATAAGATGACGCATGTAGAACGTGAATAGGCCGAGAGGAAATGTTAACATTGATATGACGTATTTTATATGGATATTAATGTTTAGAAAATAAGAAAATTGTTAATAGATAAAACGTTTAATATATATACTGACAAAACAATACATAAGCACATATATATCCATATATACACAGATCAATGTATAACCATACACAGACATATATATATATATAATAAATTTTTCCATTAATCGTAACATCCTGTTTTTGTTATATTTTTTAAAAACATTTTCTTCACATATTGTCGGATTCATTTCCTCATTCCATATATATATATATATATATATATATATATATATATATGTGTGTGTGTGTGTGTGTGTGTGTGTGTGTGTGTGTGTGTGTGCACACAATTTTTTTTATTTTGGGTTGGTACGACTATCTTGGGTTTTTTTTCTTTTTTCTTTTTTTCAAATTTATTTTTCCCCAGGTGATATTTGGTACTATATTTTTACAATCAAACTATTTGCCGGGTTTTTTCTTACCGCAAGGGTTTACCAACAAGTTTGGTATATCATATATATATATATATATATATATATATATATATATATATATATATATATATTATATACAAATATACCTATTAACAAATGTTTAAAAAAAACTAGAGAACTACATTTCCTCCAATAACATTAGATTACCATGCACCCCCTCCCAATCTCTAAAATAATTAAAATATGTAACTTATGCACATCCCACTTCTATTTCCAATTTGACAACACTTTTTATAAACAACAATTTGGCCTACCGATGGGATCATCCCTAAGCGGCGTCCTAGCATGCTTATATCTTGAATTCCTAGAAGCTGGCTCCTTTAAATACATAATTCCTAACAACTCCCAATACTTCCGATGATACACTGATTATTTACCCGAGCAATATAGATATTAATCAAATTGTTAACAAACTACCCACCACACAGTTTACACACGAACTTGAATTGAATAACTCCCTACCTTTTTTAGACATCTTATTTACAAGAAACAACAATAAACTTGAATTCAAAGTCCACCACAAACCAACAGATACAAATACGACCATATACATTATTACTCCTATCCCCACACGAAAAGAGGTATTATAATAGGATTTTACCTTAGAGCCCTCCGCATATGTACACCAAAATACTTGAACAATGAATTCACTTATATAGAGAACACCTTCCAAAACCTCTCATATCCCAAATCTTTTATACAATACGCTAAGGCTAAAGCTCTGAAAATTCATACTAAAAACCAACCACAAAACACCATCAAAACAAACACTCATGAATTATATTTTATAACTATTTCAGACATATTTTCATCAAAAGGTAAGCAATTCTGGAAAGTTTCGTGAAAATCGGACCATTCATTGATTTTTCATAGAATTTTTTAATAAGCCTCTAGTCATAACTTTTTTTTGGCTACGTTAAATTTCCATTGATTTAACGGTGGAAAAATGTAAACATTGTTTTTTGTTTATAATTTTCATTATTTCCGTTAGCTGAATTTTTTTTTTAAATCATCAGGTGTTTTTTTAATGTTTCTTCTTTTTAATGGACAAAAGAATTTCAAGATAATATTAATCTTTATGCAAGTTTCATTGTGTTAAATATGAGGGCGTGGTAAATTTCACAGGAAAATTGGTGGTACCTATAAATCTGTAATGAATGGCCGATCAGAATCCCTGATTTAACACCCGCGACTTTTGTTTAATCTTTGTGACTGGTTGAAGAAGCAAGTCTACTCGACGAGATCAATGACTTTGGAAGAACTTAAATTTCATATACGAGAATCTATTTCCGCCATTCCACAAAAGTTTCTGTGAAGATCAGTTGATGAAATTCTTGAGCGGCTTGAGAGGCTGGAGGCAAATTCTTGTGCCCATATAAGATTCAAATAAAACTACATGTTATGTGTGTTCTTCCCGTATTTATTTTTGTTAAAAAAATAATGATTCGGAATAAATTATACGATTTTTAAAATAGGGAAGGGAGTTACTTTACAATCAACCTGTACAATAGGGTAGGTCGATTTTTCACCTTTTTAAAAAATATCAAATTATCCATCTATGTGAAAATTGTGTTCGTATACTGAATACTGATACCAAAAATTAGATTTTTTACTTGCATCATTGTTTGAGGAAATAGCATCAAAGATCGTCTATTAAAATGCACTAAAAATACTCGTTTTTGCAAAATTTAGCCTTTAGAAAACGAGGATTTTTATTGCATTTTAGTAGACGATCTTTGATGCTATTTCCTCAAACAATGGTGCAAGTAAAAGATCTAATCTTTGGTATCTGTATATCAACACACAAATCTAAATAATTCAAATTATCAAGCCTTAAATATTCAGACAAATAACCCATCTTTTCTATGCTATTCTTTTTCACTCAAATATTTATTCTATTATGTAACTAATATCTGAAATATAATAGACCTCCTATTACGTTTGATACAAATAGTTTTTATAATAGATTTTTTTTTTTCAATTATTCTTCTTACGAATTACAGAAAGTTTAATATAGTCAAATGAATGTTACATATTTTGGGCGTTTTTATGAAGACGTGTCATTTATTTGTTAAATGTCTGTGTATATGAGTGATATTTTAGAATATATAAATATATCTTATTTCTTAATTTACTTATTATTTCTCCACTCAGAGACCGAAAGAGGAAATTGTCAAACTAGATAATCTTTTTACGGTGTAACAATAAGGTTTTTGTTAAAAAGAATTGCTTTCTTCACAAAACAGACAGACAGACAGACAGACAGACAGACAGATATTATAAGCTAATCTCTATTAATTGATATCTATCTATCTATCTATCTATCTATCTCTCTCTCTCTCTCTCTATATATATATATATATATATATATATATATATATATATATATATATATATATATATATATAGATATCAATATTTTGTTAATATCTCTCTATCTATTTCTTTATCTTTTAATATATATTCCCATAATATCTATCTATCTATCTCTCTATTTATCTCTCTCTCTCTCTCTCTATATATATATATATATAATATATATATATATATATATATATATATATATATATAAGTATATTCTGGCAGCATTTTTTTCTTTAAACATGTTTTGTTAAACTCAACGGACAATTCTTGTCGGACGAGTTTTGTTCGATCCTTTCTAACTGTCTGGCCACCTTTTTAATATCCAGGTGGAATTGGTGTAGCAATCCACCAATGTTTTTTTCACGAGTGCTTTCTACACGACTTCGTGCCATCTTCAGGTGTGGAACTGGTGGGGTGTTTCCGTTGTCTCGCTTTTAAAACAAGCAGTAGTAGTAGGAATTAGTAGTAGGAGGGGCTCACAGTTTTCGTTTAAACGAAACCTGTGGGGGGGGGTTCAAACATAATTCAATCCTAAAAGTAAGAAATAATTTAGTATAATTTTCGTGTCATTAAACTAAACAGTAAAAAGGAAGCAAAAGTTGATTAACTCAGCTTCAGTATAATAATAGATATATATTCATTTTTATTCCTATAACTGTTCTCTGAAGAAGACGTATGGTTTATATAATACCTTCTAATATTGTTTTATTTTACTTTTGAAAATAATTTTAATTAGATTGCATTCTTTTAACATTTCATCGTCGAAATATGCGTGTCGGCACGTAATATATTATATTTCTTCCATTTAACTATATTGTTGTGTTGCGCTAATATTCTGAAAAAAGAATTCAGAAAAGAAAAAAAAAGCAAGCACTTTTTAAAAGCCTTTTTTTTGTGTGTGTGTGGGGGGGGGGGGTAAAAATGGAAAATTAAGTAGATGTCGATATATGATGAGAATCTATGTATTGATAGTCTTGTTCTTTAATTATACGACCGTTATCATCTTGCAAGAAAGAAAGTGTAGAAAAGGGACATGCTACTCAGAAAAAATATAAGAAAGAAAGAAAGGAAGAAAGAAAGAAAGAAAGAAAGAAGAGAAAGGAGTAGGGAATGGGTAGAAAGAGGGAGTGAGAGTGCGAAAGCGATAATGTTAATCTGTTTCAATCGAACATAATGAAAAGATGAAAAGAAGGAAAGGAAGAAAAAAAGAGTGAGAGAGATAAATCAAAATTATAGACCAAGTAACTAATAGGCACCCCAGCCCAGATCAGTTTTGAAAGGAACTGAATTTTGCTTTTCACCGGTTGTTAGTAAACAAAATCAACAGCCGATAAAACCAAAGATACCTTTTTATACTAAAATAGTTTTTTTGTTTTTGTTTTTTAACTATTTTAGTATAAAAACGTATCTTTGGTTTTATCGGCTGTTGATTTTGTTTACTGACAACCGGTGAAAATCAAAATTCAGTTCCTTTCAAAACTGATCTGGGCTGGGGTGCCTATTGGTGACTTGGTCCAAGATTATTATTATACTTTTTACATATTGAACTATTTGACAATAGATTTTAAGTAAAAAATAGAAATTCTTAATATATCAATGTCATGATATTCTGAGAAATCTAAGAATATCCTGAATAATCTAGTACAGGGGTTAACTATTTATTGGGAAAAGAAAAGGGAAAAGTATAAAATAATAAGTGAAAGGGTAAGAGTTGTTGTCCTTGGCCATAAAAAAGGGGGTTATTTCCCTTAGGTTTTTTTTTTATTTGAAAAATGAGCGGGAAAAAATGGACTGAAGCAGACGGTAACGAGACAGACGATAGGAGAGAGACGGTTAGAAGGGAGTTGATAATGGTTTTTGGAGTTGACGGTCGAATGAGAAGATTAGAAGGAAAAAGATGGGATAATTAAGAGTGGGAAATTTGGATTGAAAAAAAACAATAATTATTGCCAGTAAGTGACTTATTATCTATTTATCAACTAAAGGGTAAAAGTTTTAGAAATTGGAAAAAGAGATTATTATTTGAAGAAAAATCGAATTGATTTGAAAGGGAAAGAAACGAAAGAAGTAATTGTTTTTAGAAACGGATTTAATGTAAAAAGAAAAGAGAGAAAAAAGAGGAACTTATATTTAATGAAAAAATAAGGAAAGGAAAGAAATAATAACAAAAAAAGGAACTTATGTTTTAACGGACAAAAAGAAAAAGAAAAAGAAAGGTATTTATTGGATTGTAAACAATTTTGTTTCATGAACTTTTATGTATTTCGCATCTGTCTGTTTCAAAAAAAAAGTAAATGATAATCATTTTTTATAAAATAAAATAATTATTTATCTCTTATAAATTGTCTAATTGACTGAATCTTTTTATTTGCTTGAAAAGAAAAACATTCCATGTTTTTCCCCTGAAATATTTTTTCCTTGGAGAATCAATTGCCTAACCACTTAGGACCCACACGACTCGGCGAAGGCGTTTGAATAAATAGACAGAACACTTCATGACAATCAACTTTCAAACTATGACAAAAAAGAAAAAAATTCAACTGAGGTAGTCACTACTAGAATAGGCTCAGTCCTAACTAGTGATCATCCTCTACACATTAATTCAACAACCAACATTACGTTTTTTGTTTTGTTTTGTGTGACATGGTTTATATTGTGTAATTTGTGAAAATAAACCATTATCTTCTTCTTTATCTTCTTCTCCCTCTGGGTATGAAATAACCCTAGGTGGTTTGACATGTCGTTAAAATCAATTAATTACTGACGGTTCCTAAATGGTCCCCCTTCCCAAAATTGAACAGGCTCAATGCCGCTTAACTTCAGGGATCCGGCGGGAATCGGTGTATTCAGCATGACATTACCGGGTTAAATCGAACTTAATAGACCTAAATTCCACCATCGTATGTCACTCCACCGAAAGAAAATACCAAAAATCAGGGAATTAACCGAATTTAATGAAATTTTCAGTGTTGATATATTAATGATTAAAAGATATAATGTATCAATTATTTTATTTAAGGACTTTTACATTTTTTCAGGTCAATTAACTTTGAACCACGTATCTTTGAGGCGTAACACAAATTCTCAAAGATACGTGGTTCAAAGTTAACTGACCTGAAAAAATATAAAAGTTTTTAAATAGAATAAATGTCAGAGGTATCATAAGTAAAATCATTTAACTTATTAAAAGAGAAAAAATAATGAAAATTGGAAATGGAAATTTAGTTCTGTCCGCCTCAAATAAAATGTTGCGTGCATCTATTAATTATTAATTATTTTGAATATTTTACACATAAATTTGACACAAAATCGTTGGAATTTATTTATTTGTAAACTAACTTTTTGTTACTGAAAAAAACGGTGAGAGTAAAAAATAATTTTAAAAATTGACTACAAATTTCTCAAATGATGTTTTACATTTAAAATAATAATAAAAACGTTTTAATTAATTTTATAGTTTATTTATTTAAATTGTAATTATTACAATAGAAAAGATTCTAATGTTGAATTATAATGAACAGCTTTTATTTATCTTATTAATATCAATATTGAATTTTTTTTTTTAAAGATAAATAAAAAGATTTATAATACAAGGTTGTTCTTTATTCTGTGTATTAATGATTTTGAGTATTATGACGTAAGCAGTGACGTAGTTTCGGTTACAGACAGTGAATCTCTATTATTAATAGATTAGAAAATTATTAGCCTAAAAAAGAAGTGCGAAACACAATTAGAAAATTATTTGTGGGTCCCTCTACCCTTCAAAAAAAGAAAGTGCAGGGATTAAATAGAAAAATTGTTACCCTAGAAAATCATTTCAAAAACAATGGATTTTGTTATATCATTTTCTATAAATAGCATCGTCAAATGATTTCGTCTCTTTTTAGAAATTGTTGACCGAAGGTATGTTCTAATAAGTTTTAATTTTGAAAAAACTGCCTTCACTTTTTGTGCGGGGCCCAATTTGAATAAAGTCGACTCTGTTCATTAATTAAGAAATCAAAAAAACAAAAAAAAAAACAGATAAACAAGGGAGGTAACTATTGAAAAGAAGGTTGAGTTATTTCCCTTGCATTCCTAAGCTGTGTCCATTTCATTGTGATGACTATAATTATAAAGATTTAACGATTTAACGAAACAATTTTAACTCATGACCTTAAATGTAGATATTTACCAAAAAGTTTTTAACCCCCTTGTGAATTAAAATTCAACAAGGATCGGAAAAAATAAATGAAATTTAATATAATTTTTTACTGTATTTTTAGCTCAGTCGGTAGAGCATTCACCTCTGAGCCACAAGGTTAAGGGTTCGATACCGACCCTCGCCAACTCAATACCACGGCTTGGATCTGTGAAGTAAAGAGAGGAACTGGTGATAAATGTGGCTCTCCGTCTCCTTGATCTAGCGCTAGTAAGTCACTCCATCGACTTGACTATATGAAGAGGAAGAGTTTTTTGTTTTTTTGTTTTGTTTTTGTTTGTTTTGTTTTGTTTTTTTTTTTCACATGTAAAAATTAGTAGGAGGGCTCTAAAATTGCCAAAGGAGGTATTTTTTTTTTATTTGTTAATTTTAAAACCAGGGAATTGTCCAATTCTAATGAAATTTTCACCAAATTATTTTCTCACGACTTAAGTTTATTTTATTAAAGAAACTTGAAAAACATATTTTTTATCAATTCAGAAAGTGGGGGGGGGGGGTGACCATTTAAAGAAAAAAAATCCAGGTCCTAATTTTTACATTTCTTGAAAGATCATATCCTGAAGAATATATAGAAAAATAAAAAATATATATATTCAATACCCTAAAAAAGGGATTTTTAAATTTTTAAAGTTATTTGCTTAAAACTCAAAAAAAAGATTTTCTTTAAATTGATGCAAAAAAATATTACTCTATCTAAGTTAAACTGAGTTTTTTACTACCTTAAAAATTTCAATGTCAGGTTTATATGTCTTCCAGCATCCGTGACTAACTAGTAAATTTAACAAAAGATAGCCCTGTATTTTATCTTAGAAAAAATCTGAGTAAAAAAAAAACTCACTATAACGTGCTGCGTATTTTCAAAGAATTTTAAATAAATTTCAAGTATGTATGACAAAAGGGCCCGAATTCTCTCCCAGTCTAAATAAATATGTCAATCGCAACAGAGAAAAGTCTTTTTGGCTACACTTCCAAGAATAAATATTTTTTAAGATATTGGATAGAAAATCCCATGTTTATCTTTTACTTCGAAATATCTGAATGTAAAAACACATGATACCATAAAAATTTAATCGGAGAACATTAAATGGATTGATGCAAGGGAGACAACCCGGTTTAAAAAAATGGGAGTTATGTCCCTTTTGGAGCCACCCTATTTTACAGTCTTTGGATAGATGTAAACAGAATAAGATAATAGATAGATAGATAGATAGATAGATAGATAGATAGATAGATAGATAGATAGATAGATAGATAGATATGAACAGACATAGATAGATAAATAGATATATAGATATGAACAGACTTCGATAGATAGATAGATAGATAGATAGATAGATAATGAACAGACTTAGACACACACACACACACATATATATATATATATATATATATATATATATATATATATATATATAAGAGAAAGAGAGAGAGAGAGATATGCACATAATAAAATATATGATAAACATAATAATAAAAATAAATTAGGAAACTGCATCTAGTGGTGAGGTTCCAGTTCTGGACCTCAGGGGAGTGTGGCGTACACTTTCATTGCCATTACTCCCAGGTCCACTCTGACCCGGAGTGGTAGCACCTGTTAAGGTTGTATCTTTGGACCCAACAAGGTTTGACATACCGTAAATTCCAACCAACCGCTTGCTTGATATTTCTAGGGCACCATTGTATTAACGATTGTAGCATAATTATTGTTGTCCACGGGGATTGAAAGGAGAAAGAGACGAAAAAGAAATAAGAACAAATAAAGGTTAAAAATTTTAAAGTAAACACTAAGCGGGGTGCAAGTAATTTGCCCGAAGAATGACCCCGGAAATAGATTTTAAAATAAAAACGGAAGTTCCGGGTTTTGATCGGAAACGAATGGGGCTCTCCCACCCCCGGGACGAGAAACGGAAAAAGAAGAAAATCGCTCTCTTTTCGGCCAGGCCTCGTGGGAAGCAGGTGGGACCTTTCGCAGTTCTCACTATGGGTTCGATATAGTAGTAGCAAACATTATTTACGACAGAGTAATTTGACCATACCCCCCTCTCTCTCTCTCTCTCTCTCTCTCTCTCTCTCTCTCTCTCTCTCTTCTCTCTGTCTTTCCTTCTCGCTGAAAAAGAACCAACGAACCTAGAAAGAAATACACATCCCCTTGGAACTATACAACTTGCGTGTATGTTGTTTCTGAACTAATGACTATTACTACTACTAACGACGACTACTACTACAACATGAGTTGGCCAATGCAACATATATCATTCTATTCTATCTACGATACTCCCTATAGTTTTTGTTGTTCGTTAATCTCTATCTCTTGGTTCTCTGTTTTATCGATATTCATCGCTTTTTATCAATTAGTGTTATTGTTGGATATTGTACAAACGGAAATATGAATTTCCGGTTAAATTAAACAAAGCGAACAAAAGAAGGGTGGGAAAACAATAAGTTCGGAGATAGTTATCAGATCAAGGGTAGAGATGCGTAGGCGTATCGTTAATACAAAAGCCAGAGGTCAGTAGTAAACAGAGCCAGTTAGAGTCATATAGGAGACGGCGAACAGAGCACAAGGAGTCTGACCGCCGACAGGGACCATCGCTGCTAACGGGCAGTGGGGTTCAGCACCCCTTTACCTCACCATCCCAGCAGCAGTAGGAGTAGTCATTGTCAACCCTTGGGCAGTTCCCATTGTCAACGCTCGCCACCCACCACGTACAGCCGAGAAGAAGAAATAAAGTAAAAACTACTACTATACCATGTGTTGTGATCTTATTAAGCGTCTACTAACATACATCGCTTTGGGTACAGTGAAAACCCGCAGTATACCAGCAACGTATACGATTCAGCGTGGGTTTGAAGATGCCAATATATACATATACGATTTAGTGCCGAACAGAGAAGGGCTACGCAACATTATATCTTCTCCAAACTTTGAATTCAAACGTATTAAACTCTGCTTCGAATTGGCTATGTGTCACAATCTATGTATGGATTAATAATAGGACAGACTGGGCTCTTTAACCTAAGTATGACAACCGGTATAAGAAAGGAAAAAACTTTGAAATTGTAGAATAGACTGGGCTCTTTAAACCTGGTATGGCAGCCGGTCTTGGAGAAAGAACTTTTTATACGTAATCTAATGATATTATCTCTTGCGCGTCATTCTGCATTAGTACCATTAGAATGTAATGAAATGTAATGCTTTTTATACATAATCTAATGATATCTTGCGCCCTATTCTGCATTAGTACCAATGCTTTTTATACGTAATCTAATGATATTATCTCTTGCGCGCTATTCCGCATTAGTAACAATGCTTTTTATACGTAATCTAATGATATTATCTCTTGCGCGCTATTCTGCATTAGTACCAATGCTTTTTATACGTAATCTAATGATACTATCTCTTGCGCACTATTCTGCATTAGTACCAATGCTTTTTATACGTAATCTAATGATATTATCTCTTGCGCGCTATTCTGCATTAGTACCAATGCTTTTTATACGTAATCTAATGATATTATCTCTTGCGCGCTATTCTGCATTAGTACCATTTTTTCCAACCTGTTAAACTTCACTTTTTGCATAGAATTTTCATCATGCCTAGACTGATACTGACGGACACCAAAGAATTTAAAGATGCTGGTCATTAGGTCTCTAACGGTTTCAGTTAGTGTATATATATATACATATACATATAAGTATATACATATATATGTCTTTATTTTTTTATATCTTTTCTTTTCTGGGCGCCTTAATACAAGATATTTCTGGTGCGTATTTACTTTAGGAAATACACAACTAAAGCGGACATTTCACAATAATTATTGGAGCAAAAAGCTTTCCTGATTTTGCTGGAATCCCCACCCACAATCCCGTTAAAAAAAAAAAGAAGATCTGGATGAATTGTTCAATCTTCAGCTGGTTGCATGAGGGGATTGACATATTCTGAGTGCCGAATGCCGAAAGAATATCCTGGGGCTCGTTTTTTATGTGGCCACGACTGAAAGACAAAAACAAAAAGAGAGAAAGGAATTAATCTTTTTTTTAAAGTCTAATCGGACTAGAAAAAGAAATAAATCCGACAGTATGTAGAACATTTTTTTTTTTTTAAATAAAGTGTTCTAAAAAAGATGAATTTATTCTTGATGGAGCAGTCGATGTTTATAATGTTTCGGTTTATGCAATCTTCATCGGGACTTCAGATCGGCCGTTGGAGTGAGAGCTAGATCCAGTGGACAGTTGAGAGAAAATAGATAAAGACCCACTTGATAGTCAGGCTTGTAGATATTTTAGCGGCCGACTAGAGTGAACTTGTTGCCAGCTGATAATTTACATTTAAGAGTCCTCTGCTCCATCACAAACTGCATAAAGTGTCACACTTTCCCCTTCCATTAGCGTCCTGTTATCAAACTTTGTGTTTCTTTTTATTCACTGTGAACCTGTCTCTAGCTCGGATCCTTTGAATATGCCAGCACAGATATAACAACGTCGGGTCATCATCGACATTGTGTAACGAAGGCGTTCAAGTAAAGAATAGGGATAATCTCACAATAATGTCGACTAAATTCATCTTTTTTTAAACATTTTTTTTAATTTTCTGCACACAAAAAGTCTAAGTAATTAACTAAAAGAGAGATCCCGTATTCTCTGGTGTTTTATTGGTCAGGGGGTCGTCATATATATATATATATATATATGTGTGTGTGTGTGTGTGTGTGTGTGTGTGTGTGAATTAAACGAAAGGTAGGTCTCCTATTTAACAATTTTATTAACGATCTTTTTGAGTTTTCTGGCCAACTTTTTTTTACATTTGGATGGAATCCGTGGATTAGTCCACCGAAGTTTTTATCCCAAGTACTTTCGGCACTTCGAAATTTTTTTTTTTTTTTTTTTTTTCCAGTTTCTTTCAGGTTAGTAGTAGTGAGAGAATCTAGGAGGGGAACTCGTAGAAATTATATTAAAGGGTGTGGGGGCTGGAAGGAGGTGAATTGGTAGGAAATGTGTTATAGGCATTTTAAAATGTGACTACTGCATTCAAAATTAATCTTATTTAAGGATGGTTTGTATTGCTTGACGTATAAAGCATCTAGTATGCCACAGATTCCACCCAAATGTAAGAAAAGTTGGCGAGAAAGCTAAAAAAGATCGTTAATAAAATTGTTAAACAGGAGACGTGTCTTTTGTTTAATTCTACATGTATAAATGAAAGAATGCTGCCAAAATACATACACACACACACACACATATATATATATATATATATATAATATATATATATAGAGAGAGAGAGAGAGAGAGAGAGAGAGAGTAAGGACAAAAGCTTAAAAACAGGGTATTATGTGGTTAGAGTACCATTTCCACCCATAGGTATCTGAACATACCCATGAGCTTCGTCGGACCGCATTCTTTATTGAATAAAGAATGCGGTCCGACGAAGCTCATGGGTATATTCAGATACCCATGGGTGGAAATGGTACCCTAACCACATAATACACTGTTTTTAAGCTTTTGTCTTTATTAATTATATTGCTTGTTTGTGTGTATGTATATATATTCCTAAATACAACTTTTTTTTTTTCATTTACAATATCTAAATAGAACTTTCATATTGTGCGCGTGTATATGTGTGTACTGGGCCAAAAGTTAAATTTCATACTTTTATATCTAATCCCGATTTTATCCCGTCGCCAGTTGTTATGTTTCCTTCCATCTGGTAGAGTGTTGAAGGGATGTTAGCTACTCTACAACAATTTCCTTCCTATGTTATATTTTTAGTATGATAGTATCCAACGTTATGTTTAAAAGGAAACGGAGAATTTCTTAAAGAGATATTAGAAAAAATCCTTACCTTTTCCGGAGAATATATATTTGGTCCTGGTTTTTCGCCATAGTCAATTGGAACGTTTGTTCTGTCGTGTAAGGTATATGAAGGTGGTTTTGGAAGATATGAATAATAGCTTCGAACATTGTAAGCGGATGGACCAGGAGTCTGAAACAAAACAAAAATTATATTCGCATTAGACAATAATAAAAATTACACTGATGCATTGTTATTATTTGTGACTATAAGAAATAGAAATTTATAAAAATTAGAAATTTGAGGCCAACCGTAGGCAACATGAACGATTAAAGCGAGATGTTCGCAAGGGAAACGTTAATAAAACAGTAGACAACCAAGGGCTTCAAATTGGTATACTATGTGAATAATGCGGAAGGCCGTGTCTGAGCAGAGCTGGCCTGATGAGTCACCAAACTGTGCATCGGTGAAATGGACCAATAAAATACCCTATGCTTCCTGGAATAACTTGTGAATGTGGGAAGATGTGCAAGATTTTAGATGGACTAAAAAGCCACATTCGTGCAGCTCACCGTTGAACTTTTTGAAGCTCATCGTTGTATTCTTTGAACGTTCTTTTCTTTTGTTTTATTTATTTTTATTTATTTTTTTATCAAGCAATGGCAATACTCGAACACGAGTTTGCTGCAATCATATAAGAATTAGTAGCTAACATAAATTTCTTAGGATTGGGATTACAAATGCATTAAAACAAACCCAACAAAGAAAATCTTATGAAAGCCCAGGTAGAACTAACTGGAATATACAAAAAAAAAAAAGATAGAATACATCCAAGAACAAATAAATAAAATCAGACAGGCAGTAGTAGACAGACAGTCGCGATTAGCATGGCAAACTGTAAACGAAATTAGTGGCAAGAAAAGTAGCACTAGATCAAAGCTAAAGACAAACAGCCAAAAAGATAGACTTCAAAAATGGAAAGACCACTTCCATAAACTGTTAAGACCCCCCTAAAACTATAAAACATAACATACAAAAAATAACGAATAACCAACTAGACATTAAGCTAGGAGACTTTACGATAGAAGAACTTAATGAAGTACAAAGAAAGCTAAAAAATAGAAAGGCTGCGGGCCTCGACGAAGTACCCCCTGAGGTCTGGAAAATAAGGAAATTTGATGATATACTGCTTAGACTATGTAATGCAATATACAGACAAAATTCGATTGCAAAATGGACGAAGGGTTGCACTCTCCTATTCCCCAAAAAGGAGACCCAGGAATCGCTAAGAATTACAGAAGCATAACTCTTATTTCCATAGCTGCTAAGATATATAATGCCCTTCTTGGTTTGGTTTGGTTTGGTTTACGACATATCAACCTCAGTGGGTTATTTAATGCCGAGTGGTGGGACCCTAACAGGTACTACCACTCTGGGTCAGAGTGGACCTAAGAGCAATGGTGATGAAGGGGTGCTCCACATTCTCCAAACCTCCAAAACTGGAACCTCGCCATCAGATAGAGCTTAACGTCATTTCCAAGACATGATGACCCTCATCCACCACCTTCTAGTACCCATATGATAAAAAGGGTTGGGGCTTGCCATAAGGACAATAGGATTGGAGCAACCATATAGGTGACTTGACGTGACTAGCCGATTGATCGGAGGGGGCCTCTCCGACCGCCCATCTAGCCTAAGTAAGGGCCAAAGTGGAGTGTTGCATGCCATGGATTGCTTAACCACCTGGGTTTTATCGTTAAGCATCACGGGTCGCCACCGACGGCCAACAGGTGGCCCCGTTGGGGGAGTTTTCCAGAACAAATACCAAAAATCAGGGAATTAACCGAATTTAATGAAATGTTCAGTGTTGATATATTAATGAATATAATATGATATATATATATATATATATATAATATATATATATATATATATATATATATAATGCCCCAGTTATTTTATAGGTGCAGTCGGTGTAATGTAACGCCCCAGTCGATAGGGCGGATAATGCATTAGGTTATCCGAGAATGTCACCAAACACGGAATATATACATTGAACAATGATGAAGAAAGGAACAAATGAAACGGAAAAAGGAGTTCCGAATCGAAAAGAAATTTGGACACTTGGAGAAAAAGACAACAATAAATATCTGGGAATATCAGAAGACGCCATCAACCAAATAGAAATGAAAGAAAAAGGAAAAATTCAGAAGAACAAGAAAGCTTCTCGAAACCAAACTATGTAGCAGAAACCTTATCAAGGGGATAAGCACATAGGCTGTCCCTCTCGTAAGATACTCGGGACCATTCCTAAAATGGATAAAAGAGGAGTTCTGGCAGATGGACCGAAGGACAAGAAAACTCATGACCATGCACAAGGCATTACACCCGAGAGACGACATAGACAGACTATATATGCCAAGAAAGGAAGGGGGAAGGGGTTTCACCAACATTGAAGATAGTGTAGATACGACAATCTGAGCACTTTATTAAAAGTAAAGAACGATTAATTACAACAGCCAGGAAAGGCAATTGCAACATATTGACAAGCAGAAATATATCAAATATATATATATATATATATATATATATATATATATATATATATATATATATATATATAAACAGAAATGGAAAGAAAAACAACTATATGGGTACTTCAAGCGACAAACTGAAGAGATATCACATCAGAAGACATGGACATGGCTAAGAAGAGGAAACCTCAAGAGAGAAACTGAATCTCTTATAACCGCAGCACAAGACAATGCCATAAGAAAAAACAATATAAATGCAAAAATAGATAAGACGTAGCAGAATAGCAAGTGTAGAATGTGTGGAGACGAAACGGTTAATCATATAATGAGCGAATACAGCAAACTAGAACAAAGGGAGTACAAGACTAGGCACGACTGGGTGGGAAAGGTAATCCACTGGGAACTGTGCAAGAAACTCAATTTTCACTATACAACTAAATAGCATAGATGCACAAACCTGAACCTGTCATGGAGAATGAGATGCATAAAATTCTCTGTGACTTCGAGGTACAGACGGATCACCTAATCCCGGCCAGGAGACCGGACCTAGTATTGATTGACAAGAAGAAGAGAGCCCGTAGTCTGATGGATTTTGCCGTCAGAAGAAACAAAGTAAGAAGAAAGCGAGAGAGGGTGAGCGGGCTGAAGAGATAACGCCAATCTGTTCCAATCGAACATAATGAAAATATGAAATAAAGGAAAGAAAGAAAAAAAAGCGAGAGAGTTAAGTCAAAATTATTATACTTTTTATATATTGAACTATTTTGAAATAGCTCTTAAGTAAACATATCAAACGTCATAATAATTAGATTATAATAATGTGGTATATCCACAGGTCATGCCAGTTTCATATCATTACATTTAGGTTTAATGGGTCGAAAACCAAATTGTTGTTCCACCTGTGGATCGCTGTGAAGAAAATTTGGTTAAATCGAACTTAAAGGAACAAAATTCCACCATCGTATGTCACCCCGCCGAAAGAAAAAAATACCAAAAATCTTATTAGAGATTATTTCCTATAAGTCTAACATAAACAAAGGGGAACCACTCTTGACTGATGAATTATTTATTTATTGGTCTACTAGGAAAAAAGAAGATGGGGTTAGGGTTAGGGTTTAGGGTTTAGGGTTAGTTTAATGGGAAGATAAATAAATGATTTATCAGTCAAGAGTGGTCCCCTTTGTTTATGTTAGACTTATAGGAAATAAGCCTTTGAGAATCTGTGTAACGCCTTAAAGATACGTGGTTCAAAGATAACTGACCTGAAAAAATAAAAAGTTTTTAAAATAAAACCCCTGGTGCATTATATATTTTATTTATTAATATATCAATACTGAATATTTCATTAAATTTAGTTAATTCTCTGATTTTTTTTGGAGGGGAGGGAAGGTGTTTTGTTTTTTTCTTGACATACGATGATGGAATTTAGGTCCGTTAAGTTCGATTTAACCAAACATTTGATAGACCCAGTGATAAGGAATAAACAAGGGACGTTACTCTAAAAGTTTCCTTGTATAATTACCTCCCTTTGAGATGCTATTAAACAAAGAAACTAAAGCAAATCTGAAGAGAAAGTTTTATTTCTCAATTGTTTTGCTTTTTTGATTGTTGGTTGGTATTCTTCCGTCTGCGAAAGACGATGGCGTTGGATACATATTTCTTTTTTTTTTAACTACGTCGCCTGGGCGGGTTGTTTAGGCGGATGTGCTGTTGCCCAAGCAGCAGACCCCCTCTCCACACTGTCGTTACTCCACCTTCAGAACTCTGGATTTTTTTTCGGTGTTCACTCCCCTGCCCGTTCCTCGGGATTATGTAAGCTGTTCAGTAGCGATGGATTTATAACAGATTCTTCCTGGTCCTAGGTGGATTGACGACCAGGGCCAATTTGGGGGTTTATGGGTGTAGTAAGTGCGTCAATCTTACTACTTTTTACAATACCACATTTTCTTCTTTTTTTTTAGGAGACCCTCCTTTTTATATACATGTCCGGTAGCTAAACTTTGACCCAACCCCTTCCTTCCCTTTCTTGATCAGGTACCGGCAAAAGCAACAACAAAAAATGCCAGTCAAATTGTAAGCTTTGAAGAAGATAGTTGACATGCGGTCTTATACTAAGTTAAAACTTAGATATCTAACAAGCAACTAAGCTGGCAGTCTCAACAGGTACGTGTCAGCTGTAAACACCAATATCACAACAACAAAAACAGGAGGTGGAAAAGAGCGAATGAGTTCAAGGGGAGGCAGTGACCATCCATTTTATTAGCAGTCATAATCGTTTGATATGTTCATGTTAAAGTAATTTACAATATTTTCTATAGTAAAATAATTTGCAATGCAATTCAATAGTAAAATAATTCAAAATACTTTCTCATTGCCAAATATTTTTTCTATAATAATTTACGATAAATTTCTATCGTAAAATAATTTACAATGAATTTCTATAATAAAATAATTTACAATGAATTTCTCTGGTAGAATATTTTAGAGATTTCCTATAAGAAAATTATTCATAATGCTTTTCTATACTAAATAGTTCACCATACTTTTCCCGTAACATAATTCAAAATATCTACATTTAAATGATTCACTTCCCGCCATATAGTAAAATAATTTTTTTGTAATAAAATATTTTACAAAACTTTTCTGTAGTAAAATAATTCCCAATACTTTTCTAGTAAAATAATACAGTAACATTTTTTAGTAACATAATTTACAATATATTTTTAAAATAAAATAATTCACAATGCTGTTCTATAGTAAATTATTTACAATGAATATCTATTGTAAAAAATACAATGTTTTTCTATAGTAAAATAATATACTTTGCTTTTATATAGTGAAATAATTTACAATATTCTTTATAGTGGAATAATTTAGAATACTTTTCTATTGTAAAATAATTTACAGTACTTTTTATAGTAAAATAATTTGCAATGCCTTTCTATTGTAAAATAATTTGCAGTTCATTTATATAATAAAATAATTTAGAATATATTTTATGGTAAAATAATTTGCGGTACTTTCCTATAGTAAAATAAGTTACAGTACTTTTCTATGATAAAATGATTTACACAACTTTTTCAATAATGAAATAATTTATTACTTTTCTATAGAAAAATAATTTACAATACTTTCCTATAGTAAAATAATTTACTGTACTTTTCTATGATAAAATAATCTACTACTTTTATAGAGTAAAATAACTTACAATAACTTTTTATAGCAAAATAATTTACAATATTTCTATAGTAAAATAATTTACAATGAATTTCTATAGTAAAATTACAACGAATTTTTATACTAAAATAATTGACTACTTTTTTTAATGAAATAATTAATAATGAATTTCTATAGTAAAATAATTTACATTGAATTTCTATAGTAAAATAATTGTCAGCACTTTTTATCGTAAAATAATTTATAGTACTTTTCTACAGTGAAATAATTTTTAATACCTTCTATAGTAAAATAATTTATAATATTTTTATTGTAAAATAATTTACAATACCTTTTATAGTGAAATAATTTACATTACCTTTTATATAGTAAAACAATTGTTAGTACGTTTTATGGTAAAATAATTTACAGTACGCTTCTATAGTAAAATCATTTACAGTACTTTTCTATCGTAAAATAACTTACAAAACTTTTTTTTATAGTAAAATAATTTACAAGTGGTTTCTATAGTAAAATAATTCCCGATACTTTTCTGTAGTAAAATGTCTCCAAATCTTTTGTTTTTATAGTAAACTAAAACGAAAATATTACCTTTGCCAGATCCTCAGCAAAATGTCCAATGTTTGAACGTCCTCGCATCGAATAGATTGGTGCTTGTGTTTTATTTGCTTGAACTGTTTTTCCAAGAACAGGGGGTAATTTATAATTGTTTGCGGCTGCGAAAAAAAAAACGGTTAATTCCGATATTACAACTAGAAAATGTAAGAATCTTCACTTTGAATGCACTCCTTGCTTAACACGTTTCTCCCGTTAGGTGCTAGGCGTCATTGCAAGTGTAACGGAATTAAACGGTTTATAGAAAACTTAAATTGAAAAGAAAACAGTAATCTAATTTCTAGGTAAAGAGAAAGAAAAAAAATACGAAAAAAGAAAAGAAAGTTTTTAGCGGGCTAAGATTCTAAAAGCACTTAATGTATGTCAGCCAGTCACTTGACAATAACCCCTGAACTAGATAAAAAAAAAAACGGAAGTCCCAAATTTTCTGCAGAATAGCGGAAATGGATATGTCCCTTTCCCCATCCCGAGATGGCAAGCAGAAGAGGACTCGTCCTCTTTTTGTCCGTGTGTCACACGAGGGAAAAGAAGTCTCTTTGATTTTTTTCTTTGAACAAAAATCTCAAGATCTTTATCTACACAAAAGAATGTGTGAAAAATATAAATGGAAAGGTAAGCGAACAAAAACAATTGATTCAGGTACTTATGCAGAATAGCGCGCAAGAGATAATACGAGGGCGAGTCAAAAAGTAATGCCATTTTCTTTATGTGAAGTTTTTTATATATGTATATAAAACTATGGCCTACATTGAGACCCTAACGAGACTCAGAGCAAGAATCCGACAAGTAAGACCCAACTTGCCAATCGACAATATCCTCCTTTTGCATGACAATGCTCGACCATACACAAGCATCAGGACAAGGGAGAAAACCGCCTCATTCGGGTGGACAACTTTACCGCTTCCTCCATACTCACCAGATTTAGCGCCTTCAGACTATCCTCTCTTTGGCTCCATGAAAGAGGGTTTGAGAGACAAACATTATTCCAGTGACGAATAAGTGAACTCTGTAGTGAAGAATTGGCTCAAAGAACAGTCATCAGAATTTTACTGGGCAGGATACGTGCTCTCATTCGAAGGTGTAACATTGCTATTGAGTGAAAACGGTAACTATGTGGAGAAGTAGGGATGTGATCCACAGAGGACCAGCTTCATTTTGATGTTGATACATGTTTCTGTGTTGGTAATTATACCTTCCTAAAAAAACATTTCTTTTTAACTCACCCTCGTATTGTTAGATTACGTATAAAAAGCATTACATTCCATTCCATTTCACGGAAAGACTGTGTGAAAAATATGAATAGAAAGGTAAGCTAATACAAACAATTGATTCAATTAATATTTAGGTACTTATGCAGAATAGCGCGCAAGAGATATTATTATTAGATTACGTATAAAAACCATTACATTTCACGGTAATACCCGAAACCTTTGAGACGCGATGGTTAGGCAACTTCGGGAGATTCCGTAATCTAATGCTATTTATACGTAAAATGCTATTCTACTGATATTCTCTCTTGCGCTCTATTCTGCATTTGTAACCGTCTTTATTTATTAAAAGACATTATCAGAATGAATCTAATAATCTATAGGTACCACCAATTTTACCCCCCCCCCCATTACATTTAACACACTGAAACTTGCATAAAGGTTAATATCTTGAAAAAAATTTGTCCATTCAAAAGAAGAAACATTTAAAAAAACTCCTAATGATTTTTTTTTTAATTTTCAACTTACGGAAATAATGAAAATTATGAACAAAAACAATGTTTACTTTTGTGCACCATTAAATCAATTGAAATTTAACATAGCCAAAAATAAGTTACTACTAGAGGCTTTTTTTTAAATCTATGAAAAATCAATTAATGGTCTAATTTTCACGAAAATTTCCATAATTACTTACCTTTTGATGAAAATATGTTTTGAATAGGTTTTTCCTAAAATATATTAGGGGAAATATTTTTTTACGTGGACTACCCCCGCCCCTATTTCATGAAATATGAAAAAATGATCCGATAAAAAACAATTTTTACTTTTTTTCTGTAAATATAAGAGTCTGGATAATCATATCAGAAGATTTTTATAAGTTTCTCTACGGGTGTTTTTTTTTTACTAAAAGAACCATGAATATAGAATTCTGCTTAAAATATCAATAAAGAACTGACCCTGTTGTTAAAAAAACGGACTGTTTTACTTATTTTTCAAGATAACTGTGAGTAATTTTTTGCCAATCGGATAATTTGATTTTTGAATTGACTGTTTTTCATTGTAACAACTCTTTATGTTCGTTTTTTATTTTTGTTTTTTTGTTTGTTTTTTTTTTTTTGCGTGATTTTAAAAAAATTCAAAAATATTTACGTTTCGTTCTTCAATATGACCTAAACTGATCACGTGATGTATTTTGGTGGTACCTAATAATCTATGACTTTTTAGAACGATAGACAATGAGGAAAAGGGAGAGATAGAAAAGAAAAAGAGAAAAAAGAAAGAAAAAGAGAAAGACATAGTGAAAGAAGAAGAAGAAGAAGAAGAAGAAGAAGAAGAAGAAGAAGAAGAAGAAGAAGAAGAAGAAGAAGATAAACTTAATTCCTGAAATGACTGTGACATAAGCAGTGACGTAGTTTTGGTTACAGATAAATAGAAACCCAATTTCCCTTATTAATAGATATTAATTGTTCTTTATTCTATGTATTGACGATTTTAGTAATTGTGACGTAAGCAGTGACGTAGTTTTGGTTACATAAAAATAGACACCGAATCTCCATTATTAATAGAAGATTCATAGATAGAAGAAGATATAATTTTCCGTATGATATCAGTCAACTTACCTGGGGTGTTATCTGTTTTTAAGTTGTCGACTTTTGGTCTGAAGGAATATTTTGGTGCCGATGGCATACTAATCCCAAACGTTTTCTCTGCATAGTACCTGTTCGCCCCTGGACCAACAAATTCTTGTTTGTCTTTAGGGCGACTATACAACGAGTAGTGTGGCGTACCGTCCTTTCCGTCACGATACACCTTCTGCTGCTGAAAACTGTAACACGGACCCGGTCCGACGGTATCTCCCTTTTCAACGATCCTATGTCCAAAAGGATAAGCCGGTGCCTTTTCGTGAATACTCCGTGTGTCGTGGTCCTTTTGTCCAGTTAAGCCTGGGAGTTTGTAGACAGGACCGGGAGACGAAAACATTCCACCAACAGGTCCACGCGGAACAGTCGGTTGAAAAGCCATCACTGTAGCTTTAAAAAATAACAGAAAAAAAAACATTAAGAATCCTGTTAGTTGTAGGGATTAAAATTAAATTAAAATAAAAGAATAATAGAAATTAAAAATTAAAAATAACAGAAAAAAACATTATTAAGAATAATAATTAAATAATAATAATAATAATAATAATAATAATAATAATAATAATAATAATAATAATAATAATAATAAAAAAAAATTAAAAATAATTTAAAAAAAAAAAATTAAAAATTAAAAAAATAAATAATAAAAATAAAAAAGTAATAAAAAATAATTAAAAAAATTAAAAAATTAAAAATGATAAAAATGATAAAAATAAAAATAATAATATTAAGAAAAAAAATAACAGAAAAAATTATCAAGAATCCTGTTAGTTGTAGGATTAAAATAGAATTAAAGAATAAAAATAACAATCCCCTATGAACCTTCAGATTGGAAGAACCCTCTGAGGATCAGCAAGAAAAAGGACCACTACCAACCATTAAGATAGCTAGGAGGGGGAGACAGCGGCGATGGTTTTATACCCCTGGTCCTAGATGTGTTGACGAGGACAGGAGTGGTTCAAAGGCCATATTAAGGCAACACCGAAGAAATGTAACATCACACTTTCAAGCGTGGAAGATCTAGCCTCCAAACAGACAGGGTTGGCGAGACGCCTGCCGCACAGGAGCTAAGCAGCTCAATAATGAGATAAACAAACTGCAGAGTGGCGACGTCTTCGTCGTCATGAACAACCAAATGTAGATGGGAATTTCCCTGCAATGTGTGTGACCGCATCTGCAAGTCCAGAATTTGACTAATGAGCTACTCTAGGGTCCACAAATGAATATATGGAGTGACGTCATCCAAAAAGAAAAGAGAAAGAAGAAATGGCATGTCAACCCTTGTTGGGTTATTATCCAACCAACCAACATCCGTTTTTTATATTCTTATTTATTTTCTTAACTGACATGACCATCTATTCTTCCATGCTGTCTTTTCTATGCAGGGCTGATCTTCCTTCTGGGTTGGTCTCGGTCGTTTCTTCATCTTTATGTCCGATCGGCTTCTTATTAACGAACACAAGACTTTGGATATTTTTAGATATCTTTATTCTAGTTCCCAAGTTAATTATTATATTGTCCCCCTTTGGCTAATAACTGTTTATTTGTGCATTTACGTTTGTGATTTTTTTTTTTTTTTTTTTTTAGATTTTTTTTCTTCTTGTTACGTGTCTTTACAATTTCTTTTTTGGCCTTGACTGATTCTTTTATCCTGATAGCCATATTTCCAGGGCTTCTTTCACTAAGTGAGTGCTTGGTTGGTTGGTTGGTTGGTTGGTTGGATTTTACGACATGTCAACCCTTGTTGGGTTATTTTATGGTGAAGATATTTTGTTTTATTCAATCTTGATGGATATTTAAAATTCTCCTTTTTTTTAATCAATCCTTTCAACACAATTTTTTTTATCTAACCCATAGATGGGACCCTAACAGGTACTAAGAGTCCGGGTCCGAGTCAATCTAGGCGACGAAGTAGTACTCTACACTCCCCAGAATTTTAGTAGATGTAGACAGAATCATATTTGAGTCTGTTCCGTTCGCTTGTAATATATTTCCTGATCAACAAATTGACAGCCGGAAGATCAGGTGCAAATGAGTGACGCATAGACACAGGAAATGCGTCGGTGTCAACATGAACCTGCAAACAAAAACAGGATATTGCCTTGAACTGATTGAACCTGAACTTGATCAGCCTGAAGGTAAGTGTAGTGACAACGTGTAGGCACAGAAAATGGGGGTCTAGCCCATAACCAACAGAAACAAGCTGCGTGGGCGAAGAGGTGTGTCTACAGGAAGTCTGCGTGGGTGTCATGATCAAAGAGGCGTGGACATGCTGGAGTTGATGAGTTATATAAACACTTAGAAATTGGGTTGAGCAGATCGCTCGCCGTCAGAAATCCCAAAGGCTTCTCTGTGTGTGCATTCTCTACCGATGACTCTCAGTCTAAACACATCGAATAAAAATTGATATTATATATATATATATATATATATATATATATATATATATATATATGTGTGTGTGTGTGTGTGTGTGTGTGTGTGTGTGTGTGTGTTCCGTGTTCTTTCGGTTCCAATGACAGTATATAACACACTGACCTAACTAAAACCTAAAACTGAATCTATAGCTTGTTCTTGCGATCGGACTGACCAATCAAAGAAACAGCTGCGAGGTCAGCAAAAGGCTAAGCCTTGTCTATCATCTTTCGGGTATTTTCCATGACTCAGAATTACCAATTTCATTCTAAATTCTATACTACCGAACATGATTAATTGTCCACCTATTAATTATACAACATTTGACTTAAAAAAACGTACCTCCTGTAATTAACGGCCCTTTGCTTTTTAAGGAAAAATTGCTCCATTACATGAGTATATACAGTAAATTAATCTTGTTAATATTTGTCTACTACTGACCGCTAGATGAGCTATAACTACTGTGTATGAAGCTGCGCGTAGTGTAGTGGTTATCGTCTTTGGAAATGGACTCGGCGACATGAGTTCAAATTCTGGATGAGACTGGTTGTATTTCAAAAAAGGCTAATACCCTTGGGAAAGGTATGAATCCAATTATTCTCTCTCCAGCATTGGATAAAAAGTAGGACAGTGGGCTCTAAACTTGGTATGGCAACCAGTCTAGGAGAAAGAAAACTCTGAATTCAAACATGTTAAAATCCGCTAACTGGTTTGTTTTGTTTTACGGCATATCAACCTTGTGGTCATTTAATACCGGCAAACTTTTGAAAGATTCGTAGCGATAGTTTGGAAGAAAATTCTTCAAACTCAATTTTTTTATAAACAAATGTTCTATTTAACCCATAGATGGGACCCTAACATGTACTACCACTCAGATCAGTGTGAACCGGGAGTAATGGCAATGAAAACGTATTCCACACAACTCAGACCTCTTCATTAAATTCACTAGAGATTTAAATCGGAAAAATTCTTTTATTATTTTACTTTTTAACTAGAAATTATACCGTGGTACCTTGACTTACGAATCTAATTCGTTCCGCTCATAATTCAATTTCCTCGTATATCAAATCAATTTTCCCAATTGATATAAATTGAAATATCTGTTCCGGCACCCACCTCCGAATATAGAATGTAATGAATTATGTGTTGTAATAGGTTTAATGTTTATTTTTTCATAAATGGTATGGGGGGGGGGTTAATAAATTTGGAAACTTAAAATGTTTTTTTTAGTGAACTTATTAACATAATCGTATCTCGTACCTCAAATTTCAGCTCTCACAACAAAGCAAGAAATGTACCGAGTGACACCTCGTAACTCGGAAAACTCATAAGTTGAGACACTCGTAAGTCAGGGTATCACTCTATATCTATTTGAAATATCCCTTTTTAAAGTCTAAAATATTATTCTAATGGCGCTAACGCAGAATAGCGCGCAAGAGATGATATCATTAGATTACGTATAAAAAGCATTATATTTCATTACATTTCACGGAAATACCCGAAACCTTCGAGACACAAGGATTAGGGTTACGGTTAGGGTTAGGGTTAGTGATAGGGTTAGGCTACTTCGGGAGTTTCCGTCATCTAATGCTATTCATACGTAAAATGCAATTCTAATGATATTACCTCTTGCGCGTTATTCTGCATTTGTAACATTTTAACTTAATCTTCTTTTTTAATAAAATAATTAAAAAGATTTTTAAAAACTTGCCTTTTAGTTTTCTTTGCAGCCACGAAAATGAACGGAACTGAAAAACAAAAATTAAAGACACAAAATCCGAAAACTTTGCGAAAAAACGGCAACCGGCGCGCCAATCACGAAAAGAAAGAAAGAAAGAAAAAGATATGCGAAAAAATGTGACGTCATTCAATTGATGACAACCAGTCACGTGATGAAAATTTACATTCTTTCTTCTTATGGAGTCTGGCAAATCCATTACAAATGAATAGCGAGTTCGATCCTCGCCGGATGCACACGTTTTTTGTTTTGTTTTGTTTTGTTTTTTTTTTTTTTTGTTTTTTTTTGTACAAATGCAGAATAGATAATTAAGGAGCTGTCCAAGGAAGGTAACTCATGGTTTCAGTTATCACCCTTTCTCAAAATGCAATGATAAGTTTTAATTTACGATTTCGCAAAGTTATGTAAGCCCAGATCTGGGAAAATTTCCCACATAAAAATTACACGGCGTAGAAAAAATAATAATAACACAATGATATTTGGACTAAACAGTTTGTTCAAAACCCAGACTAAAAATCGGGATATTTGGGAAAAAGAGAATAGCTTATGTCCTTTAGTCACCCGTTAAGAAAAAGAACTGTTGTTAGTAATATTTTTTTTAATAAATAAAAATCTTAGAAAATATGTTGCGCAAAATTGCGCATTTTTAAACTTACATTTTTGGATTAAATAAATTTTTAAGTGAATAAAAACGGGTCAATTCGATCAGAAAAAAAACTTTTTAGGCATCATTTTAAAAAAAATATTGTTTTTAAAACTACGGAAAAAAAAAAACATTTAATTATTTTTTTGTGTTTTAAGAAAATAATTTTTTAATTTTCAAATCACTTTTTTCGGATATTGAATTTTTTTTTTTTTTTTTTTTTTTTGTTTCTTCGGATTCGATCTTTTTAGAAATGTAAAAATTAGGGACCGGAAAATCTTTTCTTCAAATGAACAAAAGTCACACACCCCCCCGCCCTACATTCTGGATTAATAAAAAATGTTTTTTTTAAATATTTTCTAATAAAATAAAAATCAATGAATAATATAAATAAATATAAAATTAATAAATAATAAATAAATAAATGAATAATAAATAAAGTATAAAATTAATAAAAATTATATAATAAAAATTAATTAAAAAAATATAAAAATTAATAAATAATAAATGAAAATAAATAATGAAATATGAATAATAGATGAAAAAATATTAAATTAATTAATAAATAATATGAACAAATAATAATAGAATAAAAATTAATTATAAAATTAAGTCATCGATTAAAAAAGTAGTGTAAATTTTATTAAAATCTAACAATTCCTGATTTTAGGTGATAATACTTTGAAAATCTAAAGAAAAAAAATATTACCTCGCCTTACGGATTTTGAGAGTCCATTGATAATATCATTAGAATCACATTTTACGTATAAATAGCATTTGATGTCGGAAACTCCCGAAGTAGCCTAACTCTAACACTAACACAAGACCTTACCGCAACCTTAACCCTAGCGTCTCAAAGGTTTCGAGTATTCCGTGAAATTTAATGCTTTTTATACGTAATCTAATGATATTATCTCTTGCGCGCTATTCTGCATTAGTACCAATATTTTTTATACGTAATCTAATGATATTATCTCTTGCGCGCTATTCTGCATTAGTACCAATACTTTTTATACGTAATCTAATGATATTATCTCTTGCGCGCTATTCTGCATTAGTACCAATACTTTTTATACGTAATCTAATGATATTATCTCTTGCGCTATTCTGCATTAGTACCAATACTTTTTATACGTAATCTAATGATATTATCTCTTGCGAGCTATTCTGCATTAATACCAATGCTTTTATACGTAATCTAATGATATTATCTCTTGCGAGCTATTCTGCATTAGTACCATTTTTTTTTCAAACCTGTTAAACTCACTTTTTGCATAGAATTTTGATCAGGCCTAGACTGATACTGACGGACACCAAAGAATTTAAAGATGCTGGTCATTAGGTCTCTAACGGTTTCAGTTAATGTATATATATATATATATATATATATATATATATATATATATATATATATGTATATATATATATGTGTGTGTGTGTGTGTGTGTGTGTGTGTGTGTGTGTGTGTGTTTAGGCAGCATTTTTCTTGTAGGCATATATAGTTAAATAATGCAGCCATTCTCTGTCTGCAAGTTTTGTCCTTTGTTTTTTCGTATTGCCGGATTATTTTTGTAATATCTGGCGAAAATTCACTATAGAATTAAACAAAAATAATAGAATCCCTTTTTTAGATGTTCTTATTGATACCAATAACAATAAATTTACTACCTCTACGTATAAAAAACCTGTAAATAAAAACTCATCCACTTTAAATTTCCAGAGTGAATGCCCTTACCGGTCTATAAAAAAACAATTATCAATAATCTAATAACCCGTCCAAAGTTAATCTCATCCTCAAAAACAATATTTTACACAGAATTCAAAAACATTAAACAAACACTGATTAATAATGGATTCCCCAATTATTTAATTGATAATGAAATCAACACACCATCAAAAACTACAATCAACAAAAAACTAAAGACAACAATAATCCAACCACTAAACACTCATATATAAATCTATATTATCGCAACCAAATGCACAAAAATTATAAAATAGACGAAAATATAATAAAAACATTAATTAAAAATAAATATTCCCTAATGACCCTAGTAAAAAAATCAAACTTATAGTATACTATAAAAAATTTAAAACATCAAACCTAATCCTTAAAAATAATTCCTCCCCCTTAATTGCACCGTTACAAAAAACCAATGTGGTATATCTATTTAAATGTCCATTAGGAGAATGTATCTCTAATAAAAATATATACATTGGTGTAACCACAACTACCCTTTCCAGACGGCTTACAATGCACCTTACAGACAATAGCTCAATAGCCCAACATCTAAAATCACACTCTTGTCCCAATAATAAATTCCGGAAAATACTTAACGATAACACTACCATTATAGAAACATAATCATATAAACAACGATTAAAAATCTTAGAAGCACTGCATATTAGACACAAAAATCCAAAACTAAACAAAATAAACTTTGATAATAGCACCAACATTCTAAAATGCCTATAATTACTATAAAATTATAATAGCAAAAGTAATAATAATAATGACAATAATAATAATAAAACTAATAATAATAACAACAACAATAAACACAACCTATATAAATAGAAAATGGAATAGCCCATTGTTGTACGGTTTCAAAATACCCTGAAGATGGCCAACGATAGGGCAGAAAGTACTTGGTCTATGACATATGGCAAATACATCAGCCAATTTTCGCCAGATATTACAAAAATAATCCGGCAATACGAAAAAAAAAGGACAAAACTTGCAGACAGAAAATATATATATATATACATATACTTATAAGTATATACATATATATATACATGTCTTTATTTTTTTATATCTTTTCTTTTCTGGGCGCTTACTACAAGATATTTCTGGTGCGTATTTACTTTAGGAAATACACAACTAAAACGGACATTTCACAATAATTATTGAAGCAAAAAGCTTTCCTGATTTTGCTGGAATCCCCACCCAAAACCCCGCCAAAAAATGAAGATGTAGATGAATTGTTCAATCTTCCATTGGTTGGATGAGAGGAGCAACGTATTCTGAATGTCGAATGCCGAAAGAATATCCTGGGGCTTTTTTTTTATGTGGCCACGACTGAAAACAAAAACAAAAAGAGAGGAATTAAGTTTGAAAAAAAGATTAATGAGACTAGAATAGGAAATAAATCCGACGGTATGTAGAAAAAAAAAACAAAGTGTTTCAAAAAGATGAATTTATTCTTGATGGAGAAGTCGACGTTATAACGTTTCGGTTCATGCAAACTTCATCAGGACTTGAATACTGTAGACTGTCTTTCGCGGGTTATAGACAATTTACAGCCATTTTTGCAGGGGGTTATAGAGCCTCGAATCACTAAAACTCCTAATTCACCAGGTTTTTCACCATCAGTAAATTCTGGGCATTAGAATCGAGAAAAAACAATGATAACGTACACTTGTAGTCTTAAATGGCTGAAAAAGTCCCGATGAAGTTTGCATAAACCGAAACGTTATAACGTCGACTTGTTGGACCATATTACCTTTAGGCACCCCTTTTTGATCTCGATTAAGAAAGGACATGTGTTTCATTTACACCGTTAATATCCGGTTGTTTGTTAGGGGTTAGGGTTAGGAGTTAGGGTTAGGGGTTAGTTTTTTAATTTTAAAAATCGTCTGTTAAAACAACCGGATATTGACGGTGTAAATGAAAAACATGTCCTTTCTGAATCGAGATCAAAAAGGGGTGCCTAAAGGTCAGATGGTCCGACTTCTTTACCAAGAATAAAATCATCTTTTTGGAACGTTTTGTTTTTCTATTTTTTACACACAAAAAAATTCTAATCAACGAAAAGAGAGCTCCCTTAAAGTTGAAAGAAAAGTTTTTTAATATTATTCAAATTAACAGGGAATATCTTATTATAATGGAGATTGTGTGCTTGTCTGTAATTGAAACTATATCACCACTCAAGTCACAATTTTCTTTGTTATTTACGTCACATTTTCCACGAGTTGATTTTATCTAAACCCTCAATTATTAATAAAATTGTTTTACATTATTAATGCTGTTGACCATATCTACATACTAATAATTTGCAATTATATATATATATATATATATATATATTAATATATATATGTGTGTGTGTGTGTGTGTGTGTGTGTGTGTGTGTGTGTGTGTGTGTGAACGAGAAGTCTAATTTACATATTAATATTAAAAATTTGATTTTAATAAATAGAGGAGGATCAATTCGGTATAGCCAACGCAGCAAAGTCAGTCTGAATATTATTCAGCTAGTTAATTTATTTTAATCGTTGGCTATTTTATGGTTATGAGCCAGTCCATCTGCTGAAGGGATGTTAGCTACTCGACAGCAGTTTCCTTCCTATGTTATATTTTTAGTATGATAGTATCCAACGTTATGTTTGAAAAGGAAACGGAGAATTTCTTAAAAAGATATTAGAAAATCCTTACCTTTTCCGGAGAATATATATTTGGTCCTGGCTTTTCCCCATAGTCAATTGGAACGTTTGTTCTGTCGTGTAAGGTATATGAAGGTGGTTTTGGAAGATATGAATAATAGCTTCGAACATTGTAAACGGATGGACCAGGAGTCTGAAACAAAATACATATTTTATCCACGGATTAGACATCTATCTATCTATATATAAAAGGCAGTGGTGTATATGTGTATTTCCGGAGGAAACTTCGAAAATAAAACAATTAAAGACAAAGTAAATATATATACACAGTAAATATCACCAGGGTTTGGTTTTTGAGCCAAAATAGTAGATTTGATTTATATTCGTGAAGATAATTAAAAAATAAAATTTAAAAGATAACAGCATGGAATTTTTCTTCATTTAATATTTTAGATAATAGACATTAACATTTCTTTTCAGAGTTGCTGGATCAATGCAAGGTCTATTTTTTTACAATTTGGGTATACCTATACTTTTCTAGTATACAGGTACTCTCATAGAAATATTAACATTTTTTTTTAAATCACCTGTGAGAGATTCTTAACATATGTTGACAGGGATGGTGAACATGTAGAGACTGTTTGAAAATTTATTAAAGGTATTCCTATAAGAGTGTTATTATTTTAAAATCTATTAAAAAGAAAAGAAAAAGATGTTAATATTTCTATGAGAGTACCTGTATATTAGAAAAGTATAGGTGTAGTGAGATAGCCAATGGCGTGTTATCTCATTTACATATGTGTATTACTGCAGGAGATATATAGAGACAGTTTAGGGGACTAGGAGGATTAGCTAGGAGAAGCTGAGCCCAGTGCTAAGATTAAGCACGAATAAATACTGCTGCAACAAGGAACACGAAACCACACCTCACAACAATAGGTATACCCAATTTGTCGAAAGATCCGTGTTTTTACAAAACAAAACACACGGCTTCCTCAGAGTGAACAAAACAAGGGGAGTGTGATGAGTTGTCCCCCTTACATCATCTTTATTTCAGCTCATTGGGATCAGGCAGACATTTAACAGTATTATAGAACTTGAATAAAAAGCAAGTTGTGTTTTTAAATCGTCTTCGTCTCGCTCTATCTTTTATCTTTTACACAAAGTTGTAAAAGACATCCCATATCATGGTGGCAGCGGTAAAAGAAAAATAACTTCAAAGGAAGAAAGAAGAAAAAAAAAAGAACAAGAAGTAAATACTTCGGAAAAAAAAAAAATACAAGAAAGCAAGTAGCCGAAAAAAAAATGATGGCATCTGCTACTAATATCCCTCTACCCTATTTGGACTGGTCAAATGAAAACAAACAGGACGCTTTCAGTGAGTGGTTTGATTTTTTAACTTCGTATTTTTTGATCAATAGAATTGAAGAAAAGTTGAAGTATAATTATATATTGATAAGCACAGGACCAAGGGGCGGGAAAATCAAAAATGAAATTGCTAACAACGGAACAAAAAGATTCCAAAGAAATATTCGCGACATTTGAGAGGCGTTTAATTCAAAAACCGAACAAATGGGTTGAGCGACTGGAATTCTCGTCAATGAATCAGAGCGAAGACTCTATCGACGAATATCTGACCAAATTACAGACCAAAGCTGAGAGATGCGAATTCAAGCCAGCAAAAAGGAAGAATCCTCGAACAAATAATAAAAGGGTTAAAGAGCCCAGAAGAAAGGCGGAATTTAATAAGTAAAACCGACCTCACACTTAAAGTGGCTATTGAAAATATTAGAGCCTATGAGACAACGATAATAGACAACACACGCTACAAAGACGCCAACGAAATAAGGCCCGGAATATACCACGCAGTGTCGAAAATAAACAGGGGATCGTGTACGAAATGTGGATACAATCACGGCAATAAGAAAGAGGATTGTTACGCATATAACAAGGAGTGTAGAAAATGCCACTATCTACACCACTTTGAGGAATATTGCTTCACAAAAACACACGCGCAAATAAAAAGAAATACCCCCAACCATACAACAAGACTTGGAAAAATAGTCAGCAGAAATTCCACACAAGCAATATAACAAAAACAAAAAATTAATGTTGCTCACGTAACTGATACAGAGTCGGAACAAGACTTATATCTATATGTTGTTAACAAAAACGAGAGAGAAGAAGTTTTTGCAAATATAGACTGTGTAGATACAGGTGGAATAGAGCATAAACTAAAAATGAAAGTGGACACCGGAGCCAATGGTAATATAATTCCAGTTAGAATTTTTAAAAAATGTACCCACGAGGCGTTACTGAAGTAGTGGACACCGTAAAGACGGACAAGACCACTCTATGGGCCGTGAATGGCACCAAAATACCCCAATATGGGTCCATAAAATTGAAAATAAAATATAAACACTCACCATCCATCCTAGCTAAATTCTATATATGCGAGAATGACACCACAATTTTGGGTCTGAGACCTTGCATACAGCTAGGTTTGGTAAATTAAATTGTGGTGTGACAACTGAGAAAAGAACGATAGAAAATATTGAGGACCTGGAAAATGAATATCCTGATAGATTTCAAGGTATTGGAAACTTTCCGGGAAAACAAAAAATATATATTCAAGAAAATACTACACCAGTTGTCCAAGCACAAAGAAAATACCCCGTTCATCTAAGAGATGAATTAAAAAAAGAACTGAAAAAATGGAAGATATGGAGTAATAAAGAAAGTGACCGAACCGACAGACTGGGTGAACGCAATAGCGTACAGCAGGAAGAGAAGTGGGGAACTAAGAGTATGTTTAGACCCAAAGCCACTTAATAAGTTCATCAAACGAACTTATTATAAAACTCCAACCCTGGAAGAAATCTCCCACAAATTAACTGGAGCAAAACACTTCTCTAAACTGGATGCAAAACATGGATACTGGGCAATACACCTAGACGAAGAATCCAGCCTGCTCACATGTTTTAACACCCCGTTTGGAAGGTATAAATACCTACGGTGCCCCTTCGGACTTAAAGTATCCCAAGACATATTCCAGCAAAAAATGGACCAAATATTGGAAAACTGTAAAGGAGCCATAGGTATATCGGATGATATATGCGTGTACGGGAAAAACACTGAGGAGCATGATCAAAATCTAAGGGAGACCATGGAGACAGCTCGGAAGTATGGGCTAGTCTTCAACAAAGATAAAAGCAAAATAAGACAAAAACAAATTAAATTCTATGGTCTTATTTGGGATGAAGACGGTTCCCACCCTGACCCTGAAAAATGTGACAGGATAAAAGGAAAACCGACCCCAACTACCCGAGAAGAGCTCCAGCAATTTTTAGGTATGATACAATACCTGAGTCCCTTCATACCTGAACTCAGCACAAAAAGCACCATTGAGAGCACTATTAAAAAAAGACGCGGAGTACAAGTGGAACGCTACACATGAAAAGGTTTTTCAAAACCTAAAAAATTGCATTCATGAAAATTTATGCTTAGCATACTTTAACCCAAATGCCAAAACAACAATACAAGTAGACTCCAGCATGCTAGGGCTCGGCGACGCTGATAAACAACAACAAAATTGTTGCATTTGCTAGCAAAAGATTAACCGACACGGAAACACGCTATGCAAATATTGAAAGGGAACTCTTGGCGGTGGTATTTGGTTGTGAAAGATTTCACACCTATATATATGGGAAAGAGTTTGAAATTGAATCTGATCACAAACCTCTGGAAAATATACAAAGCAAAAATATCGCCCAGGCACCCCCACGTTTACAAAGAATGTTGCTAAGACTGCAACCTTATGACACAAAAATAATTTACCGGCCAGGGACCGAAATGAAATCCCAGACTACTTATCGAGAGTACAGCCAACACAAGGTGAAGAATAGAATTGGATAGTAATATACACATAATTCGAATATCAGAGCAGAAGCATGCTGATTTACAAGAAGCCACGGAAAGTGACGACGAACTTAAGATATTAAAGCTCGTCATAATAAACGGATGGCCAGAAAACATCAGACAAGCCCCTAGAATCATAAGAGAGTACTGGTCACTGAAAGATTGCTTATCAGTAGAAGATGGACTAGTGACTAAGGGCAGATGCATTGTAATACCCAAGAGCATGCAGAACACAGTCCTGGAGAGAATCCATGAGGCACACCAAGGCATAGAAAAATGCCAGTTAAGGGCCAGAAACAGCGTATATTGGAAAGGAATAAGTAGAGACATTGAAAATTGCGTACGATCATGTGACATATGCCAGGAGCATCAAAGAAAAAACTCAAAGGAAACCATGATCATTAAGGAACATGCAACCAGGCCTTTTCAATATATAGCAGCCGACATATTTGAGTTTAAGGGCCAACAATGCTTACTCATTGCCGACCAATACAGCAAAATGCCTTTTATAAAGACAATGAACTATGTAACTAGTACAAACTGCATAGAATACTTCAAAGCAGTCTTCGCCGTTCACGGGATTCCAGAATGTCTACATACAGACAATGCAAGATATTTCATATCTAATGAATTCCGTAATTTCACCACAGAATGGGAAGTCACGCATATCACATCCAGCCCTAGGTACCCTCAATCGAATGGATTCATCGAAAGAATGGTCCAGACGGTAAAAAGAACCATGGAAAAGGCAAAACAGTCAAGGATAGACTACCATTTAGCCCTCCTAAATCTCAGAGCAACACCACTTGACAGTAATTTGCCATCACCAGCAGAAATCCTGTACAATAGGAAGATACGGACAAGGATACCAACCTTGTTAAGTACAAACAACCAAAAGGATTATCAAATCCGAGAACAACTAAGCATCAACAGTAGAAAACAACAACAGTACTACAACAGATCTAGTAAAGATCTTCCTGAACTAATAATAGGCAGCAAAGTCTCTGTCTTTCAGGAAGACGATACATGGCTACCAGCAACGGTAGTAGATAAATGCATCGAACCACGAAGTTACATTGTTAAAATGCAAAGTAGTGGGCGATTGTTAAGACGCAACAGGCGACATCTTAACGAAATATTTAGACCACAAAGTGAACAAACACAAAATGCACAAACTCCAGGGATAAATATAAGACCACTATCCCTCACAATAACATACACCACACAGACAATAACATAACAACAGAGCAAGTCCAACCCGGACATTTACAAGCAGAGGAACAAGTAGCAACGCCTACACAAACAATGCGACCTACAAGAACAAAAAAAACCCCTAATAAATTTAAGGACTTCATTATTTATAAATAAATAAAAATTGTAATGAACAATCCTTGACCGGTGGGATGTGATGAGTTGTCCCCCTTACATCATCTTTATTTCAGCTCATTGGGATCAGGCAGACATCACGTGATCAACTAACCTGGCGTCTGTGTCTGTCGCCTGCGTTTAACAGTATTATAGAACTTGAATAAAAAGCAAGTTGTGTTTTTTAAATCGTCTTCGTCTCGCTCTATCTTTTATCTTTTACACAAAGTTGTAAAAGACATCCCATTTCAGGGAGGTTACTCTCATTTAAGTAGATAACGTTCAAGATTACCTTATTTTGTTTATTATTATTATTATTATTATTATTATTATTATTATTATTATTATTATTTGGTCAAATGGATTTGATTTTCGGAGAAATATGAAAATTAAGGACTGGAATTTTTTTTTATTCAAATGAACAAGTGTTGAACTTCCTTTTACAAGCTTAATTGATGTGTTTTGTCATTAATGAACAGAGTGCTGAAAATTTCATTAAAATTGGAAAATTCCGATTTCTGGGAATTGTTTTAAAATTAAGAATTTTTCAACAAAATATCTATAACCTCCCTTGATCCAAATTGCCCATACCTACATTTATTCTCAATGAAGAAACAATATTCAACCAACCATCGTTCTTCTGCGAATAGAATTTGATTACCACCAGAATATTTTTTCAGAACGCGCCATTAGTCAGAGCATAGACATTTTTTTATCTATATACTCTTACACTATGACCCTGATTATCTATAAAATCTTATAATCTAAGTAAACGCCAAGTCCAGTCTGCTATTGGAACCATTTTGAACGAGAGAACTTGGATTTAGATTATAAACTAATAAGAAACGAACCAGGAACCGACGATATATAAAAAGGGGAGATTATTATGTTTATTTTTATGTTGAGTTCTCTCCCTTGATTTTAAAATTATTTTCTATGTAAATTATTTTATTGTTTAGTATTATTAGCGTTAATCGGACTATTGTCCTCATCTTCAATAGTCCGATTAACGCTAATAATACTAATCTTCAAGCCTCATCTCAAACATTCAGAGAAATTTTATTGTTTATTATTGGCATTTCAGTCTCGGAAGACTATAATGAATTTTTGTGCCCTTGAAGTTACAGCGCCTCCTGTGACTGTAAAGTCCAATGTTAAAAAAAATATTCTCGACCACAGATGTCGCATGTGAAGTCTGTCCCTGAAGATGTTGATGTGCCGGTGCTTTGTTGTCGCTGCTTTCTTCTGGACCTCCTAGTTTCATGGTGTGTTTTGTTTTTTTTACTTAAATAAAAGCAAAATATTACCTTTGCCAGATCCTCGGCAAAATGTCCAAAATTTGAACGTCCTCTCATTGAATAGATTGGTGCTTGTTTTTTATTTGCTTCAATTGTCCTTCCGGTAAGAGATGGCAGTTTATAACTGTTTGCGGCTGAAGAAAAAAATAAAAATAAAAATAAAGGGTTAATTCCAATATTACAACTAGAAACCCTAAGAAGCTTCGCCTTTAATATTCAATTCGTGATTTGCCTCTCAGAATTCACAATTTGGTTAAGTATGTAATCATTTTCCTTTTGACTATTCATTCCCTACTTACAACGTTTCTTCCGTTAGGTGCTAGGTGTTGTTGCAAGCAGCCTTATAAAACCAGAAGGGCCAAAATAAAGAAAAATCTCTTTCACTCTCTCCACTTCTAGCATTAACAAGCTAACAGCATATCTCTTTTTTACGTAACTGTAAGGAAGACCCAACGAAAATAGAGTTGCTCCCCTTGATCAGTAGGGGATTATTTGGAACCTGGAACCTGTTTCCGCCATATCACTTTTTGGATTGGGATTTGGGCTGAGTGGACACCGCTTACAACACGTGTGAGCTAATTAAGTCACTTTTAGGGTAGAAGCATTCTCTACCCTGTGTTAAATAAAAAAAAACCTTTTTAATTTTCCAACAACCCGGTCTTGCATTATCATTTCAGTCTTCCGTATTTGATCTGTATGTTTTCTTTGTGTCATGTGAAGGGTTTTTTTTATAAACCTATGGCCTACATTGAGACCCTAACGAGGCTCAGAGTAAGAGTCCGACGAGTAAGACCCAACTTGCCAATCGACAATGTCCTCCTTCTGCGTAACAATGCTCGACCACACACAAGCATCAGGACAAGGGAGACAATCACCTCATTCGGGTGGACAACTTTACCGCTTCCTCCATACTCACCAGATTTTGCGCCTTCAGACTATCATCTCTTCGGCCCCATGAAAGAGGGTTTGAGATACAAACATTATTCCAGTGACGAAGAAGTGAACTCTGTAGTGTAGAAGTGGCTCAAAGAACAGTCAACAGAATTTTACGGGGCAGGAATACGTGCTTTCATTCGAAGGTGTAACATTGCTATTGAGAGAAAACGGTAACTATGTGGAGAAGTAAGGATGTGATCCACAGAGGACCAGCTTCATTTTGATGTATGATACATGTTTCTGTGTTGGTAATTATACCTTTCCTAAACAAAATGGCATTACTTTTTGATTCACCCTCGTATTGTTAGATTACGTATAAAAAGCATTACATTCCATTACATTCACGGAAATGCCCGGAACCTTTGAGACGCAAGGGTTAGGCTACTTCGGGAGTTTCCGTAATCTAATGTTATCTATATGTAAAATGCTTTTCTACTGATATCATCTCTTGCGCGCTATTCTGCATTTTTACCCGTCTTTATTCATTAAAAGACTTAATCAGAATGAATTTAATAATCTACTGGACAAAACGTGACCCAATGGGTCACCCATTCAGCTCTGGATAGATCATTGAGATTGAGTTAGCAAAGCGAATAATTTTTTTTTTCTTTAAATACGGCCGGACAATACCTTTAAATCATTTTGTTAGATTTCTAAGAAAGGAAATGTTTGACCTCATTTAAGTTACGGGTTGCTGGTTGTGAAATTTAACAGTGAAATACGTTTCAAATTCTCCTCTCTCTCTCTCTCTCTCTCTCTCTCTCTCTCTCGAGAAACTAACATTATATAACGAGGAGGTAGTCAAGAGATACATACAGAGAAAGAAAGAGATAAACAGAGAGTAAAGTAAGAGACTTGTAGGTTTTTGACTTAATTGCAAATTGCAACTAATTAAAACAGATTTTTTTTCAAACATAATTCAATCCTAAAAGCAAGGAATAATTTAGCATAATTTTCATGTCATCAGATTAAGCAGTAAAAAAGCCTTTAGGAAGCAAAAAGTTGATCAACTCAGCTTTAGTATAATAATCTATGACTTTTTGGAACGATAAACAATGAGAAAAAGATAAAGAGGGTCGGAGAAAAGGAAAACGAAAAAAACAAAAGAAAAAGAAGAAAAAGAAAGACAAGAAATAATGAAAGAGAAAAAGGAAAGGAAAAAAGACATACTATGCTTATGTAATTGCTCGTTTACTATGACTAGTTGATTTGGCGAGCCTCATGTGTGACATTGGCCCCAGGGGTAGAGTATCGGCACTGCATTCGGTGGTCGCTGGTTCGATCTCCATCGGTACACACTGCTGATGAGTCCTAATAGGTCGAAATAGCTGTCCAGTGTTTCCGCATGTCCCAGGCGTTGTTTGCTGGTCGTGGTAATTTAATTGTATATGATTCCTCCCTCTATGTATATTTTTAAAAAAGACTGCCTACATATTAGAACATTTCACTGGGTACCATCAATTTTCCCCGTGAAATTTGCCCCCCCCCCCCCCCACACACACACACACTCCTATATTTAACACAATGAAACTTGCATAAAGCTTAATATTGTCTTGAAATATGTTTGTCTATTTGAAAGAAGAAACATTGATAAAACATTTGATGGTTTGTTTTTTTTTAATTTTTAACTTTCAGGAAATAATGAAAATTATGAACGAAAAACAATGTTTACATTTTTGCACCGTTAAATCAATTGAAATTTAACGTAGCCTAAAACAAGTTATGACTACCGGCTTTTAAAAAAATTCTATGAAAAATCAATTAATCGTCCGATTTTCACGAAAATTTTCATAATTACTTACATTTTCATGAAAATATGTCTGAAATAGTTTTTTCCTAAAATATATTAGGAGAAATATATTTTTTACGAGGTCTACCCCCTTCCTATTTTATTTTATGAAATATGAAAAAATGAACCGACAAAAAACGATTTTTACTTTTTTTTCTATAAAGATAAAAGTCTGAATAATTATATCAGAAGATTTTTTATAAGTTTCTATGCGAGGGATTTTTAGTAACAGAACTATGAATACAGAATTCTGCTAAAAAAAATATCAATAAAGTCATAAACCCTGTTGTAAAAAAAAAAAACGGTAATAAAGTAACAGGCCCTGTTGTGAAACAAAAAAAAACGGAGTTTTACTTATTTTTCAAGATAACGGTGAGTAATTTTTCCCCAATCGGATAATTTGATCTTTGAATTAAATGTTTTTCTTTGTAACAACTCTTTATGTTTGTTATTTATTTTTTTGCTAGATTTTTTTTAAGTTCAAAAATATTTACGTTTCTTCCTTCAATATGGCCTAAACTGATCACGTGACATATTGTGGTGGTACCTACATTTCACAACTTGTTAAAAAATAATGTTAAAAAGAATGAACAAATTAAGAAAAGTGAAAAGAAAGAAAAGAAAGAAAGAAAAAACGGGTAATTTACGAATTTGTTTATTTTTAAATGTAAACTTCTTTTTTAAATAACAAAAGTAGCGGTTAATAAGGAGAGGGGGTACCGCAAGGGCTATGACACGTTGTATGATGAGAATATTAAAAAATATGGGACCATATGACCTTTAGGCACCCCTTTTGCAATCTTGATTCATAAGGACATGTTTTTCATTTACACCGACAAAATCCGGTTGTTTGTTAACAGACGATTTTTAGAGTTTTTTTTTTAATTATAAAACTAACCCCTAACCCTAACCCCTAACCCTAACTCTTAACAAACGAAATGAAAAAAATATCCTTATGAATCGAGATCGTAAAAGGAGTGCCTATAGGTCATATGGTCCCATATTTTTAATATTCTCATCATACAACGTGTCATAGCCCTTGCGGCCATATTGTCCAAAATATGATATTAAATTAGGTATACTCAAAGTTTCCTTTGCTTTTCATTTCAAAAACGAATTATAATTAAGTACATCGATTATTTTTGTTCAAGACGAAAGGTAGTAACATAATGAGCATCATTTAAAAAAAGGCAAAATAATATTACACATGTAATTTATCTTTAATACATTTAAAATTATTTTTCGGTCAATTTTGATCAAATATATTTTAATATGGCCGCCGTGAGTTGTCGTAAAATCAGTATTTACAAAATAGATTTAACACTCACGATTGAAAAAAAAAGTACCTAAAATCAGGAAATTGTCCGATTTTAATGAATTTTTCAGTATTGATTTATCAATGAATGAATTCTATAATGCATCAGATATTTTATTTCAAAACTTTCTGATTTAATTAGGTATTTCTGCTATGATAAATTAAAATTCATTTAAAATATGAGCAGCATGATGTTAAGTTTCAAATATAATATTATTAGATTCTAAAAACATTTTTTTAATAACTTCTTTACTTTAGTATCTATCACTAATAATCTTTTTGCCGAAAACTGTATTGGAAATTTAGCGCCCTCACCTTTTAAACGGAACAAATATTGATGTATTTTTCTTTTTTTTTCTTTTATAAGATAATAGCCAATTAAATAATTATCGAAATGGGTAAAATAATATCCAAAAATTATTTTTTTAGTTCTTTTTTTCATTTTACTTTCCGATTTTCGGTACTTATTTACTACCAGAGCAGATTCTTAAAAAAATCTTCTTTTTTTTCTTTTTTCTTTTTTTTCTTCTATTCATACCTTCGGTCTTTTGTCTTTTTATTTATGCAGAAAAAAGTATCAATCAATAACGGGAGGGGGGGGGCTTAAAGTTAAGTGACCTGAAAAAAAATCCGAAAGTTTTGAAATAAAATGAATGATACATTATAAAATTCATTCATTGATAAATCAACACTGAAAATTTCATTAAAACCGGATAATTCCCTGATTTTTGGTAATTGCTTTTCAAACGGGTTAAATATGTATTGTAAAAAACGGATTTTTCGACAAATTGGGTATACCTATATCAAATATAATATAATTTTAGCATATCAGTTAACTTACCTGGGGTATTATCTGTTCTGTATGTGTCGAGTTTTGGTCTGAAGGAATATTTTGGTGCCGATGGCATACTTATCCCAAACGTATTCTCTGCGTAATATCTGTTTGCGGCTGGGTTAACAAATTCTCGTTTGTCTTTAGGGCGGCTATACAACGAGTAGTGTGGCGTACCGTCCTTCCCATTGCGATACACCTTCTGGTTTTGAAAATTGTAACACGGACCCGGACCGACGGTGTCTCTCTTTTCGGCAATCCGATATCCAAAAGGATAGGCCGGTGCCTTTTCGTGAATACTCCGTGTGTCGTGGTCCTTTTGTCCAGTTAAGCCTGGGAGTTTATAGACAGGACCGGGAGACGAAAACATTCCACCAACAGGTCCACGCGGAACAGTCGGTTGAAAAGCCATCGCTTTAACTTAAAAAAAAAAAATAACAGAAAAATAAACATTGTCAATAATAATAATGATAATAAAACCATATACTCTGCGAATGTAGCAAACTAGCACAACGGGAGTACAAAACTAGACACGACTGGGTTGGGAAGGTGATCCACTGGGAATTATGCAAAAAGTTAGATTTTGACCATACAACAAAATGGTATATGCATAAACTAGAATCTGTTCTTAAGAACGAAACGCATAAAATTCTCTGGGATTTTGAAATAAAAACGGGTCACCTTATCCCAGCAAGAAGACCAGACCTAGTGTTGATTAATAAAAAAGAAAGAACTTGTCAACTGGTGGATTTTGCAGTGCCAGCAGATCACAGGGTGAAGCTAAAGTAAAATGAAAAAAATGGACAAATACCTGGACCTTGCCAGAGAACTGAAAAAGTTATGGAATATGAAAGTCAAAGTGATACCAATTGTAGTTGGTGCACTTGGAACAGTCCCAAAAGGATTGGAAAAGGGTTTGGAAAGTTTGGAAATCAGAGGAAGGGTTTAAACCATCCAGAACACTGCACTGCTGCAATCTGCCAGAATACTCAGTAAAGTCCTGGAGACATGAGGAGACTTGCTGTCACCCAGACTCTAGTGAAAGACCATCAGCTACAAATCGACATAACTTCGCCAATATTTGGAAGTGGAAGCTCAAATCTTTGGAATTGGCTAACTTTATCAGAATCGAAACTTGGACAAAATTTCAGAAAAATTGAAGGAGATGGGTGATATGTCCTGTATGATTTGACATGAAATTACCCCAGGGTCAACGTTTAGGTACTGGACATATATGTCAAAAGGGGGAGGGGTCCCTTTAAAAAAAACTGTTATAACTTTAAAAAATTATCTGATATCTCTAAAAGAGACAGCTTCATCCCTGAAATGAGGTAACCAAGCAACTACATAGTACTATTATTATTTTTCTAATTTAACCATTGTAGTTATTTTTGACAAAAACAAAATGAATAAAATTATTCTAATCAATTATTGTTATTGGCATTTCAGTCTCGGAAGACTACAAAATAGATTTTGTGCCCCTGAAGTTACAGCGCCTCCTGTGACTGTGAAGTCAATGTTTGAAAATTCCATCGGAATCGGAGTTGTCTCAGTAGAGAACACAAGCTGGGGAGTTGAGCTTTCTCTAGAACTGCTGTGTTTGTGGTCCTGTCCCTCCATGTGATGCCCAGTATACGTCTAAGGCAACGCAGGTAAAAACCATTTAACCGCTGCTCTTAGTGGGGGTATAAGGTCCATATTTCACTTCCATAGTTGAGGGTGCTGATAACACATGCCCTATACATTTGTACCTTTGTACGGATAGTGAGCTTGCTGTTGTCACATACTCTCGCTGTGAGTTTCCCAACAGGCGAGACAGTTTTTCCGATCCGGCAACTGAGTTCAGTATCAAGTGACAGGTTGTCGGAGATGGTGGACCCAAGATAGGTGAAGGTGTTTACGGCTTCCAGTGTGTAGTTGTTGATGGTGATGGAGGGAGGCTTTTCAGTTCCCTGGCCCATCATCTTGGTTTTCAATATATTAATGGACAGACTGCAGTCATGGCAGGCTTGGGTCAACTGGTCCATGAGTGTTTGCAGGTGCTGATGGGAGCGTGCTACCACTGCTGCGTCCTCAGCAAATAGCATGTCCCGAATAACAAAGGGCTTGACCTTTGTTTTTGCTTTTAAACGGCTAAGATTGAATAGGTTACAATCTGTCCTTGTATGAAGGTAGACTCCTTCTGTTGCTTTACCAAAATCGTGGAAAAGAATATCCCAAAGTGGGTGCCAACACGCACCCCTGCTTGACACCACAACGGATGCTGAATGGGTGTGAGGTGGACCCATCAAACTGGATGGTGCCTTGCATGTCGGTGTGAAGGAGTTTTGGGGAGCAGCCTATTCGTTCAATCAACTGGAAGAGACCACTCCTGCTTACAAAGTCGAAAGCTTTTGTGAGGTTAATAAATGCTATGTAGAGTGGTCTTCTCTGTTCTCTACATTTCTCCTGAAGTTGCCTCAGAGAGAAGATCATGTCAGTAGTGGACCTTCCTGCTCTGAAACCGGCCTGTGATTCAGGGTAAGTCTTTTCTGCGAGAATCTGGAGTCCATTTAGTGCAACTCTAGCAAAGAGTTTACCTGTAATGCTGAGTAGATGGATACGGTAGTTATTACAATCACTCCTGTCTCCCTTGTTCTTATACAGAGTTACGATGGTGGCACACCTCATCTCTTGTGGGATAACCCCCTTCACTCCAGCATAGGCAGAGGAGCTTGTAGAGTTTATCCAAGAGAAGAGGCTTCCAACACTTAAGACTTTCAGCTGTGATTCCATCGCTGCCTGATGATTTGCCGCAGGTTACTCTATCAAGTGCTATGCAAAGTTCTTCAGTTGTAGGTTCTGTATCTAGCTCTACAGCTACTGGTTGTCGCTCTACACGACGGGGGTGGGGGTGGGGCTGCATCAGAAACAGTGTTGTCGCTAGCGTAGAGTTCTGAGTAATGTTCTACCCAGCGATCAATTTGTTTAGATCGATCTTTTATGATTTCTCCTGAGGCCGATTTCAGAGGAGCGATTTTGCGATGTGATTGTCCAAGTGCCCTTTTTATGTTGTCGTACATGCCTTTGATATTACCGGACTCGGCAGATGATTGAATGCTGCTGCAAAGCTGTAGCCAGTAACTGTTAGCACAGCGACGTGCAGTTTGTTGTAGCTTCTTCCTTGAAGCTCTAAGGGCGTGTGAAGTCATTCGGCACAGATTTGTAATTAATGGAAGCGATGTTTTTCTATCAAGATTGGTGTCAAATACAGAGGCATTGGCTTGAACCAATCATTAGACCTACGCACTCTTTTGCTAAAAACTATTATAAATGGTGGTCCAAGGGGACAGGTATTACCTGGGGGGATAGCCTCCTGGGATCGACGCTATTAATTTTGACTTAACCGGTCCAGTGGCCGAAGCACACTGGACCCTCGCCCCGAAGGACGAGAGGGTTCAGGTCCACAGGTCCTATGGTAGAGTTCAGGCGGACGGTAAAAATTCCCTCTAAGCCACCTGTGGGTGGTACTATTGCTCCCATTAGAGTGTTCTTGGCTGCAAAGCCAACTCAATGTTCCCTGGTTTCACCAGGTGGGTTCCCTTGACAGAAAAAGGTGTCGTCTCTTTCTTTCAGTGAACCCGACGAGAGAAGTCGGGTTTCTTGAAGAGTAGAGATGCCAACTTGTTTCTTCCAGAGTTATTTATTGATGATTGCAGTTTTGCGGGCATCTCTTATATCCAATACGTTGTCAGTTTGTCCGGGCGTCATGGTCCTAACATTCCAGCATCCGAGGCATAATGCAAGAGTCTTTGTTTTGTTCGTTTTGTTCGGTGCATATGTTTGCAACCCGCTTGTTAGAATAAATCCTTAGCTATATGCACCCAATGAAGCAGGCGGATTGTGGCAGGACAACACCTAATTGGCTGAGGGCTGCCCAGCTTGAGGCGGGCGGTAGCTGTCCAGTAAGATGAATATATCTCTCCCACCGACTGAGGTCGCCCCTGGTGCCCAACTCTACACCAAACGAGAAAGGGCTTATAACCGGTAACTGCTGACCTCCCGTGCTGTGCCCTCACAGCACAGTGTAGAAGGACCCCCTCTCTGCCTCGCTGGCGTGTTCCGAAGGAATGGTGAACCAATACATTCGGCGCCAGTTTGGCTGCAGGAGTTGCCAGATAGTGTTTTACACACTGAACTGCATAATGGATTCCAAGCCGTGATTTTTTGTCAGGGTTTCTCCCTTAGCTTTTTCCTATCCAGATTTACTGACAACTGGTGAAAAGCAGAATTCAGTTCCTTTCAAAACTGATTTCGCCTGGGGTGCCTGTTGGTGACTTGGTCCAATTATTTTATAATTATAAATGAATTATTTATATTATATCTACATCTAGGTAATAAAAGTCATGCTTAAGTAATAGGTACCAGGTACTTTCACAAAATCACAATTTTTCATTAAGGGAACTCCCCCCCTTTTCTTTTCATACATGTCAGGTACCTAAACGTTCCCCCCCCCCTTCTGTTTGTGGTGATACTGAGGACCCTCGGGTATAAATCTGTTTGGGGTGATACTGAGGACCCTCGGGTATAAATCTAATACAATATACAGTACGTACTCGAGTAATGAATGACATAATGTAATGAACTACCCCTTAAAAATTGTTTTATTATTTTAATTTTTAAATTATGGGGTAGGGAGAGTTTTGGATGTTTTAAAGGTTTAAAGATGGCTGGATGTTCTTGGTTGCGTGTTCTTAGGGGTTTTGCTTTTAACCCCATCTCATTTGGTGGTCGCACTGAAAAGGAAGGAATTCATGGAACGAAAAGAAAGAGGCAAAGACAGAAGGGGGTTTTATGACTTAGGCTTTATTGACTGGGTCATAGTCGCCTGTAGCAAGGGAATATCTCCCCAGTGAGTAGGAGCGACTAGACCCAGTTACGGCCTGACCTAGAATGGCCGAGATATTCTTTTGTGAGTCGGGAGCCAGTCCTTTTTCTCGCACATGCGCAGAGGGTTCTTCCGGTGAAGGCTCGTGGGCGTTTGTTGTTTTTTTTATTCTAATTTTATTTTAGTTTTATTTTAATCTCCACAAACTAGAAGATTATACCATGGTAAAAAAAGTAAAGTTGTCGGGGTGGCCTAAAGTCGGTATCAGCCAATCAGCGAGGGAGTCTATCCCCTTTTCACTAGTGCTAGATGAAGGAGATTGTTTTTGTGTCTGAGGTGGAGCGCCAAACCTACCATCAGCTCCTTACTTTACCGCACAGATCCCTGAGTTGGCGAGGGTCGGTATCGAACTAGGAACCTTGTGGTTTCTAGCTGAACGCTCTACCGACTGAGCAATAGTACCTTGATTTAATTTAATTCATTCCACTCATAACTCAATTTCCTCGTATATTAAATCAATTTTTCCAATTGAAATAAACTGAAATGCCATTAATCTGTTCTGACACCCACAAAAATAATATAATAGAAAATAATGGATTATGTGCTGTAATATGTTTTAATGCTTATTTCTTTTATGATTTTTTTTATGAATAATAATTTTCTTTAGGTGATAAATTTGGGAACTTAAATATTTTTAGTGAACTTATTAACTTAAGCGGAACAAGCTCAATCGTACCTCAAATTTTAGCACTCACCAGAAAGCAAAAGATCGTCCGAGCGAAAGCTCGTAACTCGGAAAGCTCGTAAGTCAATGTATCACTGTATATGTATTTGAAATAATATCCTTTTGTTAAATTTAAAATACTATTCTAACTTGGTATTTTTAAATGGTACTAATGTAGAATAGCGCGCAAGAGATATCATTAGGAGAGTTTACGTTATCTAATGCTATTTATAAGTCTTGCGCGCTATTCTACATGTGTACCATTTTAATTTTTTAAAATAAAATAAATAAGAAAAATGTTAATACTTGCCTTATAGAGTTTCTTGCACCCCCGAAAATTTAATCTTGGATTAACGAACTGAAAAACAAAAATTTAGACACAAAATCCGACAACTTTGCGAAAAACGACAACTGGCGCACCAATCATGAAAAAAAAAAGGACGTGAAAAAATGTGACGTTATTCAATTGATGACAATCAGTCACATGATAAGGGTTTACATTTCTTTTCTTGTTATTGTGTCTCGCAGGTCCTTTATAACTGAATAGCAAGTTCGATCCTTGCTGGATGCTCCAAAAAACAATCCCCACGTTAAAAACCTTATATTAATACACCCTGTTGGTAGACCAGGAAAATAATTTTGGTATTAATGCAGAATAAGGCGCAAGAGATAATATCATTAGAATCGCATTTTACGTATAAATAGCATTAGAAGTCGGAAACTCCCGAAGTAGCCTAACACTAACACTAATATTAACCCTAACTCTAACGTGTATTTTGTTGTTTTTTTTATTTTTTGTTTCGTTTGTGTTGTGTGTGTGTGTGTTTGGTTTTTTGTGTTGTGTCTGTGTGTGTGTGCGTGTGTGTGTGTTTGTTTTTTTTGTTTTTTTGTTTTTTAGCGCGCAAGAGATAATTAGGGAACAGCACCAAAGGAGGTAATTCATGGTCTGAGTTATCACCCTTTCTCAAAATTTATTAATAATTTTTGATTTACGATTTCGCAAACTTATGAAAGCCTAGATCTGAGAAAATTTACTACAAAAAAACTATTTTAACTTGATATTTTTAAATGGTACTAATGCAGAATAGCGCGCAAGAGATATCATTAGATTGCGTATGCGAGGTGTTCTGTACTCGGTGTTTAGGTGGATGAAGAAAATCCGAGTGTTGTATCCCACAAGTTAAACACACGAGACTACGGAAATGTAGTTTCCGTAGAAAACAAAAGAAGAAAACAAAATTGATACAAGAAACAACTTTATGTGCATAATATACAATTGGTAGAGTCAATTGTTCTTTCAGCGATGTTGCGGGTCGTATGTGTCTGTAGGTAGTTGTGTGTGCAAAGTGCGTATGTATTGTTTATTGTTTGTCACTGCTTGTGTTCATTTTGATATGTCAACATTCTAGCAGTTTTGTTAAAACAAAGTCTGTGATTGAGTTTGTGTCGTGTTGAGAAGGAGAGAGAAAGAGAAAAAAACGAAACGAAAAAGAGACGGATCTGATGAGTCGTGTCTCCGGACAGGGTCCTCTCTCAAACTGTGTCGAGTTGGGAGGGCGTCCTTCGCCGGACAGGGTCAAACTGTCGAGTTGGGAGGGCGTCCTTCGCCGGACAGGGTCCTCTCTCAAACTGTGTCGAGTTGGGAGGGCGTCCTTCGCCGGACAGGGTCCTCTCTCAAACTGTGTCGAGTTGGGAGGGCGGCACAGGGTCCTCTCTCAAACTGTGTCGAGTTGGGAGGGCGTCCTTCGCCGGACAGGGTCCTCTCTCAAACTGTGTCGAGTTGGGAGGGCGTCCTTCGCCGGACAGGGTCCTCTCTCAAACTGTGTCGAGTTGGGAGGGCGTCCTTCGCCGGAAAGGGTCCTCTCTCAAACTGTGTCGAGTTGGGAGGGCGTCCTCTCCAACTGAAACTTTTCAATTCATGGGGCTTTTTAAAAATAATTTTCTTTTGTAATGCGTACGTGATCATTAAGTTAAAATTAATTATTCATCAAATATCAGCTGATTCTGCATTCCATTGAAAATCAGCAGTTTTCTATTGACGTGGATATCGGAATTTTCAAATATCATTAAACAATTGTCTCTAAAAATATTTCCCAAAACTATTTTTCTTTTATTTACATAATTCAAAAACTTAACTCATAACATACAATTGCAAAACTAATTGTTTAAGAAAACTAATTATTTTTATTCTATTCCACATGCACGTAAAAATATACGAGTTAATCCTTTTACGTAGAAAAAGCATTACATAGTAATTCCCGAAAACGTTAGGGTTAAAGTTAGGGTTAGACTACTTCGGGAGTTTCCGTTATCTAATGCTTTTTATAAGTCATGATATTATTGACAGCATTTAACCTCTCGCTGACCTGTACGTCGACTTCTGATTGGCTGAAGGGAAGCGGGAGAACAGAAATCAAGTTAGTTAAGGAGTTGCCGGTAGTCAGTCAGCGGGAGCAGACGTTAAGGATCGTCGCTCTCAAGATGCCGACTTTTCATCCGCACGGTTAGAATAGTCCTATGCCGTCACAGTATGATTTTTTTCCGTGACTACCCCATGTGTCTCCGGCCAGCTGCTCTTTCGGTGCCCTCTGCACCCACGCTAAGTTCCTTTGACCCCTAGAACTGGGATCGATGCAACTTGATCGGAGTATCTTTGTAACGGGTTGAGAAATTAGTAGAAATAAGATAACACACCGTTAACAATAACAATGGTTTTTATTAATATATAATGAATGAGTACGTTTTGCACACTAGGTCGGAGAAAAAAGACACGATGAAGAGCTTTGTCGGGCGTTTTGTTTTATGTTGACTTAGTTCTTTATGGAATTATTTTTAGCGGCAAAATCTATTTCTTCTAGTGGCAATTTTCTTATTTCAGCAATTCCTCGTAGCCCTGTGACAGACTTCCTTCTGGCATTCTGGACTCCGACTGACCAGGTCTGACTGACTATATACAGTTCTCAAGATGCCGGCCTCTCATTGACACTGTTAAGAAATACTTTTGGGCTGGTTTTTTTTTGGGGGGGGGAGGGGGGGTTGTAATAAAGTCTATAAAAAACAACAAAGTCATTAAACAACAAGTGAGCAAACTGCCCAACCTGAAGAAAGAAAGAAATCAATGTAAGAATCAAACCAGAAAAAGGAAAATGGCGACTGAACAGGTAAGCAGAAAAGTAAGAACATATCTCATCCTCTACCCTCACGCTATCTATATACCCAATATGTAATAGGAAGCACGGGGTGTAATGGTTAAAGTCATGGGAAATGGACTCGTCGACCCGAGTTCAAATCCTGGACGTGGTAATTGCATTTCACTTAGCGCTAATACCCCCGGGAAAGGTATGAATCCTACTCTCCCTTCAGCTATGGGTAAATAGCAGGGCAGACTGGGTTCTTTAACCATAGCTAGGTAACCAGTCTAGAAGAAAAACTCTGAATTCAAACCTGTTGAACTCTACTTAAGAAATTGACCTTGTGCGAATCTTGCTTGTGCGGAGGAGTTGGTAAATATATATATACCCAATATGTAAAGGGGTATATAACAGTATCCCAAGGAGGGAAGCAGGCTGCAAAAGACGAAGAATGTATCTATCAGCATGGATCGGTCAGTGAATGGAACTAGCCAAGGAAGAATAAGATAAACAATATGACCATTTTTGGGCAACAGCATCCACACCAACACCACCACCCCAAAAAAGGGGGGAGAAAAATCGGGCCGCCACACTTGTGTGTCTGTTACCGAAATAAATCAGTGTCGTTTAGCGTTGTATTTCGGAACGAATGCAAAAGTGTTCCCAAGCCAAATACTTTCTAGGGTTCTTTTATTAAATTATCAGTACTAGCAAGAATATGCGCCCTCCGCTAAGGATTTAAGTTTTAATGTAATGAAATAGATTAAATTAGAAATACTAACAAAATTAAATAAGAACGCCTATAAAAAAAGAGGTTAAATCGAACTTAACGGACCTAAATTCCACCAACGTCAACCAGTTATTTTATTTAAAAACTTTTACATTTTTCAGGTCAGTTAACTTTGAACCACGTATCTTTGAGGCGTAACACAGATTCACAAAGATACGTGGTTCAAAGTTAACTGACCTGAAAAAATATAAAAGTTTTGAAATAAAATAACTGGTGCATTATATCTTTTATTCATTAATATATCAACACTGAAAATTTCATTAAATTCAGATAATTCTCTGATTTTTGGTATTTTCTTTTCTTTTGGTGGGGTGACATACGATGGTGGAATTTAGGTTGGTTGAGTTTGATTTAACCAAAAAAGTTTACATTTATTTTAATTGGATTCTACATAAAATCATTCATAGGATTGATTTTAATACGTTGGAGAATAAAACAATATTAGAGATCAATAACACCAAGTAATTATTTATCAAACCCAGTTTTGTTAAAACCAGTATGCAAATTAACCACACCATGTATTATGTAAATCTTTATTTCTTACTGATATACAAGACACGTTGCAGGATTTTGGGGCCTGTGTCTATTAATGAAATTAATGGTGTGATCCCAGGGGGCCATCCCCTCAGGCAACACCTGTCCCCTTGATTTAAAGGCGTAGGGTTGGGTTTATTGCCCAGGGCCTGAGGCCCGCCCCCCTGAGGGGGAATGCCGACGGGATCCACGCATTTTTTGCACCCGCCACACATGAGCTTCGGTTCGTAGGTGGTCCCACATTAAAAGACCTTGTGTCATACCCACATACGTGGGATGCATGCTAAAAATGCACTACTATATAAGACACATTACAGGAATTCAAATGCATTAATAACATGGGCTGCTTTGAGGCAAATCTAACTCAGATTTTTATAGACAATTTATTAAAGGAGTAAAAAAATAAATAATTTAGTTATGTGCCCCTCAAATGAAATGTTGCGTGTATCTATCAATCATTTATTAAATAATTATTTTGAATATTTCACACATAAGTTTTACACAAAATCATCATAAATATTTATTTATTTATTTATTTGTAAACTTTTTAGTTAACTTCTTGTTACTGAAAAAAATGGCAAGTGTAAAAAATAATTTTAAAAACTAATTGTGTCACATCTTGCTTATCGGTAAATATAAATATATATTATATGAGGTTTGGGGATTTTTATCATTTAGATTTTTCAAACTTCATCTTTATAGTTATATACACAACATTTCAGGTGAACACATTGCACAACAGATATAAAGTTCTAATTTACAATCATCTGGAGGTTGCAGGTTCAATCCTGACTATGGCCAAAAATATCATTGAATACTTAAAATAGCTTAACACTTGTACCTGTACACTAGGGTAGGTCGATTTTTGACTTTAAAAAAAATATCAAATTGTCCATCTATGCAAAAGTTGTGTATATATACTGAATACTGATACAAAAAATGAGATCTTTTACTTGCACCATTGTTTGAGGAAATAGCATCAAAGATCGTCTACTAAAATGCACTAAACATCCTCGTTTTCGCAAAATTTAACCTTTAGAAAACAAGGATTTTTAGTGCATTTTAGTAGACGATCTTTGATGATTTTTCCTCAAACAAATGGTGCAAATAAAAGATCTGATTTTTTGTATCAGTATTCAGTATACTAACACACTACTTTTGCCTAGATAGACTATTTGATATTTTTAAAGAAGTGAAACATTGACCAACCCTGGAGCTCTGGGGGTGGAGTTGAGTCACACCTTCATTGCCATTACTCCCAGGTCTACTCTGACCCAGAGTGGTAATATATGTTAGTGTCCCATCTATGGGTCAAATAGATCTGTTTAAAAATCATATTCAATAGAACTGTGTGGAAAAAAAAGATACAAAGAAATGTAAATATGAAAATAAAAACTGAAAATCCTTTTTTTTTTAAAAGTTTTATTTTTTTAATTGTTATCCTCTTCATGCAAATAACAAGTAAATGTGAGTTGACTGAAATTCTTCAAGAAGAAGAATGTTCAAATTTACAAATATTCAGACATTTTGGGTTTTCTTTTCTCAAATTTGTTCCTCACGTATTCATTACAAACATAAAATGGGAGAAAGTAAAAGATATTTTGGAACATTAGATTGATGATGTTAGGCCTCTATCAAAATCTGTCAGAGTGCAAGAAAATAATGCCAGATCTCTAGCAAAATCTGGCAAACTGATTTTCAAAACTCTTTTTCTTTATCAGTTTCAAACTTTACTAATATAAAACGAGTTTAGAAAATTGAATTGACAGATTTTGACAGAGGTCTAGCATCATCAGAGTGCAAGAAAATAATTCGAGATCTCTGGCAAATTCTGTCAATTTGATTTTCAAAACTCGTTTTCTATATCAATTCCATAAATTTTCATTCCAAGCTTTATTCATACAAAAAGTTTGGAAAATCGAATTAATAGATTTTGATAGAAGTCTAGCAAGAAAATAATTCTAGATCTCTGACAAAATCTGTCATATTTTAAGATCTAGTATTATCAGAGTGCGAGAAAAAAATCATCTTTCTCAATTCTGAAACTTCCATTACAAATTATATTTATACATAAAGTATTTACAAGTAAGTTTATTTATTTATTATTTGAGTCTGTCTTCTTTGAATTGACAAAATTCGATTCCGACGTGGTAGACTTGTTTCATTTGTTGTTGGTTGTTTTTATTCTTACAGCATATCAACCCATTTTGGGTTATTTAATACCAAATCAAGTCATTTTGATAAACAAAGGACTCAGATTGGTTTGTTGTTTTGTTTTACGGCATATCAACACTTTGTGGGTTATTTAATGCCGGATCAAGTCATTTTGATATCAAGTTGATTAAATGGTCACCCATCTAAGAATCGAACAGACTCATCACTACTTAACTTCAATCATCTAGCTGGAATCAGTACTTTCCAATTGATTTGACCGTTGGCTGGTTGTTTTATGGCATATCAACCTTTTGTGGGTTATTTAATATCAACTCAAGTTATTTTCATATCAGGTAGCTTACAGTATTTAGTGTCACCCATCTAAGTATTGAACAGGTTCATCACTGCTTAACTTTGGTGAGCTAGCAGGAACTGGTGCTTACCATGTGACTTGACTGTAAGCAGACTTGTTTGGCATTCCACAACCTCAGCATTCCTTAAGATAACTGGATTTAAGATTTTTTTATAATTCTTTAAATTATCTACATAATGTTGCAATATGGAATTGGGTACTGATCAGAATTTCACTTTGAGAAAAAAAATTTAAAATTACACACACACATACACAGACACACACATATATGAGTAAAAGGTTTTTTTCAAAGAAAATCTGCAAATTTATTAAACTGCAGTTCCTCTCTCCAAATTCTGTTTAATCTCAGCCGTATATTTGCCGTAGAAGCGTTCCAATTTTTTGTTGAATTTCATATTTCGTTCATTGATGTAATCAATATCAGCATCCTCGTCGTAAGCGCGACGTCGGCTGTATTTTTCTCGTTTGTTGATCCTAAAAGAAAATAAATAAAACACAAGTTCAATTGTTTTTATCTTTAAGCAAACATGTTGGTTGGTTCTTTTGTTTAATGGCATATCAAACCTTTATGGGTTATTTAATGCTGAATCAAGTTGTTCCATAATTGATAGGTAGCCTATTAATTATGTATGGGAAGTATAGATTGGATTTAAAACTAACGGTTTAGTGGAAAAACACAGGAAAAATGATTGACACTTTTTAACCCTGTGTTGACCTCTCTTCTGGTTCACCAGAGCAAGCTGTGTGAAAATAACTAAGAAAGTCAGTTTTTGACTGGATGACTGGAAGAGATTGTTGCAGAATGTTGTGGTGGACTTTTGTTGTCGGACTAAAACTTAATATACTTTTAAGTTGAAATTGATTAGCTAGGTCTATGTAAAAACAGTTCATAGCAAAAATTATTAAAAAAATATTTGTTTTGAGACTATTCAAAATGGTTTCCAAACCAAACAGAGTACTCCATGCTTCATCGAGGCACAAAAAAGTCTTTGCTGAATCATCTCAACTTCTTCATTGCTATCATTATCAGCTTTATTCTCATTCCTTTATTATCTGTTCCATAATTGATGGGTAGCCTAATAATTACGTATGGTAAGTGTAGATTGGATTCAAAACTAACCATTTAGTGGAAAAATACAGGAAAAATGATTGACACTTTTTAACCTTGTGTTGACCTCCTTTTCTGGTTCACCAGTGCAAATGTGAGAAAGAGTTTAGAAAAGTCAGAATTTATTTTGGCGCTGAACAGGACAAATTGTAATGGCACTCTGTCCATTGAAATTAAATTTTCAAACGTCCGTTTCATTTGATCTGGATCTAATCTATTCTATACATATATAAAAGGCAGTTGTGTGTATGTATGTCCAGATGAAATCTATACATATATAAAGGGCAGTTGTGAGTATATGTATGTCCGGAGGAAACTTTCAAAATAAAACAATTAATGACAAAGTAAATATATATACACATTAAATATCACCAGGGCTTGGTTTTTGAGCAAAAATAATGATGATCTTATTTATACTTGGGAAGATATTTAAAAATCAAAATTTGTATAGTAACAGAAGGTAATTGAAATATGATGTTGATTGATTGAATTAATCGCCTCATTTATATTGTATTTTTTTTTTTTTAATTTTAAGTCATCGAATTAAAATTTCTTACCATATTGTTATATATTTATATGGGGATTTTATGGGGCATCCAGTGAGGATCTAACTTGTGATAAGTAATAATGGATCTGTGAGACTGACTTAAAAAAAAAAATCCCCCTCTACCCAGGCGACGCCAGGTAACCACTTCTAGTACATATATAAAGGGCAGTTGTGTGAATCTGTATGTCCGGAGGAAACTTTGAAAATAAAACAATTAACGACAAAGTAAATAGATATACACAGTAAATATCACCAAGGCTTGGCTTTTGAGCAAAAATAATGAAGATTTGATTTGTATTTGGGAAAATAATTCAAAAATAAAATTTAAATGATAACAGCATGGATTTTTTTTCATTTAATATTTTAGATAGTAGACATTACCATTTCTTTTCAGAGTAGCTGGATCATTGCAAGGTCTATTTTTTTACATAGGGATTTAAATGGGGCATCTCACGAGGATTCAACTCACGATTCAGTAATAATGGATCTGCGGGACTAACTTTTAAAAATTCCCCTCTACCCAGGCGATGCCGGGTAGCCGCTGCTAGTCTACTTATAGCTAGATCAATGCAAGGTCTATTTTTTTTACATGGGGATTTAAATGGGGCATCCTACGAGGATTCAACTCACGATTCAGTAATAATGGATCTGCGGGACTAACTTTAAAAAAAAAACCCTCTACCCAGTTGATGCCGGGTAGTTGCTGCTAGTAAAATAATAAAGAGACATCATTAATAAAAATGATTAATTCTCTGTTTTGATGATTTGGACTACAAATTAGACACTCATTGATAAACCTATGTAATTCCTGAGAGTATTGTGATGCAAGCTATCATGCATCAGCTCTACAACTCTAACCAGTCCAAGGCGTTGCAGCTGTATTTTCCCGCATGTAGTTTAAACTCTCCTGATTAATGAAAAGACAGACGATTTACCGGGGGTGGGGGACAAAAGACAGGTTTTTATTCAATTACACAAAAGTTTAAACTACACGTAGGAAAAGCTGTGACACTTTGGACGGGCTAGAGTTGTACAGCCGAGGTGTGATACTAAAAAGCTTAGTGTTCATAGGACCTAAATGGATTGGAGAGACGAATTCCACGTCTGGTCAGAACGGCAATTTGATTTGAAAGAACAAAATTACGCGCCTAATGTTGGCAGGTGGAACTAGACAGTGCATTAGGAATTTGTCCCAATGAGAATTAAGGCTACTAAGAGGAATAATTCTGGACAAGGGAGGTAACTTAGATAGGTCTAAGGGGAATAACTTCTACGGGAGATTTTTTTATGTCTGGACATATCATTACACAAGCAGTGACATAGTTTCAGTTACAGAGAGACACAGAATCTCCATTTTAATAAGATAATGAATAACAATGTCTATTTTAATTTGTTTCTAAGAAATCTTCAAATATACTTACTGTCTCTCTAAGTCGTTAACCATTCGTTCAATTCCTTTTTCGCTATCTTTGTGCTGATGGAGACCAAGGGTGTTGGCAGTCGGATAGAAATCATCTCCTCTGAAAAAAGGGAGGGGGGAGAAAAAACATTTAATGATTAGAATAGATATGTAAAAAAAAAAACGTAAGTAAAGTTGGCAGTGTGGCCTATGGTCAGTATCCACTGGACAGTGAGGGAGTTTATACTCTTTTCACTAACGCGAAAATAGGGTGATTGTTTTTGTGAGATGGACAGACTGGAGAGAGAGAGAGATGGTGAAAATGAGATGGATATACTGGAAGAGAGAGAGAGAGAGAGAAAGATTGGCAGAATGAGATGGATAGATTGAGACAGAGTGAGAGAGAGAAATGGGATAGAGAGAAAATAGAGAAAGAAAGATGGTCAGAATGATAGATTGAGACAAACTAGGAGAGAGAGAGAGAGAGTGATTGACAGAATGAGATAAAGAGAGAGGGAGAAATAGAATGAAATGGGTCACTATGGGGTTATTTCCTAGTTGAGTAACATATTACAGAGAGACCCAGAAAAAACAGAACCTCAATTATTTATCTTCCCATTAAAATAACCCTAACCCCCCAACCCTACCCCCTAGTTGAGTAACATAATATTACAGGGTGACCCAGAAAAAACAGAACCACAAATTTTGTAATAAAAAATGTTAATTTTAATTTTTTAAAGTTTAAGTCCAACAAGGGTTCGGGTTTAGTGTTAGTTTAATGGGAAAATAAATAATTTGGTTTCTGTTTTTTCTGGGTCACTCTGTAATATCATGTTACTCAAAAAGGAAATAATCCACTAAGGAGAGAGAGAGAGAGAGAGAGAGAGAGAGAGTAATGAACTTAATAGGATGGATAGATACAAGTATAGCATTATTATAAATTAATTATTCTTACAATAGACCTTTACTAATTAATTAATATATTAAGATGTTAACAGAAATTAGTATTTTAAACTGATTAACACTAACAAAATAGGCCTAATTTATTAATCATTAATTAACACTAGGGTAATTCCATGTCAAATCATCCAGGCCATGTTACCCACCCTATTCAAAGTGTTGATTATGATAAAGTTAGCTGATCCTCAAAATTTGAGCTTCCAATTCCAAAAATTGGCGGAGTTATGTTGATTTTTAGCTCTCCAAATTTGAGGAGCGTTGCAAAAAATGGCGACTTTTTGTAACCATTTTTTGTCTGTAAAATGAGTTCTAGAGCTTTCCTACTCCTAAAAATTGCTTTATAAAAGCATTTTTGCCCAAGAATTAAAAAAATGCTATCAAAAAAGTCTTAAAGTTAACCAATTTTAAGTTTTTAATGATTTCTGATTTTCAAAATTTTAACTGACATTGTAGCTTCGGTTCTGAGCAAATATCAAACTATCTTTTTGGTACAAATAATGTTCAATATATATGAAATAATAATAATAGAAAAAAAATTGTCATAGATGCAGTGCCACATTGAGATATTGATTTTGATATGGAAAAAATCAGAAAGCATCAATAACTTAAAATTGGTTGACTTTCAGACTTTTTGATAGCATTTTTGGATTTCATGGATAAAAAAATGCTTTTATAAACAAATTTTAATAGTAGGGAAGCTCTAGAACTCATTTTACAGACAAAAATAGATTACAAAAAGTTGCCATTTTTCACCAATCCCACCAAATTTGGAGAGCTAAAAATCGACATAACTCAATTTTTGGAATTGGAAGCTCAAATTTTGGGGATTGTCTAATGTTAACCTAGTCCACACCTGTACAAAATATCAGAAAAATTGAAGGGGTGGGTGACAATTTTACTTTTTTCTGGAGTATTTACCCACTAACAAAATAGGCCTAATTTATTAATTATTAATTAACAAAATCAGCTAATCTTGCAGACATTTGTATCATCAATCGGGAAATAAAAGAAAGAAATTGTTTTTGACTAAGAACAAGATTGAAAGTAAATTACTTTTTCTCCATTTCTCGACAATATTCTTCCATATTTGGTTTGATCAATTTGGTGTTATGTTGATATTGGCGGAATGTGGCAGCTTCATAATCTGAAAAGAGACAAAAAAAAGAAATCAGAATTTACATGAGAATTACGGAATGACGGAATAGGGAAGAATTAATCAGAACAGAATTTTCTTAATGAATATTAGAATATTGAATTCTCAAGAAAAATTATATTCCCCACCAAATGTAGAAAGAATCTGGGACAAAATTAGGGAAGTAGAGTTTAATAATTAGCTTATCTCTATCATGGGAGTAAACAAGATATATTGATAGGAGTGTGGTGTAATGGTTAGAATCCTAGGAAATGGACTTGTTGACCTGAGTTCAATTCTTGGAAGAGCAGTTTACATTTCACATAGTGCTAATATCATTGGGAAAGGTATGAATCTATATATTCTCCCTCCAGCTATATAGTAGGGAAGACTGGGCTCTTTAACCTTGGATAGGTAACCAGTCTAGGAGAAAACTTTCAATTCAAACCTGGTAAATTCCGCTGTAGCGTTTGTTTGTATTCGCCTGGTGGAGTTGTCTGCCCCTTTTAGTTTGATGATGCCCGCTAGGCACCAGTATTTAAGCGCCGTTTCAAACACTTTCGCTATAGTTTCAGCAACTACGAGCACATGGGTAGATTCTATCTAACCCTCTCGTGGGGCTCGCCCCCTTACATTAGTAAGTTCTTTACAGCATGGACTATCGCTAGTCTCATGTCTGTACTCTTTTATGTTATATCCGTATCATTCATGAATGTGTCTTTATTTGTGTACCTCTTTTGTATGTACCTTTACTATGAACGTTGTACCAACTGTTATCCATGTGCTGTGTTATTAAATGTTTGTCTATTAACCTTTGTCGGAGTTATTTGTATCCAAAGTATGTTGAACTTTAAACCTACGTTACACCGCTTAAGAAATTGTCTCGTATCCTGCCCGTGCAGAGGGGTTGGTAAATTATATATTTACTAACCCCTCCACACGAGCAGGATGTGACAAAAGGTCAATTCCTTAAGCAGAGTTTAACAGGTTTGAATTGAAAGTTTTCTCTTAGTGTGGTTACCTAACCAAGGTTAAAGAGTCCAGTATGCCTTACTATTTACCCATAGCTGGAGGGAGAGTAGCTGGATGCAAACCTTTCCCAAGAGTATTAGGGATTTCCTACAAGTCTAACCATTATGCCACTCACCTCCATAAACAAGATATATACCAAAATTAAGATGATGATGATATACCATTATAAGTAGATTAGCAGTGGCTACCCGGCGTCAACTGGGTAGAGGGGAATTTTAAAAAGTTAGTCCTGCAGATCCATTATTACTGAATCGTGAGTTGAATCCTCGTGGGATGCCCCATTTAAATCCCTATGTAAAAAAAAAGACCTTGCATTGATCCAGCTACTCTGAAAAGAAATGGTAATGTCTACTATCTAAAATATTAAATAAAAAAAAAAAAATCTATGCTGTTATCATTTAAATTTTATTTTTTAATTATCTTCATGAATATAAATCCAATCTCTATTATTTTTGCTCAAAAACCAAGTTCTGGTGATATTTAATGTGTATGTATATTTACTTTGACGTTAATTGTTTTATTTTCGAAGTTTCCTCCGGACATACAGATACACCACAACTGCCCTTTATATGTGTACTAGCAGCGGCTACCCGGCAAAGCCCGGGTAGAGGAGATAAAAACATGGTTTAATAATCGTTTGCAGATTTATTACTACTGAATAGCAAGTTTGACCCTTGCAGGATGACCCATAAAATCACCACGTACAAAAGATCTTAATTTAATCCGGTCTGGTCAGAGGTCAGGGAATTTTCTTTTCTCAAATTTGAGGGAATGACATCACATAATGATATAGTAAGAAAATTTTAATTCAATGATTAACTATATTTTTTTAATAAAATATAAATGATGCGATTTGCTAAATTTCAAATTATTATCTAAAAAAAAATTAAATAAAGTAATCAAATTAATGTAAAATGATAAATAATCTTTAAAAAAATAACATTATTAATTCAAAGTGTAGCCAATCAAATATCAAATTTGATAACAATTTGATAAAAATAATATACTATACTAAATATATTATTTTTTAAATCGAAAAGTGCACTGACTTGAAAAGAAAAGAAAACTGAATGCAAAAAAAAAATGAAAGATACTTTTTTAAATAGAATTTTTAATGTGTTTAAAAGTTAAATATCAAATTACAGTTCTAATTTTGGTATAAATACAGAATAGATAGATAACCTTAGATTACGGAAACTCCCAAAGTACCGTTACCAAACATCTCAAAAACTTTGGGTTTTCAGTGAAATACGTAAACTTGTAAACAAACTTTGCTTAGATTGGCACACGGCATACTTTTTAAATTTGAATTTATTCAATAAATATCATATTTCAAAGTGGAAAAACAAGTTATATATATATATATATATTTTTTTTTTTTTTGGGGGGGGGGGAGAATATGTGCTTAATTGAAGTCATACCTAATTTGAAAATTAATAAATTGATAATTAATGAATTAGGCGAACATAGATATGTATATTCGCCTAATTCATTAATTATCAATTAATTTTCAAATTAGGTATGACTTCAATTAAGCACATATTCTCCCAAAATTTGTCGGCATAGCCATATCAAACAAACTGTTTGCGTACTATATATATATATATATATATATATATATATATGATAGTAGCAAACAAAAAATATTGAAAGAATAAAATGACCGTATTTATTACTATTTTTTCTTTATTGTATTATGTAGAAATTAGAACAGATCACAAAAGGGGTGCCTAAAGGTCATATGGTCTGAATAGTTTGAATTGAATGTACTCACCAGAAAATCCTGGGTCAGGATTCCTTTTTCTCTTTTTCTTTTCCCATTTTTCAGCATCATTTGCTCCCACTTCAAGCAACTTCACTCGGTCATAGTTCTCTCCCTTAGATTCACACTCCTACAAAGACAAGAGATTAGTTTAAAATAAAATCAATGAAAGACTGGAAGATTGTGTTGCACCAAATCTCAAAATATACTTGAGAAACGAGAAACTAATATCTGTGCAGCTACCTGAACATAAATATACGAGGGTGGTCGGAATTCTAGTTGAACTCTCCCAATTTCTACATCAATATCTACAGGGTGGGGGGTGTCCAATGGCTTTGGCCGTGTATAATATCATTGATCCCGGGGGGGCCCATCCCCCCCCCCCAGACAACACATGCCACCTCAATTTAAAGGGGCAGAGATGGGTTTATTGCCCAGTGCCAGAGCGGGAACGCCGACGGGATCAACGCATTTTTTGTACCCACCACCCATGAGTCATGGCTCGTGGGTGGTGCCCACATTAATAGGGCCTTGTGTTTAACCCGTACATGTCGGGTATGTAGTAAATACCACACACATATTAAAATATATATATATATATATATTTTATTTCTGAATCCTTATTTTTACAAAAAACTGAATATGAGAAGAACACACACAACATGGAGTTTTATTTAAAATTTTATATGGGCATCATAATTCGCATCCAGCCTCTCAAGCCGCTCAGGAATTGCATCAACTGCTCTTCATAGCACAGCTCTTCATGACTCTTCCTCACCACACCCTATTGACCAATGTTTCACTAGTGCTAGACCAAGGAGATTGTTTTTTGGCATCTGAAGTGGAGTGCCACACCTACCATCAGCTCCTCACTTTACTGCACAGATCCCTGTGCTACTCATACACTGAGTTGGCGAGAGCCAGCATCAAACCCCAGAAAATTGTGGTTCCTAGTCGGATGCTCTACAATCTTTAGCCCAAAAGTTCAGGGTGCACGGATTCTAGGTGCACTGACAGAGCATTACAGCTTGCCTTATTCCCCCCCCCCCAGCTGTCGGCTGGAGATTTAGAATACACTGACTGCACCTCTGCAGAGGGGTAAGACCCCCCCTCCAATTGGCCAACTTGTTGGCCATGGGTGGCAACCTGTGATGCTTAAGGACGGAATCCTGGTGGATGAGCAGTCCATGACATGCAACACTCCTCTTTGGCCCTTACTTAGGCTAGACAGATGGTTGGAGATCAATCGGCTGGTCAGTGGAATGTAGAGTACCCCTTCATCACCATTGCTCCCATGTCCACTCTGACCCGGAGTGGTAGTACCTGTTAGGTATGGGTTAAATAGTAAAATGAGTTTATTAAAAAAATTAGTATCCATTAAGAATGAATTTATTTTAAAACTTTGTTGGCATTAAATGACCCACTGAGGTTGATATGCCGTAAAACAAACCTAAAAGACAAAGTTTTAAGACTTAATGTAAAAAAAAAAAAAAAGAAAGAAAAAGATAAATTTACTTTTCTTTTCTTTTCCTCTTCTTCTTCCCACTCAATTCTTTTTCTCTTATCATCATAATTGGCTGGCAATTTGTTACGTTTGTCTTCCTCAGCCACTTCTTGATGGTTCATCTTACGAGCTTCATTCTGAAAATAACAAGAAAAATAATGCATTTAAGAAATGTAGTGTAGTTACTACCAAGACTATTCATGTCACATAGTTACTCGGGCATAAGTCAGAGGGCAGGAATGTGGATATGGAAAAACAACACAGTACTTTTTGGGTTTGTCAATTCTGAGCATTAAGGTTTATTACTTGCTCACTCAGCATGGGTTGTCAAGTAAGAGAGAGAAAGACTGACTAATTTTTTCTACTCATTTGGCCACTTCATTCTAATAACTCCTTGGTGGATATTACTTAGTACATTAGGATGAATAATGTGTTGTCTAAACAGTGTTGGAATTCTTTTGGACCAAGTAACCAATAAGCACTCCAAATCATCAACTTAATGAAAGGTTCATATTCTAACTCATCACCGGTACTTCAGATTCCAAATTTTTGTAATCAAACGATTTTAATCAGAAGTTTATGGAGATGTTGAACCCACAATAAAGCAAATAAATAGATGGTTGGTACACGTAATCAAATTAAAATTCAATAGCAAAATCTTTTTTTAAATAAATACTTTTTAATCAGAAATTTATGAATATTTTTCAACACTTACGATGATTTAAAAAAAGACGAAAGACGTTTTTATACTAAAATAGTTTTTACTTAATCAGAAGAGAAATGCAATTATGTTTATTTAAATAAAAATACAGTTTTTATTTACAAAATATTTTTATGCTTATTTAAATAAAAGGATGTCGTTCAGAAATAGTATCACACAATTTGTAAAAATTTGTTTTTGTCGGATACAATATAATTGCAAAAATCATGTTTATTTATTTTCAAATATTTGAAAGCGAAATTTACCGGTGTAGAGTTAAAATATGAACCTTTCATTAAGTTGATGATTTGGGGTGCTCATTGGTTACTTGGTTCATTCTTTTCAATTTAAAACAACACGTGATTCATCATAATATTCTGATGAAGCTTTTATAAAAACTGAAACATTTTAAAATCAACTTTACCATCTAAAAATAATTTCATCTTTTGGAATACTTTGTTTTTTCTTATATATACCATATTTGACGGCATATAAGACTTTTTTTCCTGTATCTGACCTGCTCAAATGGGGGTCATTTCAGCAGGTCAGATGCAGGAAAAAAAGTTTTTAGTGTATTTAAGCATATATTGTTGAAAACAGTCTAGCTGTATATTACATAAGCAGAAACATAGCTAAAATAAGGATGCATGGAGTTTAGGGTTGGTAAAAGTACTGAGCGTAATTTGGGTTAGTGAGCATCTTAGAGAAGATTAGCCTAGGCCTAAGGAGGTCTCAAACTTCACCTACAATCTATAAGATGCAGGGCAATTTTTTGAGCCAAAATTTTTGAAAAAAAGTGCGTCCTATATGCCGTCAAATATAGTATATATATGTGTGTGTGTGTGTGTGTGTGTGCATGTTTGTAGGAGTATCTATGTGTTGTATTTATATATGTGTGTGTGTGTTTGCATGCATATGTGTGTGCACATGTGTACATATATTTTTATATATGTGTGTGTATATATATGTTATGGTAATTTACCACGCACGCATGAACTCTTCCAACTATAAATAGCAGCAGGTTCTGCACTTAAGTGAGAGTTAATAGCTTCGCGAGTAACCTTTCATTTGTATATGTTTGTATATATTTGTTTAACTCATTTCCTCTCTTGTGTCTTTATTCTGGTCCCTAACCAGGCCACAACTATATATATATATATATATACATATATATATTAAGAAATTTGAAAAAACAAGTGTTCCAAAAATGAGATGAACACTTATTTTTTCAAATTTCTTAATATTATCGGATTTATTTCCATATCTACACCCATATATATATATATATATATATATATATATATATAATTAATTAATACACAAATTTAAATTGTTTACATTTGATATTTAATTTGCTTTTTATTGATATTTTAAAAAATCATATTTTAAACTTTGATAAAAGAACAAATCTTAATACTTTGAGAGAGAGAGAGAGAAAAAAAAAAAAAAAAAAAAAAAAAAAACGGTAAAATTTTTCCCCCAATTTTACAAATGATATTTTCAAAAATGTTTTCTTGTGCACATTTCTCATAAACTTTTAGTGAAAAATGTTAGAATTTATTAGGCATTTAGTTTTGAAGCCTATCCCACAATGCAAGTGTAAAGAAAAACAAGATTACTATGGTGTTGTTCATTTACCTTTGATTTATTCTCTTAATATTTTGGGATGAAAAATCCCTTTGTCAAAAGATTTCTGAAAGCACCGAGCTCAGGAAAGGGAGAGATGTCTGACAAAGGGATTTTTTTTCATCCAGAAATATTAAGAGAATAAATCAAAGGTAAATAAACAACATCATATTTACCTTGTTTTTCTTTACACTTGCATTGTGGGATAGCCTTCAAAACCAACCACCAAACCAAGATAAACACAATGCTTCAAGCAAATTATAAAATTCTTATGTTAGAATTTATATTTGAACGTTTTTCTTTGCAGAAAAATCAAAGTAAAAATAAATCAAGTGGAAATTGAAGTTTTATCTTTTATTTTATTTTCAATTCTTCTTCTTCTTTCATGTTGAATGTGTCTGCCCCCCCCTTTCCCTCCCACAATTTCTCTCGCTCTGACCTCCTATTAGCATTCCCAGTTGATTTTTTTTATTTGAGGTTATTGTTATTTAATCCCGTTAGATATATAGAGCTTTGTAAAGGGAGTTCAGAACTGTTTGAATTATGCAAATATCCCCAGTGGTTCAAAAGTTATGAGAATTTAAAGCCCCAAAATTGGGGGTACAAAAGTGGACATGATTTTGTTAAAAAAAAATATGTCAAATCATGAACCATTTCAGTACAAGAAATTTAGTAATTTCTTCACTATTTCTTTATTTTTGGAACAATTTTGATAAAACTTGGCATTCTTATGTAAAATTGTATGTTCTTTCCAATAATGCACTCAAATTTTATGTATCTTCATGCTGGAACCCATTATTTGGGGAATAAAAAGTAGGGATATCAAGGTTTTTTGTTTTTTTGTTTAACACAAGATTATTCAACATTTTCATTTTAATACGGCATATATACACATATATTCATATTTTGTTATTGATAATTTTGGTTTTCATTTTATTTTCACTCTTTCCCAAGTCCTGGGGCCTGGGGGTCTGTAGAATACACTGACCACGACTCTGCAGAGGGTTAAAATACACCCAATCGGGCCGCCTGTTGGCTGTGTGTGGCGACCCATGATGCTCATGGATAGAACCCTGCAACATTCCACTTTGGCCTTTACTTAGGTTAGACAGACAGTCAGAGAGAACTCCACCAATCAATCAGCTTGTCACATCAAGCCCTAGCACCTATATGATTGTCCCAACACTATTGCCCTTATGGCAAGCCCCAACCTCATTATGATATACGTGCTAGAAGGCAGTGGCTGAGGGTCTTATTATCCTAAGTATCACGTTAAACTATCTTATGATGAAGTTCCAGTTCCAGTTCTAGAGCTCTGGGGAATGTGGAGTACCACCTCATCATCATTACTCCCAAGTCCACTCTGACCCGGAGTGGTATTACCTGTTAGGGTCCCATCTATAGGTTAAATAGAACAAAATAAGTTCTAAAAAAATGTGTTTCAAAAAAATGGAGTTTAAAAAAAACAAACATTGAGTCCCCATGAAGAATTAATAAAACAAAATATCTTTGGCATAAACTAACCCAATAAAGGTTGACATGCTGTAAAAACCAACCAACTAACACTTGGATTGTGATAACCTTCAAAACCAACCGCCAAACCAATATACACAATGCTTTAATTGTTAATGTCCAATACCACCTCATTCCACCCGGCTAAAAGTCACATACGTTTTCCTAATCTGCCACAAATGATAGCCTTTGTTTAAATGTAATATTAAACGTATTTAGAAGTCTTTATTTTTAGGGAAATAACAGGTAACTTTAAATGAAAAGGAAATTTTTAGCCAGTTTTTGATAAATCCATAGAGGAATGGGCTCTAGACTAAGAAAATTCTCAACGGGATGTTAAGAGTTAAACAAATTATAAAAATCATATGTTAGAATTTATATTTGAACTAGAAGTGTCTACCCCTTATCGCGAGTGAGATCCTTGCTGGTCGCCCCATAGAAATCCCCACAGAAATATATTTGACAATATAGTAAGTAATTTCCATTCAATGAATTACAATTTTTTTTTTAAAATAAGATATAAATAAGGTGATTAATTGAATCAATCAATATTATATTTCAAAGCAAAAAAAAACATTAAAAAAAAAAAAAAGATAAACAAAATAACATGCAAATGACTTTTCCTTCTGTTACTTTTCAAATTTGTATTTTTAAATATCTTCCCAAATATAAATCAAATCATTATTTATGCTTAAAAACCAAACCTTGGTGATATTTAATGTGTATATATATTTACTTTGTCGTTAATGGTTTTATTTTCGAAGTTTCCTCCGGACATACAGATTCACACAACTACCCTTTATATATGTACTAGAAGTGGCTACATGGAGTCGCCTGGGTAGAGGGGGGATTTTTTAAAAGTTAGTCTTGCATATCCATTATTACTGATTACCAGTTAGATCCTCACTGAATGCCCCATAAAATCCCCACATAAATATATAACAATATAGTAAGAAATTCTAATTCAATAATTTACAATTTAAAAAAAAAAATACAATATAAATGAGGCAATTAATTCAATCAATCAACATCATATTTCAATTACCTTCTGTTACTATACAAATTTTAATTTTTTTTAAATATCTTCTCAAATATAAATAAAATCTTCATTATTTATGCTCAAAAACCAAGTCCTGGTGATATTTAATGTGTATATATATTTACTTTGTTGTTAATTGTTTTATTTTCAAAGTTTCCTCCAGACATACATATACACACAACTGCCCTTTATATATGAATAGATAGATAGATAGATAGATATATAGATAGATGTTGTTCTTTGCAGGAAAAATCTGAGTCAAAATAAATCAAGTGGAAATTAGTTTGATGTTTCATCGTTTATTTCAAACTCAATTCTTATTCTTCCATATTGAGTTCATCCGATTCTTTTTTTTTCTTTTTTTTTTTTCACTTTTTCTCTCATTCTTCCTATTGTTATTTTTTTTTATTGATAATTTTTGTTCTTATTTCGTTTTCCTCTCTTTGTTATTTTTCTCCTCCTTCTCACTCACCCCCTCTTCACAATCACCTCTGCCTACCACCCACATTGTCTCCCCTTTTATTAACTCTTTCATTTTTTATCAACTGAAACTCATTTTTCCCAGCTCTTTACCATTTCATGGTTTTATTTCATTTTCTTATCAAAGAAAAAAAACATAGAAAAGAAAAAGAAAAAGAAAAGAAATAAAATAAAATATAAAAGAAATAAAAATTGATTTCTTTCTACTTTTGTCTGGGGTGATGAATTTTTTTTCCCCCCATTATCAAAGACAGATTTTTTTTTAAATAAATTTATCATATGATGTCTGAGAAACTGGTCTTGATTTTCATGTAATATTGGCTAAAAATGGCATCTCTCAATCTCTTTAAAATTATTTCCAGTTATTTTAGTTTTTTATTTTAATTAGCTCATGTAGTGCAAATCTTTTTAAAAAACACACACACACTAAAGTACTTTTGATTGACTGATTTTAACAGCATGACAACATGTCTGGGGTTATTTTATGCCTAAAGGTTAGAGTTAAATATTGTAGTCCATCATGTTGGTTGGTTGAAATTTTATGGCACAACCCACACTGGACAAAAACATTTTGTTTAATTCATTCTTAATAATAGCACACAAGAGATAATATCATTAGAATTGCATTTTAAGGATAAATAGCATTAGATAACGGAAACTCCTGAAGTAACCTAACCCTAACACAACCGTGACCCTAAAACTAACCCTAAACCTACCGCCTCAAAAGGTTTTGAGTATTTATGTAAAATGTAATGAAATGTATTGCTTTTTATATATAATCTAATGATATTATCTCTTGCGCAGTATTCAACATTCTTTTAACTCATTTTTTCTATTTAACCCATAGATGGGACCCTAACAGGTACTACCACTCCGGTTCTGTTGTTACCTATTTAAATACTGAACCAGGTTCATCACTGCTCATCAGTGGACCTGGGAGTAATGGCAATGAAAGGGAACACCACACTCCTCAGAGCTTCATGCAGTTGATCATTATACCTAGGATACAGTTTATCAAGGGACAGCCCAACCAAAGGGAAAAGCAGAATACTGTTAACAAATCCAACACAAACATCCTTTCTTCTTTCGGCTTTGCTTTCTATCAGTATATCTTTCTTTCTTTTTTCCCTTTTCTGTCTTTTCTGCTCGATTGTTCTTTCCGTTCACATCCCAGCCTATTTTATTGTCTATCCACAGAAGACTGAAAATGATAATTCAAGACCAGATTGTTGGAAAATTAAAACAAGGTGTTTATTTAACACAACTTAGAGAAAGGCTTCTCTGCCCTAAAACTGACTTAACCAGCTCAACCGGGCTGTGCACATGCGTTGCATCTACTCACAAGCAAACCCAATCCCAGAAGTAACATGGCAGAAACCCCATTTCCGGGTTTCCCATCAGTTGCCTACTGATCAAAGGGGAGCAACTCTATTTTTGTTAGGTCTTCCTAAGTTAGGCAACCAGTCTAGGAGAAGGAAAACTCTGAAATGAAACCTGTTAAACTCTGCCTAAGAAATTGCCCTTGTGTCACATCCTGCTTGTGTATAAGGGTTGGTAAATATATATAAATATAGCACCCATATTATCATATCAATATGTGTGTGTGTGGGGGGGGGGGGGAGTTCTTTATTTCTGTTCCAAGATAATAACAAAAATATCCTCTAAAATTACCAATTAGAGTTAATGGGTATCTAATATAAGCGGACACACGTTGTTCTGCATTTCCCGTGTGAACAAAAACCTTGTTATAATGAGGCTTAATAGAGAGAGAGAGAAAAATGTGCAAAAAAATCAATAGTCTTTTGGAGAGTGATACACCTGGGTGATGGGAGGCAGCCAATTCCTGCCAGTTGGGTCGGGGGGGGGGGCGATAGGGGGGGGTGAAGCAGGGTCAAAATGAATACAATCAATAGATAAATGCTCCAATCAAGACATTTCTATTGCCACTTTCCATCTGCAATCGACCAAATTGGATTTCACTCTGAATTCATAGAGATCTAGTCAGCAAATCGAGCATTTGATTTCTTTCAGTTAAAAACTATTTCGTAGCATTTCGAAGAACATTCCTTTTCTAATTCTTCAGTAAAAGTCAGACATTTTTCATTTTTCTCTCTCGCTCTCAGATTATTTTCAAAATCAGAAATTTCTTTAAGGAGGATGCAACCTTGGAATTTTTCTTTTTTTTAATGCCTCCTCCTCCCTCACTGAAATTGGACACTGAGGCGAATCGTTCAAGTGTCTACTGTAACACGTGTCACAATAACACACGTTACATTCGTTACAGTAAGATTCTGGATTTTATTGCGAATCAAACACAAATTTCTCTTCTTCTTCTTTTCCGTTTTTGTCCAATTCTACAGCCAAAAAATAGGATGAGGATGAAGATAGTCCAAGATGTGTAAATATTAATACTCGTGTTAATTAATTGCATGGCCGTTACCATCTTGCAACACCCCCTGGTTAAAAATGAGACCATCCAAGATGAGATGCAAAAATGTAAATCTTGATTATCTGCTGTTGCTTATCTGCCAAATTCTTATTTCTTATGAGTGTTGTCACCTCAGCTAAATAATGGACCATTCCACTTTTATTATAAAGAAAGAAAGGGAAGAAAAGGGACATACTACACAGAAAAATATAACAAGAAAGAAAGAAAAGAGATTAAGGGGAAAGATAAGGAAGCAATAATGCTAATCTGTTTCAATAAAACAATGAAAAGAAGGAAAGAAAGAAAAAAGCATGAAAGAGTTAAATGAATATTATACTTTTTAAATATTGAACTATTTCGTAATAGCTCTTAAATAAGCATATCAAATGTTGTAATAATAAAATTATCATACTGAGGTATATCATCAGGTCCTGCTAGTGTAAATAAATATGCTTGTATCCTGTTCATGTTGTAAAATTTTCAAGTAGATTGTAGCAACACTCATGAGAAAATTTAAAATGGAACTTTGCTATAACAAATAAGACATTTATAAAAAGGTCATTTAAAGTCCAAAGTGATGTTATTCATATAAATTAATACTATATATGTGTATATGTGCTGTATTAAAATGAAAATGTTGAATAATCTTGTGGGACACTTGAAAAAAAAGAGAAAAAAAACAAAAAGATTGATATCCCTACTTCTTATTCCCCAAATAATGGATTCCAGTATGGAGATACATAAAAGTTGAGTACATTATCAGAAAGAACATACAATTTTACATAAAGAATGAAAAGTTTTATCAAAATTGTTCCAAAAATAGTGAAGAAATTACTGAATTTCTTGTTTTGAATTGATCCGTGATTTGACATATTTTTTTTAACAAAATCATGCCCACTTTTGTACCCCCAATTTCGGGGCTTTAAATTCTCATAACTTTTGAACCACTGGGGATATTTGCATAATTCAAACAGTTTTGAACTCCCTTTACAAAGTTCTATATAACTAATTTGATTAAATAACAATAACCTCAAATAAAATAAAAAATCAACTGGGAATGCTACATTTATAAAATATTAGCTTAAAGGCCGTCCTATCAGGCAGAAATTAAGCTAGCTTCTCCAGAGGGTTTTTGATTTGGCTTTTGCCCAACAATGACACTTCATACATTGAGGATTCTTTTGATTGCAATCTGGTTCTCTTTTGGTGGAGATTTCTTTTTTTCGAGGCAGATTGAAGCCATATGCAATAGGTAGCAATAAACTACAGAAGAACTCAAAATTGATCACTGCATTTAAATATTGTGTAAGGGCAGTCTCCCTTTTCTGAGGGTTTTGGTAAATCTCCTGTGTCTGGAGACCCTAGTGTGGTCACGTGACACAGGAACCCAAGGAGGGAACCCTCTTCTTCTGATGCGACTGAACAAGCCTGGACGTGCTTGTCACCTCTCTCCAGCAGACACCTATGGTGCATGCCAGACGCCACAGACACGACACTGCTCACAGTAAGTGGTTTCCACCTATTTTGTAAATCAACATTACTGTGTATGTTGGGACTCTTGTGACATTTTATAGTCTGGGGAACTTCGTTCCTCTATACATGTTATATTAAAGCCTTATAAACGTAACTAACGTGTTTGTCGTTTTTCCTAACCGAAGTATTCAACATTGGGTATTTATCCTTTAGGTAACCCAATGTTTTATAAGAACCCGAGATAATACTTGGTGAACCTCTTATAATTGCATTAATATTTAAGTTTAACTTTTAAAATTTGAACGATAAGGCTTCTGCTGTCACTTAAGTTAGCTCTACATCAAACTGATTAGTCGTCTATAAAGGAGAGATAAACTCCTGGCAATTATTAAAATAGATCCTTATATATATATATATATATATATATATAAACCCCCTGGTAATTATTAAAATAGATTCTTTATATATATATATATATATATATATGTATAGATTGAGATAGATAGATAGATATCAACAGAATAAGATAGATATTGCAAATAGATATTTGATATTTGACAATAGATAAAACCAATGTAGAAAAAAGAAAACTCTGATTTAAAATCTGTTAAACTCTAAAGAATCTAAACTGATCTGAATAATCACTTTTACAATTTCAAAAATCTAAAAAGAAAGTCTATTCATTTCCAGAAAGAAAAAAACAGTCTTTAACCTCAATACCACATCAAAGTATCTCGTCCCTTTTCTCTGCTACACCTGGTGTCTTTTTGCACAGCTTGATCTAGAAAAATAAATTGCATATGTGCAAAAACATTCTTGCCAATTCTCCTGGCTCCAAAGCGTGTTTTCTTAAATTAAGTTAAGGCAGCCATATTTTCTTTTCTTTTTTTCAAGCCCTTCATTCTGTTATATACCCACATGTTGGGCATATATACAAATGTTCTTTTACTGGAGAGAGATAGACAGATAGACAGAGAGATGATATGCATAACTTACTTTATTCTCTCGTCGTTCGTGTGATGTCTAGCTACTTTCTATTTTGTTGATTGTTCATCTATGATTCATTTTCTTCTTCTTGATTAGTCTTTTTGCCAAGACATGCATCAACCAACACCACCATATTATTTCTTTTAAAGTCTTTTATTATTAACTAAACTTCTTTCTCTAACTAAACACAGCGCTCGTGTGCAAGTGAGCCCCAGCTAAGTTAAGATATGCCTCCTGCCTGACATCCGAGCTGATACTGAGGGGTCAACCAGCTTTCACGTGATTCACGGGTTTTCTGCTGTGGTGTCAAAGGGTTACCAACCGTTTGTAAATTTCCATTCTACAGTGTTGTCAATAATCTATGCCACCACATAGATTATGCAACAATTCATTTTGCATGTAAGACATGTTCAAAACACTTTGAGATCCAACGTATAGCATTTCTACAAATTTCACTTAAAAATTGACATTGTGTCACATCCTGGTTGTGACAGAGGGGTTGGGTAAATATATAATGTGTATGAAAACAAATGTCAAAATAGGTAAATCATCTAATATGAAAATAAAAATCAACAAAACTTAGAAGAGAAGAAAGAATGTTGACCTTACCATTCTTAGCTGAAGATCTTGGAGTCGATCGAGTCTTTCTTTTCGTTTTTTAGCAGCTTCTTGTTGGGCAGGTGTCAATGCTGGCGTTTTCTAAAATAATTACAAAAAAAAATCTTTTTATAGTTTTTGTTTTTTTAATATTTTTATCAGAACTCATAAAGCGAAAAGGCATGAACCCTTTGCAAATAACTTTTCAAAACACCAAAAGTTGAAATCTGCACCCACCAACACTGAATTGTTTGAAATTTGGCACAAATGTTCCCCTTCATGAGTTAGGAAAGTGTGCCAAATTATTTTGTGCTAGACTTAACTGTTCCAATTTTAACATTTGAGAGTTCATGGACCATTAGGATGATTGTCTTTAATTATAATCTTTCACTGAAATCCTGCACATACATAGGAAAAAAAACTCTGAACTTGGCAGGGTCATATCTTCTAAAGTAGACTTTAATCCCCCACAAAATTCTTTTGTGAACTTAGGCAGGCATAGTAGTTGTTAGGAAAAAAATATTATGAAAATTGAAGAGGACGTATTTTCTATAGACTGACTGTAAGCTACATAGGTGAAAAGTTGTTGATTTTGGAGTCATGCATTTGGGTGAGCAAAATAAAATTTTCTATCAGTATAGGATTAAAACCCATAAACAAAGTGAAAAGGCATCAACCCTTTTCAAATAACTATCAATATATTAATACTCGTGTTCTTTAATTGCACAGATCAAATTACCCAAGCTGTGCTATTCCTGCGCTGAGTTGGCAAGGACCAGGATTGAACCCAGAATCTTGTGATTTCTAGGTGAATGCTCTTCTGTTTTATTCACTCTGGGTCGATTGAGCTCCAACCAATGAATTCACCTGTGGGGAATTCATGGAGGGAGTAATAAGGGAATAGGAAATTCACAAGTGGTCCCTAAACCCCACATGCATATCTCACTCAGGAGAAGGAGATGCCCTTGTTTGCTGCAGATTTTCCACAGACGCATAGAGAAGTACACCAAAAGCTGTTGATTCCCGATAATGATGGAAATGCCCTTTGGATTTTCACCAGAGCCCCTTTGGTCGGATTGTGACCCTAATACAACCGGGTGCCAGACCTGTATACCTTAGGTGACCCTACCAGGAACTTAAGTTTGTGACAGCATGGCCCTGACACTACCAAGTTTACACGGTAAACGATGCAACGAGAAGAAGTTGGACTTTAGAAATAATGTGATTATTGAGCAAAGAGCCTCTGCACTTTTATATGTTTTGTTTTTCATTCTGCAGGGTGTCCAGCCACCCCCCCCCACACCTGACAAAATCTCTAGGGTTACTAGTTTAGTCACTGATAATCCAACTATGAAACAGGCAGTACTAGGTTACATAATACCAGTAGCACATTGAGCAACAGGTAGTACTGGGTTACATAATACCAGTAGCACATAGAGTGACTTGACACAGGCAAATGATCTAATGGCTGAGATACCAAAACTAAAATCCATGAAAGATGGTAGGGTTGAGGAGGAAAGGAATTAACCTGGTCATAAAGTAATGATAGTCAGTAAGCTAGTCCCACAGATCATAAGTGACTTTGATCCTCACTGGGTGCCACATACTTGTGGAATGCAAAAATTAAACTGATGGTGTTGTTAGAATCTCCAAAATCAATTAGTATTGTTCATTACAGTGTAATTCACAAAGTAGTGATTAAACATTTTTTTTATTAAGCAAAAACAACAATTGCCTAGACATTGGCAACGATACACACAATTTCAATTCAGTTTGGTTGTTTAGTTAATTCATTTAATGACATATCAACCCTTATGGGTTATTTAATGCCAAATCTTTTTGTATATATTTTTTACAAGTGTCAGAAAAATGTTATGGAAACATTTACTTACCTGCAGTCTTCAAAAGGAAGTAAAGTTCAAAGAAGGTTTAACAATGTTTTAGATTTGTTGTTATTTATATTAATATCTAATTCTCATTTTTGATTGGTTGAATAGATTATAAATACCTTGTTACCTGCGGACAACTATCGTCGATTGGGAAGTATTCCTTTATTTACCGTTTGATTTCCTGTCACTAACTTTACCAGACCAAAGAGGTTATTTCACATTGTACGTTCTTATCAAAGTCACAACAAGGCATTGTTGCAAATTTTCCATAAGTGAGAGAAGTCAAGTTTTACCTACTTGCCTTTGCGGGGGGGCGTTGATGTTTCCCCTCTTAATTGGTGATTGCTAATTGGCCATACAAGCGAACAATTTGTGGGTAAATATTTTTGCTTGGTTTTATAAATGAGTTGAAATAACTTTTATTAACTTGCACATAGATCGATTAGACCGACAGATTAGACCTTAACAGGGAATGCTGAGCTTCAGAATACACAAACTGTACCCTCCCCCCCTCCATATGGCCACCTGTTGGCTGTAGGTGGTGACCCATGATGGTTAAGGATGGTGGCTGAGCAGTCCATGACATGCAACACTCAACTTTGGCCCTTACTTAATCTAGACAGGCGGTCGGAGAGGCCCCTTCCGATCAATCAGCTGGTCAACCCACCAACTATTCTGCTGAAGAATGAACATTAAACAAAAAATTTTTTTTTGGGTGGGGACGAGTTAAACTTAATGGGTTTTCTTGTTTGTCAAGTGTCGGTTTAGTGAGGTTCCTTACGATACACAAGAAAAAAAATCGGTACCATTATAGTATGTGGCCTATGAAATCATGTCTATCTTATAGTATGTGGCCTACCATAAAAAGCATATTATAATGTTATAATAATAACTGCTACTCCTAACCCAATTTTAGAATTAAATAGATCTCGGATTCATGTAAATTATGAATAAATTCTTTTTTAATTATTCTTAATTACTGTATACAGTTTATGACTGAATTGCATTTCTTTAAATTGAATATATGGGAAAAATAATCAGTTTCAATAAATTGCCTACTACTTATATCTATAAATATACTCTTACTGAGGTAGGATACATTCAAACTGGGTAGGCCATACTATAACAGAATCAAAAAGGTAGACCACATACTATAATGGCACCAAAAAATCAGTAACACTCAAACAAAGTACAAAAACTGATGGTTAGTTAATTATAATTGAGGCTCAATTTTTAGAAAATATATTTCCACTTATTAAGTCATATTAATGTTAATTCTTTTATTATTATTGTAATTGGAGTACTTCTGCTCATTAATTGAGTAAAAGGACTAGGTATCACCAAAATACGTCATGTGATCAGTTTAGGCCATATTGAAGGAATAAATGTAAATATTTTTAACTTTTGTTTTTTAAATCTCGCAAAAAAGAAATAACGAACATAAAGAATTGTTACAAAGAAAAATAGTTAATTCAAAGATCAAATTATCTGATTGGGGAAAAATTACTCACCATTATCTTGAAAAATAAGTGAAACAGCGTTTTATTTTTACAACAGGGTCAGTTTCTTTATTGATATTTTTTAGCAGAATTCTGTATTCATGGTTCTTTTACTAAAAAAAACTCCCGTATAGAAACTTATAAAAAATCTTCTGATATAATTATTCAGATTCTTATCTTTATAGAAAAATCGTTTTTTGTCGGTTCATGTTTGGTGTAGGGGTAAGAGGCTCGCCTGTCAGCTTGACAGTCGGGTTTCGAATCACGCACAAGGCGGTCTTTCTATCTATAGCTCTGCTGATGAGGCCTAATAGGCCGAAATGTACATACAGAGATTGATTTTTCTCGATTTGTTTAGCCTTACATTTAATAGATATGCCCGCCTAATTGATTAATTAATTAATTATTAATTAATTAACTTTCAAAATTAGGTACGACTTCAATTAAGTACATATTCTCCCAAAAATTGTCGGCTAAAAAAAAGCCATATCATAAATACATCGCTTGTGTATCTACTTCTCATATTTCATAAAATAAAATGGGGGGGGGGGCGGTTAGACCCTGTAAAAAATATTTCCCCAAAAATATTTTAGGAAAAACCTATTTCAAACATATTTTCATCAAAAGGTGATTATGGAAATTATCGTGAAAATCGGACCATTAATTGATTTTTCATAGAATTTTTAAAAAAGCATCTAGTCGTAACTTGTTTTTGGCTACGTTAACTTTCAATTTATTTAACGGTGCGAAAATGTAAACATTGTTTACGTTCATAATTTTCATTGTTTCTGTAAGCTTTAATTTTTTTTTTAAATCATCAGTTTTTTTTTAATGTTTCTTCTTTTGAATATACAAAAAAAAATTAAGATAATATTAACCTTTATACAAGTTTCATTGTGTTAAATATGGGGGGGGGGTAAATTTCACAGGGTAAATTGGTGGTACCTAAAAGACTCCAATTACCACAATAATAATAGGATTTTATTCGAATATAATGAGTTCTGAGGTAAATAGATAGTAAAGTTTGAAATATCCCATCATACAGGTAAGAAATACCAAGAAAAACTGGTACAACCTTGGGGTGAAATTTGGTAGGCAAAGAGTTAAATATTACAATTTTTGAAACTAGGTGTTGGTTTTACGTCCTTCCAAACTAACTTATTTTTACTTCACCTTTTTAAACATCAGGTTAAATGCAATGCAAGACATGGTTAGCAAATAATTTTCTCGATAATTGATTTTTTAAATGCTCGAATATGTATTTACAAAATTTACAATAGATTTAAATTCAATGTTTTGCTTCGTGAATGTAAACAAAAATATTTTTTTAAATAAAGTTGATGAATAATGGAGATCTATACTTACTTTCGCCAAAGATCTTGGTCTAAACATATTGATGTCTCTTGTAGAATTCACCAATAAATGTTTTGTTTTAAATTACTGAAGACTTTCCAAAAAAGAAAAAATATATAATTTTAACTCTGATATAGTTAAATGATGTTTTATTGTTTTTTCTTTACTGAAACTATTTACAAAATTGTTAGCATCATATAACGGAAATGTGTCATCGTATACGCCATGCTGGGCCGCTTATAACATTAAGTTAATTTCTTCTTCTTTTTTTTTCGTATTCGAGGCCGCTTAAGGCAACGACAACCACCACAACAAGAGAAAAAAGCGTTAACGTTAGGTAAGGTAAATGTTTCTTTTTTTCCCTTCTCATTTTTCATACCTTTCTCTTATTAATTCTGCTTTCTATCTTTTGAATTCATCTCTCCACACGTAGATGATTCATTAATATCTTATAAATATATTTTATTTCCTGTTTTAATTTTCTTTGATTAGAAATCGTTGTGTTGGAAAAAAGATGAAAACTAAAAGGCCGCTTACGTTTCGCTTTAAAAAAAAAAGTTTTTTTTTAATTATTGTCAATTTCTCCCGGTATTATTTATTTTCAATTCATTATTTCGTCTGTTTTATGTAATAAATATCTAAAATCTTACAAGAAAATTCTGATTTTAAATTTAATTCTTAATAGTTTATATTAAAATTTACTTTAAAGTCTTTTAATAACTTTTATTTTTCAAAAGGTTATGGGTTTTATCAAAAAACTGAATTTTAAAGTGGATTAACTTTATTTTCTTAACGAATTTAATTTGTTGTATTTTCTGTGTTTCTTAAAATCTGTTTTTGGATATGTTAAATGATATTTTAAATAATAAATTATAGATAAATTGCTTTTGAATGTTAAATAATTGAAATTAACCGTTCTTTCTGCGATAAAACATCGTTTTTCGACACCTAAAGACGTGTCTTTTTCTTTATCATTCGTTATCGAAACTTTAATTAAAGTTATTTCATTTATGGAAATACTATTAAATAGATTTTTTTTATATTTCTTTAGAAATAAAACTTTCATGTGTTAAATAATAATTATCTATATTTAAAAAGGAAATAATTTTCTTTGGAATAATTTTATTTTTTAAAGTTTACACGCACTTCCCGGTGAAATAAAAGTTTTTTCTTTTTTTTTTTCGCTTTGTTGAGCCTAAAATTAATATTACGGTTATTAAATATTTTATTATATTTTTCCCTTGGATTTTTCGACAAATATTAAACAATATAAAGAAAAAAAATTAAAACTGCATACTTGTAAACTTTATTTAAATAGAAACAGCTTTTTATTAATAATAATCTAACAAAAAGATTTCGTTTATTTTTGCTATGACATTTTGCAGTTGTCAGAGATTTCTAACCAAATTCTTGTGAAAAATAGTTTTCTTATAAATTGTTAATTCAAGTTAAAATATGATTTTTCTTTAGTTGTTAATTTTTTAGCTTAATTACGACTTATATCTTAGATATTTTTGTACATTTTCATTTTTTTTAATATAGAAATATTGTACAGAATGTATTGAAAGTAAAAATGGTTTTGTTACCTCAACTAAAATCAAATGAAACAAAAATAACTTGCTTAATTCTTCCTTTTTTTTTTTTTAAAGTGAACAAAAAGAAAAAAAACAAAATATAGATTTAGAAATAAAACTAAAACTAAGCTTTTAGGAAGTAAACCGCGTTTGTTTACCATATAAATTTTTTTTTCTTTAGTCTGAAAAGTGCTCAACTATTGAGCAGTAGAGCAAGATAAAATTTAAAATAAATGTTTTCTCACTTTCTCATTTCAGTCTCATGACATATATGATGATTACATTTTTTTAAATATAAAAATACATGAAATTTATAAAATAGTCATTTGTCTAACAAGTCTAACATGAAGTGAGAAAACATTTATTTTAGGAAACAAAAAAAAAACAAAAAAACAAGTAATATCAATATAATATTACTTAATGTTTTTTTTTTTGTTTTGTTTTTTTATCACACTTGTTATTTTAAGAACGTTTATTGAATTTTATCCCAAGTTCATTACTTAATGTCTGAGGAGGAGAATTAGCGGTAAAACTTGCAAATCATACTCAAAATCCCATGATATTACAGAGTGACCCAGAAAAAAAAAACCCAAATTATTTATTTATTTTCCCATTAAACTAACCCTAAACCCCAACCCTACCCCCCTAGTTAAAATTAACAGTTTTATTACAAAAATTGTGGGTTCTATTTTTTCAGGCTCATGGGATTTTGTGTCTGATTTGCAAGTTTTACTGAATTAGCTTATTGACAACTGATTGCGATTTATGTGGTATCGGGTAGGGATTACATTTTTTCTTTTCTTCTTTTAAATTTTTGCAATGAACTACTTATGTATTTATTTGGGTAATCTGAACATTAGCTTCATGAATGAGAGTAACCTCCCCTTGTTTCTTTCACTTTGAGGAAGCCGTGTGTTTTGGTCGGCTATTTTCATTTCACTGTAAATCTACTCTTAAAATATGTTTTAACACGAAAATATCATAAAATGTGTTCTTAATAACAATTAAGTTCAATTCAAATAATGCACAAGCACAATTAAGAACACATTTTATGATATTTTCGTGTTAAAACATGCAGTTGTATTGATTCAAACAAATTCGTATTTTCAGTGTAGATTTACGGTGAAATGAAAATGGACGACCAAAACAAACGGCTTCAAAGTGAAACAAACAAGGGGAGGTTACTCTCATTTATGTAGCTAATGTTCAGATTACCTTTATTTGTTTACCTTAATTTTATTGTATTAATAATCGAAAGTTTACACCAAACTTATTTGAATTTCTAAAAAGAATTTCTGCATTTTCCTATGACATATTCCCACTTTATTTCTGGAGATTGTAAATCTTCAATTCCAATGCCATTATTCTAAGTATTCCTGCAAAATCCAACATTGCTGTGGTCTAGAGACAAACTTAATTGGTCCTAGAATTTTTAATTCAATCCTATGAATATTGATATTTATTCACATATAGCACACAGGCCTTTGGAGTTGTTTACAGTACCTGCTATTGCTTAAGTGGTCACCCATCTAAATATTGAATAGGCTTATTGTTGCTTAATTTCAGCGATTTAACTCGTGCTATGATATTGCCCCATCACTCAAGAAAAAATTAATTTTTATTCATTTTTTTTTACTTTTTTCTGTGAGGGACAAAAAATCGAATGTCCCCTTTTATGCCAAGTGTTATGTGTTGGCATCCGTCCGTCTACTAAAGACGATAGCGTAGTGTCCACTTTTAAAAATTTTTTATCTGCAACTGCACAAGTGGCTGAACAGACCAATTTTTGAATGGCAATCTATGGTGCAGTGATTGCAAACAAACGGTGATGCTTGCTGGAGCTGCTGTTGTCTCTCCTTCCTTTTGCCTCTCTTTTTCATTCCTTTTCGTTCCTTGTTTGACGAGGAGGCACCATGTTGCACGGTCTTCTGCAGAAGCCTCCCATGTGTTGGTATCGATGTGGCATGTCTTCATGTCCCTCTTGCAGACATCTTTTTATACCAAGTACAATTCAGATATCACCCAAAACTTTGCCACATTTTAGTTTCTTTTTCATACTTTTTTTTTCTTCTTTTTTAGCTGAACATGAATTTCAAAGAAAATACTATCTTCACTTTTTTGGGAGACATAACTGACGGTAAAACTTGCAAATCATTCTCAAAATCCCATGACACAGAAAAAATAGAACCCACAGATTTTGTAATAAAACTGTAGATTTTAACTAGGGGGTTTAGGGTTAGGGTTGGGGTTTAGTTTAATGGGTAAATAAATAATTTGGGTTCTGTTTTTTTCTGGATCACCCAGTATACAGGGTGACCCAGAAAAAACAGAACCCACAAATTTTGTAATAAAACTGTTGATTTTAACTAGGTGGGTTTAGGGTTGGGGTTTAGGGTTAGTTTAATGGGAAAATCACCCTGTAATATCAGGATTTTGAGTATGATTTGCAAGTAACTGACTTCTATTTAATAATCATTTACAAATTCCCGTCCTGTCAGCTGCAGCTTAAAATACACCGACTGTATCCCCCCATCCCATCCCATTCCATTTCGTCCCATCCCTTACAAAGGTGTAACCCTCCACACACACCTTCACATAAAAAAACGGGAGTGTTCTGGGGGATGACACTATATACTACATCCGGTGACTAAAGACGATAGCGTATAAGTGTGTCATTCCACCTCAGCAAGAAAGAATCTACCTGATTTAGTGCTAGCGAAAATAGGATAGACTCCCTCACTGTTTGACTGATACTAACAATAGGTCACTCCACTGTCTTTACTTTTATGGTTTAAAATAATTATTTTTACTAGCAAAATAAAAAATGCACTCTGGGCGATGTAAAAATAGATTTTTGAAACATATTGCCTGAGGGGTGGGAGTAAAAAATTCAATGTCAGTGAGTTTGTACCCTAAGTAAGTAAAATCATCAAATTCATTAATGGATTAAAAAATAAAACAATTTGAAATGTAAACTTTAAATATGTATTAAAATAAAACAAACTATATATAGATATATTAATACCAGTCATGTATTTATTGAAACTTGTTTTAAAAAACAATGAGGACTGTCTAATGTTGCATGTTCAAATTTTGAGTGTATTTATTCTATGTTATGACAATTTTGGGTAATGTGACGTAAGCAGTGACGTAGTTTTTGTTACAGACAAAAACCAGAAGCGAATTTCCATTATTAATGTTTGCACACAGTTATATGGTTTCAAGTATTCCTAACCAACACCAATAATTTTCACATAATCTTATGGTCTCAAGTAACTAATAATAATAATAATAATAATAATAATCCTTAGTTATCAATTGTAGCTTCAAGTAATTATTCTTAATACAAATAAATTGCATTCAGTTCTATAGTTTCAAGTAATCTTATCTAATATCAATAACTAGCAGGACCTGTGGATATACTGCAGTATGATAATTTAATTATCACAACGTTTGATATGCTTCCTTAAGAGCTATTGCAAAATAGTTCAATATGTAAAAAGTATAATAATCTTGATTTAATGCTCCTTCCCTTCTTTTTTTTTTCTTTCCTTCTTTTCATCTATTCATCATGTCGATTGAAACATATTAGCATTTTCACTTCCACACGCTCACCCCAGCCTCTCTTTATTTCCCCATACTCTCTTTTTTTCATTCTTTCTTATTATATTTTTTCTGTGTAGCATGTCCTTTATCTTCCCTTTCTTTCTTTGTAATAAAAACGGAATGGTCCATTATTTAGATGAGGTGACAACACTCATAAGAAATAAGAATTCAGCAGATAAGCAACACCAAATGATCAGGATTTACATTTTTGCATTTCATCTTGGATGATTTGGGCGGTCTCATTTTTAACCAGAGGGTGTTGCAAGATAATAACGGTCGTACAATTAAAGAACATGAGTATTAATATATAGATTTGCACTCAGCTCAGTCAGTAGAGTGTTCGGCTAGAAACCACAAGGTGCCAATCCTCACCAACTCAGCGTATGAGTAGCACAGGGATCTGTGTATTAAAGTAAGGTAGGAGTGGCGCTCCACCTCAGATGCTAAAAATAATCTCCTTGGTCTTGTACTAGTGAAAAGGGGATAGAATCCCTTGCTGATTGGCTGATACCGACTTTAGGCCATTCTGACGATTTTACTTTTATCAAGTATTCTTATCTAATACAAACAATTTTTAAACATATCTATTTTAGCCATTGATAAAACCTTACCAGGTGCTACAGAGTGGACCTGGGAGTAATTGCAATGAAGGCAGTACTCCCCTCTCCCCATAGCATCATCCCTGGATCCAAATTAGTGTCATGAGATCCGTTTGATGAGAGGTTTTACCCCTCCGCACGAGCAGGATGTGACACAAGGTCAATTTCTTAAGCGGAGTTCAGCAGGTTTGAATTCAGAGTTTTCATTCTCCTAGACCGGTTGCCTAACCAAGGTTAAAGAGCCCAGTCTGCCCTACTATTTATCCATAGCTGGAGGGAGAATTGGATTCATGCCTTTCCCAAAGGTATTAGCGCCATGTGAAATTCAAACCGCTTCATCCAGGAATTGGGTTGACGAGTCCATTTCCTTTGACTCTAACCATTTGACCATGCACCTCCAATTGGTATATGTTCTAATCTCTACTGACTGAGCAGTTGGAATGCTTGAAACCATTTAACTGTGGGCAAATTATTAGAATACCTGAAACCATATAACTCTCCAAATTATTTGTATTACAAATAATTACTTGACACTATAATTATTTACAAAAAATTATTATGATGAGTTACCTGAAACCATATAATTTCTTGAAATACATGAAACCCTGTAATTACTAGGGTGAGTCAAATATTTTGTTTGCCCTGTCGACTGGGACAGAAGAATATACTTGACTGCACCTCTGCAGGGGGGTAAAATCCCTCTAATGGGACCCCCACCTGTTAGGGTCCTTTCTATGGATTAAATAGTAAAACATGAGTTTATAAAAAGAAATTTAGTATCCATTATGAATGAATTTATTTCAAAAACTTTGCCGTAATTAAATGACCCAATGAGGTTGATATGCTGTAAAACAAACCAAACCAAACCTCCAATGGGACCACCTGTTGGCCGTGGATGGCAACCCATGATGCCTAAGGACGGAATCTTGGTGACTGAGCAGTCCATGTCATGCAACACTTCACTTCAACATTAGATGCAGTTTATAAAATTATTAGTATTAACTCTTTGCCTACCAAATTTCCCCCACAGTTGTACCAAATTTCCTTCGTATTTTGTTACCTGTATGATGGGATATTTCAAAGTTCACTATTTACCTCTAAACTCATTCTATTCAAATAAAATCCTATTATTATTGTAATCTGAGTCCTGCTTAATTATAATGAACTAACCATCAGTTTTTGTACTTGACTTGGATGTGATGGCGAGCCACTGTGAGTGGTTTAAAGTAGGCAAAGAGTTAAGAATAGTTAATAGAAGCTATAATTGTATGAAAATTATTTCACTCCTTTTTTCACACCAATGTAGGCTGATGGTCTTTCATTGGAGTCTGATTGACTATAAAATCTCCTTAGGTTTCCAGGACTCTTCTGAGTATTCTAGATGATTTCAACAATGATGTTGTTTGGATGATTTCAATTCAAAGAAAAAAGAAAGAAAGAGAGCAACAAGAAAAATAAACTGAAGATAAAATAAGTTGAACAGAGAGAAAGAACAATACACAACACACACACACAAAAAAAAGGTAGAATACTGAAATACAAAATGTGCAAGAAGGGAGGGAGGGGGGCAATGTGAAAGAGTTTCATAAGAAATATAAGTTAGCATTAGCCTACTGGGGGAGGGGGGCTTTGGGCCCTGGGCCTAATAAGCTAACATCATTAATCCCAGGGGGGCCATCCCTCCAGGCAACACCTGCCCTTTTGATTTAAAGGGGCAGGCCTGAGGCGCCCCCCTTGAGGGAGAACGCCGACTGGGACCAACACATTTTTTGCACCCGCCATCCCTGAGTTTCGGTTCGTGGTTGGTCCCCCATTAATAGGGCCTTGTGCCTAACCTGTACACAGTGGGATACGTGGTAAATATCTAATATGGTCTGTCTCCTACTTCATGATAAATACTTTGCTTTCCATCGATTTATTAATATTTACTTCGCAAAGTGATATAAGAATTATCTATATAAAAGAAAGATTGTTTGGGACTTAAAAAGTTAAAAATAAATCTCTTTTCTATATTTATATATACTAGCAGGACCTGTGGATATGCCACAGTATGTTAATTTAATTACAATGTTTGATATGTTTATTTAAGAGCTATTGCAATTAGTTCAATATGTAAGAAGTATAATAATTTTGATTTAACTCTTTCTCACTTTTTCCCCTTCTTTTCATCTTTTCATTATGCTTGATTGAAACAGATTGTTCACCCCTCTTTCTATCTTTCATCTACTCTCTTTCTTTCTTTTGTGTAGCATGTCCTTTATATTCCCTTTCTTTATAATAAAAACGGAATGGTCCATTATTTAGCTGAGGTGACAACCCTCATAAGAAATAAGAATTCGGTGGATAAGCAACACCAGATAATCAGGATTTACATTTTTTGCATTTCATCTTGGATGATTTTGTACGAATCTTGAAATATTTTCTAAACTAAAATATTTATGTGCAGTTGAGAAAATATTTCAAGATTCGTAAAATAAATGAAATAAAACAATTACTAACCTGACTTTAGTTTGATGTGTTGCAAGTTTATCCAAATATTTTTCATAGTACGCACTAGGGATTTTGACCTTTAAATTTTGGGGAACAAATACGGATTATACTCGAGGATTTACAGTATTTAGCAATTTCTCTAGTAAATAACAGTAACTTATCCAGTCGCTAAGATGGAGTAATGCTAAACTTCAGCACTACAAAGCAACACCATTGCCAAATTGCATTGATTTCTTACCTTTCCCTTGGGCCACAGGCAGTGGGGTATCTGCTGCTTGGGCAACAGCACATCCTTCACATCAACCCACCCAGGCTACGTAGTTAAAAAATAAAAAAAAATTGGACACTACTCCATCGTCTTTCAGACGGAAGGATGCAAATAACAACTACAGTATATGAGGATTTTTTTTTTCTTTGCATGACCCAAAAAAATGGATGTGGGTTGACAATTTATATTGGCATGGAGGATAACGCTTGGGATGATAACTAACATACACAACAAAATATGAAGAAATTTGGGTGCCGTTCTAGTATGTGGCCTACCTTTTTTTATTCTGTTATAGTATGTGGTCTACCTTTTTGATTCTGTTATAGTATGTGGCCTACCCAGTTTGAATGTGTCCTACCTCAGTAAGAGTATATTTATAGATATAAGTAGTAGGCAATTTATTGAAACTGATTATTTTTCCCATATATTCAATTTAAAGAAATGCAATTCAGTCATAAACTGTATACAGTAATTAAGAATAATTAAAAAAGAATTTATTCATAATTTACATGAATCCGAGATCTATTTAATTCTAAAATTGGGTTAGGAGTAGCAGTTATTATTATAACATTATAATATGCTTTTTATGGTAGGCCACATACTATAAGATAGACATGATTTCGCGTTGGCCACATTCAAAAGGTAGGCCACATACTATAATGGTGCCGAAATTTGGTTTGTTTCATAACAAGAAATAGATTTGTCATCTCATATCCATTAAGGCCTGTGGTCACCAAACTACGGCCTGTGTGTCGGATTCGGCCGCCATAGCATTTTATCAGGCCCGCCTACTTTCTGTAAATGTTGCGTTATTTGATAATATTTTGAAAATAAATATGTTGGTTAAATTTGTTTTTGTGCATCTTACACCACTCATCCATGAATATCACATGGAAAGGTAAATTTTGTTTTGCATCTTTTTCTCAGAGCTTTCGTTTTGGCTAGCAAGTATTGAACACAATAATAATGTGGCCCGCGCTCATTATTTTTTTTTAATTATCCGGCCCACCATGAAAAGTTTGGTGATGTTTGAATTAAGCCAACAGTAGGAAAATGGAAGCTGGAATATAGAAAATCCCAGAATGAATAAGTAATACTGGCTCAAATAGCTACCAATTGTTATAATACTGAGCACACCTGTGAAAAATAAGCCAGAGGGAGGAGTGGGGTACTACTTTGGTAGGTGATCTACTAAAATCAAATTTTATTTTAGTATGTCATCTAAATATATCATTTGATTATCATGGCTTGAATAATATAATAATCGAACTTCATGTTCATCCGACATGGTGGAATATCAGAAATGTTTTAGTTTTTATTTTTCATTAAAATGAATTTATTTTCATGACTTCCCACCAAGCGAGACAAACAAGTTTTTTTTTTTTTAACCTGGGGAGCCATGTACAAACGGAAGCTCATACAGTGGCCAGTGCAAAAAGTGCATGGTTCCGTCAGCACTCCTCTTTAGGGCGCCTCAGGCACCGGGCAATACACCCGGCCCTGACTCTCGTACGCGAGAGGGCAGGTGGTGTCTGGTGGAATGGACCTCTATGACCACGCAGTTTATTTTACCTCACTCGTTACCTATTCAGAAGTCGAAGCTCCTTGAATTTATTAAAAAAAGTAAGTCGGCGGGGTATAAGCCAAACAGTGAGGGAGTCTATGCCCTTTTTACTAGAGCTAGACCAAGAATATTATTTTAGCATCGGAGGTGGAGTACCACTCCTACAATCATCTCACTTTAGCGCAAAGATCCATATGCTACTCAATTGCTGAGTTGGTGAGGGCCGGTATCGAACCCGGAATTTTGTGATTGCTATGCTGACGCTCTACCGACTGAGCTAAATCGCTCCTTAATAGGATGTAGGAGGATATGGGAATTAATACAAAATGGAGGGAGACAAAATTTCCTGAGTCCATTTTTTACACTTTTCCATTTTCACTTTAGGCAAATTTTCGGTGCTACTTTGTTTGGTATGAGAGATCTCATAAATGGATGATGAAATTGATTTCGGCTGAGATCTAACCAGCCCTAACCCTATCCCTAACCTGATTCATTTTTATTTCTTTTAATAATAAATGATATCATTTTTCATTATATATATTTTTTATTTTTCTTTGGTTGATGTATATTTAATTTGCCTATTTCTTATTATAATGGAGATTCTGTGTACGACTGTCTGTAACCAAAACTACGCTACTGCTCACATCACAATTCCCTCAGAAATTGCCTAAGTTTATCAATGAATATCTAATCTATTGTCAAAATCATTAATACATAAAATATAGGTACCACCAATAGGTCACGTGATCAGTTTAGGCCATATTGAAGGAAGAAACTTTTAAAGAAATAACGAACATAAAGAGTTGTTACAAAGAAAAACAGTTAACTCAAGGATCAAATTAACCGATTGGGGAAAAATTACTGACCGTTATCTTGAAAAATAAGGAAAACAGTCCGTTTTTTTTACGACACGGTCAATTTCTTTATTGATATTTTTTTTAGATGAATTCTGTATTCATGGTTCTTTTACTAAAAAAAAACTATGGGATTGAAACTCATAAAAATCTTCTGATATAATTATTCAGACTCTTATCTTTATAGAATAAAAGTAAAAATCGTTTTTTGTGGGTTCATTTTTTCATATTTCATAAAATAAAATGGGGGGGAGGGATGACTTCATAAAAAAAATATTTCCCCTAATATATTTTAGGAAAAAACTATTTCACACATATTTTCATCAAAAGGTAAGTAATTATGGAAATTTTCGTGAAAATCAGACCATTAATTGATTTTTCATAGAATGTTTAAAAAAGCCTCTCGTCATAACTTGTTTTTGGCTACGTTAAATTTCAATTGATTTAACGGTGCAAAAATGTAAACATTGTTTTTCGTTTATAATTTTCATTATTTCCGTAAGCTGAAAAAAATTTTTTTTAATGTTTCTTCTTTTGAATGGATAACATTTTTTAAAGATAATATTAACCTTTATGCAAGTTTCATTGTGTTAAATATAGGGGGGGGGGTTAAATTTCACAGGGAAAATTGGTGGTACCTAGTAAATGAAATGATTAAATTTCTCTGAATTTTTAAAATGATTATCCCCGAAAGAAACAGATGTCGTTTTATGAAATCAATAATCAGGTTTAAATCTTATTATAATGGAGATTGTGTGTTTTTCTGTCTGTAACCGAAACTATATTCCTACTCAAGTCACAATTCTCTTAGTTATTGACATCACATTCTCCATGATTTTATTTTTATCTAAACCTCAATTATCAATAAAATTGTCTTACATTATTAATACTGTTAACTATGTCTACATACTGACAACATGCAATTATATTTATATATACAACAAAATAGCAGTTTACAGTGTGAACGGGAAGGCTAATTTGCATATTAATATTAAAAAATCGAATTTAATAAATATGTGCTTAGTATTATTGATTTCTAACTGTTTGGTTTTATTTTAATGAATATAAGAAAAAGTCTCTTCAATAAATCTTAAATGAAATCTATTAACAAGATAAAATAACTGTCATTTTATTCTTTACTTCCTCTTTTAACTAAATACTTAAATTAGAAAAAAATAACAATGAAAGACAAGAGTGATGGAAGAGTAAGTTTCAGTTGTTCTATTTTTTATTATACTCCCTCTGTTTCAAATCTTTTATTATACCCCCCTCTGTTTCAAATCTTTTTATCTGTATTCTTATTTAGTTTCATTAGCCTTTCTAATTTAATACAATATTTTATTACATTAAAACTTAAATACTTGCACCCGGAGGGTGCATATATTTGCTAGTAGAGAAAATAAAATAAAATTGCTACAGCTATGTAAAAAAAAAAAATTTAAATAATTAAAAAATTGCAAGAATATGCGCCCTCCACCATGTATAGATATTTAAGTTTTAATGTAATGAACATATTAATAATCAATCCTATGAAATGATTTTATATAGAAACTAATTAAAATATAATCAAAATAAGTAATCTTTTTATATGCGTTCTTATTTAATTTCGTAAGCCTTTCTAATTTAATTTGAATAATTTAAATTAGAAAGACTCACGAAATTAAATATAAAAAGATTACACTTATTTTGATTGGTTTCTATATAAAATCATTTATATATAATATGTTGGAGAACGAAACAATAATATTAGAAATCAATAACACCAAGTAATTATTTGTTAAAACCAGTATGCAAATTAAGTACACCATATATCTTTGTGATATATAAGACACATTGTAGGATTTTTTTTCATTGTCTTAATGATTTTGGGTATGAATTAAATGCTTAGCTATAAACTTACGCAATTCCTGGGGGTATTGTGACGTAAGCAGTGGCGTGGTTTCGGTTACAGACACCGAATCTCCATTATGATAAGAAGATATATTTGAGGTAGCTGATAGTAGGTGTGGCGCTCCACCTAAAATGCAAAAACAATCTCCCTGGTCTAGTGCTAATGAAACGGGGATAGACTCCCTCGCTGTCCAACTGATACCAACAATTGGTTACTTTGCTTACTTTTGTCTACATAATCATTTATTTTTATTTACTAAATTTAGCTTAGTCTGGCACAAGGCCACTAGCGTAGTAGATGCAGTATACATATTTACCAACCCCTCCGCACGAGAAAGGTGTGATACAAGGTCAATTTTTTGAGCGGGGTTTTAACACGTTTGAATTCAGAGTTTTCCTTCTCTTGTATTAACTGAGTTAACGTTTTTCAAAATGAAAACGAAAAAAAAAAAAAAAAAAAAAAAAACTGATGAAAACAAACTCAGAGTTGCCGAGGCATGGAATAAGCTACCTACTGCCGAAACACTGCATCTTTCATTCCTCCATGCTTCCTGTAGTCCGCCAACTCTATACCTGATACCCACCTCTACACACATATGCATGCACGCGCACACATACGTGTATATTATTACTGTACACTATTCTGAATAGTGTACAGTAATGTACATGATCCTGACACTAATACATTATTCTATGTAATAGACATGAAACTTTGATAAGTTGTGGTGCACCTGAGCACTCTACACAATACATTTCATTATCAGAAGTTTAATGGAAAAAAAAAAACGAAACATTTTACCGCCGACTAATATTTCCATCTAAAAATGAATTAATCCTTTAGAATACTTTGGGTTTTTTTTTTTTTTTCGTTTTTCGTTTTGTTTTTTGGGTTGGTTTTTTCTTATTTCTTATTTCCATTCCTATATTTTTTTATATGATTATTTCGATAATTACGTCAGATTTATTTCCATAATATTCCACCTATACATACGCTGAAAGCACCGGTTCCCGCACGATCACCGAAGTTAAGCAGCGGTGAGTCTGTTAAATACTTAGATGGGTGACCATTTAAACAATATCAACTACAGTAAGCGACTTGATATCAAAAAGACTTGAATTGGCATTAAATGATCCGAAAAGGGTTGATAAGCCCTAAAACAAAAACAACCAAACCAACCACCCATACATATCTTATTATAATGGAGATTATGTGTCTGTCTAACCGAAACTACGTCACCACTGGCGTCCCATATATAATTTTATATTAAAATCAATTAAAATAACATTAGAATAAGTAATATTTTATATTCGTTCTTATTTAGTTTCTAATTTAATATAATATTTTATTAAAATTTAAATATTTGCTTACCTTTTGTTAGTCTATATAATTTTACCTAACAATTTCTTAAGTGTTTCTGGCGTACTTTTTTTCTTTTCTTTTTTTAAAGGTTATGTTTCTATCCATTTTATTGTTAAGGAAACTTTCTTCATTTAGATTTTAACTGTTTTATGTTAAGAAAAAAAATTAAATCACATTTCACTATCTTTCCAGAAAATACTCAACAAAATCCCGCGAATTATTTTATTTGGCATATTTCCTTTTAAATTATAACAATTTTAACCTTCTTTCTTTTTGTCTACAGGTGAATTCTTTTCAATAAAACAATAACCATCTATCCATTCACAAAGAGAGCACTTGAAAATAAATTTAAAAAATCAAAACAAAAAAAAAAGTGAGAACAAAAGGAAGAAGCGTTTTAAGTTTCGTTCGAGTTGTGTGCCCTTGTCAGCGCCAGTTATCCGCCCTTGGCCGGAAACATGGAGGCTGTTGTGTTCACCCTCGACGCCTGGCAAGCTGTCTTGTTGTGCCTCTTGTTCGCCGTCATCTACGTGGGCAGCCTCTACGCCTGGATCAACAATGGAAATCGAACTAGGGATCATCCGGAAATTATCAAGCGCCGATTCGTCAGCGTCGGTATCGTTGCACTGATAGTTCCTCCTCTGCTCTGGTGTTTCGGATCCTACCCGTCTTCGACCAACCTCAATGGCCGGACCCTGTTCGAGTGGCTCGGACTTCGATTCTGGGGATTAATCCCGGCCCTCATCCTGCCGCTCTCCCTCACCATGATCCTATTTGCTGGACCCCTTTACCTGCACTACATCGACGGTGTGTTTAATCTCTACCTGGAGCCGAAGTACTGGTCGAACAGCTTCAAATCGCTGATTTGGCTACGAAACCATCTAGTCGCACCTTTCTCCGAAGAATTCATATTTCGTGCGTGCATGTTACCCGTCTTGGTACCGTCGATCGGTGAGTGGTACGCAGTGTTTTGTTGTCCCCTCTTCTTCGGAGTTGCCCATTTCCACCACATGATCGAGAGGGTCATTCTTGGACAGCAAGGTTTTAAAGACGGACTGAAACAGTCCATTTTCCAGTTGTTTTACACTACCATCTTTGGGGCCTATTCGGCATTCCTCTTTCTCCGGACTGGTCACCTTGTGGCACCGGTAATTGCCCATGCCTTCTGCAATCACATGGGTTTCCCACCTTTCAGTGAAGTGATGGCCCATCAACAACCCGGACGGACAAAAATTATTTTCTTCTTCATTGCTGGCCTCTCTGCATGGTTACTGCTATTATTTCCCGTCACATCAGCAAGCCTCTACTCTAACGAAGTATATTCTTTATAAACACTTCCTTCTTTTTCTTTTTTTTTATTTCTTTTTTTTTTTTAAGTATTATTATTATTATTTGGTAGACTGTGAATTCAGTAGCGTACATTTTTACCATAGTCTACCGGACAGATGTTAGTGGAATATGAAAAAAGTCTGTATATATTTTTAATTTCTCAACTGGGACTAATATTTTGAATAAAAACTTAAACTCTAAGGAAAACATAACTTAATACGTTAAGTTGCATCGTGATTAAGTTATACACTTTTTTTAACCTCAGAACTGCAAAAAGTGTGTATAACTGAATCACTACGCAACAACTTTAAATATATACATCATTTAATGTAGTAGTTTATAAAAAAAAATTATAAATGAATTAACGTATCATTATTATTATTTGGTAGACCGTGAATTCAGTAGCATAATTTTTTTTTCACCATAGTCTACTGGACAGATGTTAGTGGAATATGAAATAAAGTCCAATGTATATATTTTTAATTTCTCAACTGGGATTAATACTTTTAATAAAAAATGAACTAATAATGAAAATATAACTTAATACATTAATTCATTTATAAGTAGTTGTTTTTTTTTTGTTTTTTAATTAAACGACAGCATTAATTGATGTTGTATAGATTTAAAGTTGTCGCATACTGATTCAGTTATACACTTTTTTTTGTACCTCAGCGTTGTTATTTTAAGAGAATTAAGATTATAAATTTATCAAGTCCTATACTGTTCAGAAATTAAAAATATATACATTAGCCTTTCCACTAATATCTGTCCGGTAGACTATGGTAAAAAAATTACACTCTGGAATTCACGGTCTATCTACATATTTTTAATTTTTTTAAATTATGTTCCATATTGTAGATGCGCTTTTTGTTATAAAGAAAAAAAATAACAAAAACAGACCAACTGAAAGTGAATGACCAAAATACATTATATATATATATATATATATATATATATATATATTTTTATTTTATTTTATTTTTGCTACTTGTCTTCGGTACTATTTACTGTAAAATGGTCCCATGACTAAAACGTGCTTCATTCTATTGTCTTGTAACAGATGGTACCTACTACCTGTGTCCCATAACAGTTAGTACATTTTGTATTATTTTTTTATATATAAATGTATCAACTATTATGGGACAGTATTATAAATTCTTGCATTTTAAGGAATTAATCTTATTTTTTTGCATTATCAAAGACTTTTTTAAGAATGGAAAATATTGGCTATATCTTTTTTTCTTTTTTTAATCGTTTTACACGTCAGAATTTTTTCTAGCATTAAAAAAAATTCTGACAACCTGCTTCAGTGCTTTTAGGATTAATCTTATTTTTTCTTAATGGTTAAATCACGGCCCTTGTATAGAATATAGTTACATAAAGAGAATTTCTGCAGTAAAGTACAAAATAAAAAATATATAATACTTATACATTCACCATCCAAATTGATAAGTTTCTCTCATTTTTATTTATTTTAATTTACCAGTTACATTTAAAAATTACGTCTTCAACTTGTTAATGTCATATTTCTTTAGTCTTTCCCTCCTCCAACCACTAAGAAGATGGCGACTTACGGCCAATTTGTCGATATATAGTTTTGGGGACTTAAATGTAACTGTTTACTGAAATATTGAAGTAAATAAATGAAACTTACTCTTTTCTGAATGGCGAATGTAAATATTACATTATTTTTAAATGCATTACCGCTGAACATTTTTCCATATTGATGGAAATATTGACTATACAAGTCTTTAAATTTATCTTTGGCGATTTAAATCACAGCTGAAAAAAAAATGTATTTCTTAATGTGAAGAAAAATCATATCAGATAAGTAAATGTATTTTTTGAAAAGAAAAAAAACATACATTTGTGAATTTACTTTTCTCACCTTGCCTGCTTTAACAAAAATAACAAAACAAAAACTTCGTTTTATTTAATAATTTCGAGTTGAGAAATGTTTTTTTGTATGGAGGGGGGGGGGTTACTCCCCCCTTCCCCCAACTGATTATCGCTACTTTTCTTTGTTTATTATTATTTAACTTTTTTTTTCTTTTGTACTTCTCACTTTGGTCTCAAATTATTTTTAATAGGAGGAAGAAATACTTTGGTAAAACCATGGTTTGCCTTAACGAAAAACTAATGAAAAGAAAAGTATTTTTTTATAATATTTTATCAAATTTAGTAAAAAAAAAATGTTTAAAAAAATACAAATGTTTTTTTAATAAAAAAACAAAATCAAAACACACCCCTCTCCTAAAAAATGAATAAAAAAATATCACGATTTAGTATTTAAAAAAAAAAAAAAAAGTCAATTTTTAAATTTTGGCATTAAGTAATTTTTTTTAATTTTCTTCTAAAAAAAAAAAAACAAACAATGACTAACACTTATAAAATCATTTTAAATCGAAGTAACCAGCAAAAAAAAAAAAATCGCATTTTACGATCTATGTGGAAAAGCTTTTTTTTTTTTTTTTTTTTTAATTCAAAAAGTTTGTAGATACAAAAAAAAAAGATAAGAGAACTGGCCCCAAACAAAAAACCAGCCAATTTTTTTCTGCTTCAACGAGCACCTGTATTGTTTATTACTACAACGTACTTTTTCTTTTTCTTTTTTTTTTTTTTTTTTTTTTTTTTTTTTTTTTTTTTTTTTGGCGTTCCTATTATTTTTCAATTCATATCATAGTGGGCCTTTTCTTTGTACTTCATTTGGCCAACTTACTCTATTTACATTTTTTGACAGCATTTTCTTTTTATGAAAGCCGAAAAATTCCTCCTTCCTTGGATTAAAAAAAAAATACCCAGTGGATATTAATTTCCGCCTGCTTGCTTCATGTCATGTTAACAATAAGGTTGATTCTGTGGCTAAACAACACAAAACAACACACACACCCTCGATGTTTACAGAACCCCGTAAATAAATGTAGTAGTTTTTTTTGTATATTTTTTTACCCTTGTTATGAAAATCGTAAATAAATAAATAAAAGAATTGTCCTACGACCTTGGAAGAAGAGGGAGAAAAATATGGCTTAATGTTGTCAAAAAAAGTTTTCTTTTTTTTTTTTTTTTTTTTTTTTTTTTTAATGTGAGACCAATTATAGGATAATGTTCGTTTTCTGTAGAAATTTTTAAAAAAAGAAAAAAAAAAGTGAAGTATTATTTTGATGCAATAATTATTTTCAGTGATTTGTTGATATATATATTTTTTTAATTTCATCTTCACACGGCCGATTTATTATTAAAAAAACAAAAAGAACAAAAAAAAAAACTAGTCAAACAAAAGTGACCAACAAAAAAAATCCCTGGCAGGATAGATGTGTGTGACCAATGTCTTCCTTTTTTATTATTATTATTTTTTAAAAATAAGACATGCCTTGAAAGTCCATTCTAAACAACAACAATTAATTTATAATATTGTGGATTTTTTTTTAAATCGCCGACACAGACTTTGTATAACAATTGAGTAAAATGTTGTTGTTGTCAAGGCCAAAACTGTTTTACAAGATTTGGATTTTGTTTTGTCTTTTTTTTTTTCTTTTTTTTTAATCATTTTTTTATTATCTTTTAGCTAATTTTGATCTTTTGTCAACCCGACCACCTACCCTAATTTACGCTATGATTTAACATGCCGACGTCAGGCGATTTTCCGGCCCAACTTAGATATTTTTTCTGAATCGTCTTTTTTTTTTTTTTCCTTTTTTTATCGGCAAATCAATGTAGATATTTAACACCCTCCCCTTTAAATTTTTTTTTTTTTTTTTTTTTTTTTGCTATTGTATTTGTACAAATTCAATCGAAAAGAGCCTTTTTTTTTTTTTTTTTTTTTTTTTTTTTTTTATTAAAGGGGACTTGTAAATAGGCTTGGGAAGTAGGACGGGACGACAAAAGATCAAAATTGCCTTTTTAAAAAATGTTTTCTATGTCATTATTGGTTGATCTCATATCTCGAAAACGTCCTCATTTTCTTTTCTTCTTCAATTTTGGCTGAAGCGGGGGGTCTCAAAGTTTCGGTACTGGACATGTGTACCGAAAAAAGGGGAGGGGGGTCCCTTTAAAAAAAATTGATATCATAAAAAGTATCTGATATCTCTAAAGGAGACAGCTTCATCCCTGAAATGAGGTAACCAAGCAACTACATAGTACTATTATTATTTTTGTAATTTAACCATTGTTGTTATTTTTTGACATTAACAAAATGAATAAAATTATTCTAATCCATATGCCACAGTTGAATGAACTGTATATCTTTATTAAATTATAAAACGACTTGATTAGTTAAGTTAAAGTTAATAGAAACAATGACATTGTGACAGGCATTTTTTAAAAATTGAAATGGTTTATTATAAATTATTTTAATATATTATCTAAATATGTAAATTAATTATTTATATTATATCTACATCTAGGTAATAAATGTTATATTTAAGTAATAGGTACCAGGTACTTTTCACAATATCGCAATTTTTAATTAAATTTTATTTCTGAATAAATGTTCGGTGCCTAGACTTTGACCTGCCACCCCTATCCCCTGACTGAAGTTTTATTACTATATCAAAGCGTAAATATATCCCGTGGGTTCGATCAAATAAAGGGGGCGATATATTTGCCCTTCTTCCCACAGAGATGGCACGAAGCCTTTTTTTTTTTTCTGTGAAAACCTGCACACATTTGTGAGATTATTTTAAATAGCCAATTTCGATCTGTATATTGCCACATGCATCAGGGTGTATCCATGGTCCTACCTCTTTAGTGCAGTGGGAGGTGCTGCCTGGGAGACGGATCTCCAGGAACCAGGCTCACTAAATTTGTGTCGTGTCTCTTATGAGATCCGACTGATCTCAGCCATGGGGCCAGACAAGGAAACCCTAAATAAAAGTGTGATTGTTTTTTGGGGGGTTTTTAAGGGTTTGGTAATATGTTAATATATTATAATTGATTATAATCCCCACCCTCCAAGTTTTTTTTAACTACCTCTGCCTTTCTCCAGAAACTTAACTTTTTCTTTCTTTTTTTTTTCTTTTTTTTTCTTTTCTTTTTCTTTTTTTTTTTTTTTTTTTTTTTTTTTTTTATTATTCCTTAGTTTTTCAAAATGCTTTTCTCAAAGGAAAAATCACCTGTGAAATAGTTTTCCAGATATGAAACTAGCCAAAAAATGACTTTCTTTCAATCTTGTATCTACTATACAGACTGGTAGACTTAAAAAAAATAAAAATAAAAAAAAGTTTCCTACTTTTTTTTCTTTTTTACACTATCCATCCACTAGACACTTGCCACTGACTCATAGATCCAAATACTAATACTGACTGAAAAGATACTAGCATTACTAGTACAATTAATTCATTATATATAGTAAAAAAAAAAGTATTAAGTGCCTTATCACAATTATATCCACATTTATTCTACAGGTAAATAATCTAATCATATCCCCCCCACACACTCACCCCCACCAAGAATTAATACTAACCTGATCACGTTTTTATATAGCTCTCTTCATATCTAAGTATATTGTAATGATATGTAATAATTCAACCACCTCCCTTTCCCTTCCATGGAAAATCTCTGGATGACAAATATTGTAAACACGTCATTTGTGTGTATTGTTCTTCAAATTGCCTAAATTCAGACATAATGGACGTATTTTTTATTTATTTACATTTTTTTTTTTTTTTTAATATAATTTTGGTTTGGGAGGATTTAAGTTTAAAAAAGAAAAAATGTATTGTAGGTGGTTTGTCTGCTTTTAAAACATTTTTTTTCTTTTTTGTCTTGTTTTGTAAAAAAAAAAAAAAAAAAGAACAGAAAATAAATAAATCTACTTATATATATAAATGTATATTTCATAAAACCTGACTTGTATGTGTGGTGACCACTGGTGTATTTCTCTACCGAATTGATATCGATTTTCTCTGAACTTTTTTTTCTCTTGGACTTTTTGAGAAATAACTTGGACCACACCGAAGAAAAAAAAAGGAAATTACCGAAAAATGGAGAGAGAGAAAAAAAAAAAACATTAGGGAATCATTCCATTTGAAGAATTTTTTTTCAAGAACCTCCACCCACAAAATACAAAATGTTTGGAGGTTAAAGGGGTAAATAAAATAAAAATGGTGGGGTTCTAAAAATTTGGGATTTTTATTTTTCACTCTACACGTTCCAGTCGAAAGATTATTATTTTTTTTTTTTTTTTTTCTTAAATTTTTTTGTCCCATTCACTTCTTTAATAAAACTTTGAATTTTTTCTTTCTTTCTTTTTATTCATTTTTTTTTTTTTTTTTTAATTTTTATTTTATGTATCTTTTTTTATTTTTTTTTTATAAAAGAATTCCGAATAGAATTTTTTTTCTTTTTAGTAAAGTTTAATAAAAAAATATTTTTACACTAACTTTCCATAACATGAATTAAGGGAGATAATCTTTTTAAAACTTTTTTTTTTTTTTTTTTTTTTCTAATTTAAGTTAAAATAATTTTTTTTTCTCCCCCTCCTGAATTAAAAAAAAAAAAAAAAAAAAATTTGTTTATTCTTTTCTGTGATCCATTCTACATAAACATCTGGAAACATATCTCTTTAGGGTTGTATGCCACCCTTCAAATCCAGAAATGCCAAAAAGAAGGAAAAAAAAAAAGAAACCCTAAAAAAAAACTTCCTAGCAAAGTTAGCCAACATCTGAGATTATCATAGACCTATTTTGGCTAATTTTGTTTTCTCACATCCACTTTTAACTCTGTAGTTAACTACAGAGTTAAAGTGGGTGTGAGAAAACAAAATTAGCCTTAAGATATAAAAGAAATATAATGGTAATAAAAAAGAATCATTTCCATATTTCATTTATTTTATTGCAAGATCTTTTCTTACCTCTGTAACATTAAATAATAGCAAGGATGCTGATAGATTTATAATTTACTGTGTCCTGGGACGTATGTATTTGATTTGACTGGGTCCCCGGGAAATTTGATTTATCCCAACTAAAGTTGCTTAATAAATTATAGTTTTTTTATTTATGAATAACTAAAGCTGTCTAACCCCTACCTTGTACCCCATACTGTGTAATTCATTTCCAAGAAAATATTGATATGTATTTTGAGTTAGCTGGAATAGGTAGGGGAACAAAAAACACTGGAATGCATGGATAGGATTTTGGGATTTTTCTGTATCGGTGATGCAGGATGCGTATCTATCAGCATCTCTGAATAGTATGAGACTCGCTCAATAAATAAGGGAACTTTTCTTTTTTTTCTTTTTTTTTTAGTTAGATGATTTTTCTGAATTTCTTTCCATAAATCTAAGCTCTGTTATGTTTCTGGTTGCCATTTTGTGTTTGTTTCCTATTGGCAATTCCAATGGTACCAAAAAGTGGGTTATTTCCTATAAGTCTAACATAAATAAAGGGGAACCACTCTTGACTGATAAATTATTTATTTTCCCATTAACCTAACACTAACCCCGTCTTCTTTTTTCCTAATAGATCAATAAATAAATAGATAATTTATAAAACTCATTCGGAGTGGTTCCCCTTTGTTTATGTTGGAGTTATAGGAAATAACTGAAAAGTGTGCAGTCTCAGTAGTTGCAATGTCCTTGAAATCCAGTTAGCAACTGATTTCAGGACAATTACCAATGACCTTAAATGCATTCTGTTGTTTTTTCATTGGTCAATGACTGCTGCGAATTTTGGTAAAGTCCATAAATATAAGTGGCAATTTTGCATACGTCTTATACCTCCAATGAATTCTGCATTGTTCGAAATTGGTCTATAGCAAGTGCTATGGATTCTCTTGTCAATTTTGACACATGTGGGTTCATCCAATGAACAACCTACACAGTGGTTTGTTTATAGTGGTGAAGGTTTGTGTTAAACCATCCGCACTTTTTGGCACAGTCGATAGGAAAGAATTAGTGGATAAGGAATGCCACAAACCCAATCAACGACTGACCTCAGGTTTTTTCAAATTCACTTTTCCTTCTCCTAGACTGGTTACCTACCCAAGGTTAAAGAGCCCAGTCTGCCCTACTATTTTACTCATAGCTGGAGGGAGAATATATGGATCCATACCTTTCCCAAGGGTCTATAACAAACAGTATTTTAATCTTGCGAGAAACATTTGTTTTGAAGTTTTTCAACATCAAATTTTTGGTGTCTGAAAAGTGCGAGTCAGGTGAAATTTACAGAAGGTTGTGTAAAGTTTTAGTCCCCCCCCCCCAAAAAAAAATGTTTACAAATTGGCTAAATATTGGTTTGCCACAACAAGCCTGAATCAAAAAGACAATCTATGGAGTGGAAACACACTGACTCGCCAGTAAAGAAAAACGTTCCAGGCGCAGCAGTCAGTAAAGTAGGTGATTAAAGAACACCTATCCTTATTGATTTCTATGAAAAAGGGGGCAACTGGTAACAATGCTTAAATCTGCCAACTCCTTCGGCAATTTTCACATTGTAGCATAATTATTATGGTCTACCAGGAATTTGGAATTGAAAAATAAAACTGTGGTTGGATTTCTCGAGAGAGGAGAAAAAGAAATAAGAACAAAGGTTAAAACACACAACACGGTAATTGACTGAGAAATGACCCCGGAAATAGATTTAAAGATATAAATCTAATAATCTGTATATAATCTAAAAAGTTTATTATACATTGAGCTCTCTGTAGTGATTTAAAGATTCACTGTATTTATACATACAGGATCATACAATTATAATACAGTGTGTCTTAGAAATCACATATACAATCATCCCTTACTACCAAGTTTTGGATACCACACACACACACACACACACATACATTATATATATATATTATATATAATGTGTGTGTATGTTTACAAATTAGCTAACCTCCAGCTATGGGTTAAATAGTACCACTACTGTTCTTCTACAAGGATGGTTTGGCATTAAATAATCTATGAAGGTTGATATACCATTAAAAGCAAATAAATCAAACAACGCTCAATAAAGAAGGTCATGCTGGCAGTTTTCTATGAGATGAAAGGATTCATCATTATTTCCTTGAAAAAAATCTAACTGTAAATGGTAGTTTTCTTTAAAAAAAACCTGTTAAAACTGACTTTGATAGGAAATGACTGAACAGATTTGCATACATTAAGACCAACCAAGTAATCTATGTCTATAAGGTTAGTGATAAATCCTCGTGCCAGGAACTCTTAGAGATATAGTTTAAGTTTTCTTTTCGTTTTGCACATCAGTGAAATGTAAAAAGAAAACTAAACAGTCTTGCCAAGTGTTAGGCTAACTATGGATGCTAGCAAAGTGGATGTCATGTGAAAGGAATATTTGCAAGTGTTGAGTTTGAGCCTAAGTCAAAAAGGCACTGACTCTCCAGTAAAGAAAAAGTTCCAGGCGCAGCAGTGGTTAGTAAAGAAGGTCATGCTGACAATCTTCTGGGACATGAAAGAACCCATCTCTATTAATTTCTTAGAAAATGTGCTTCCTATTGCCTAATCCTGAGGTAATATTCACCTTATTTATTGAATGACCTTCGTTTTTATTGGGGGGGGGTGATGAAAATTGATTCTGGTTCCTTCCTTTCAGGATTGTAAAACAATTCCCTAAGTTCTGTTGCTGGTAGGAAAGAAGCAAACCCAATCTCTTCAACAAATTTGTTCTTTTTTTTTTTTTTTTTCTAACTTTTATTACTTTCATAGGCCGGTATAGGTCACAGGTTCTCCGACCAGTTGTCTTGACCAAAGGAAATTACTTTTAATTGGCAGGACCAGTGGATATACCACAGTATGATAATTTAATTATTACAACATTTGATATGTTTACTTAAAAGCTATTGCAAAATAGTTCAATATGTAAAAAGTATAATAATCTTGATTTAACTCTTTTTATTATTTCTTTTCATTTTGTTTGATTGAAGAAGATTGGTGTTATTGCTTCTGCGCACTCACCCCCTGTCTTTATCTTTCCCCTACTCTCTTATATTTTTTCTGTGTAGCATATCCTTTTTCTTCCCATTCTTTCTTTCTAATAAAAATGGAATGTTCCATTATTTAGCTGAGGTGACAACACTCGTAAGAATTTAGCGATCAAGTAACACCAGATGATCAGGATTTACATTTTTTGCATTTCGTCTGGGATGGTCTCATTTTTAACCTGAGTGTGTTGCAAGATGATAACAGTTGGAAGATTAAGGAACAAGAGTATTGAGATTGTGTATGTATGTGTATATATATATATATATATATATATATATATATATATATATATATATATATATCAAATTTTGAAGCCTTAATTTTTAGGAGAAAAATATTAAGATTAAAATTCTACCCATAGTGGCGCCTTGTGGCAGCCAGAGCTGTAGAATACCCCAACTGAAACTATGCAGAAGAGAAAGCCCCTCCCCTATGGAACCACCTGTTGGGTGGCGACCCATAATGACTGATGGGATCCTGGTGGCTAAGTGCTCTGTGACCCATGACACAGTTACTAAGTGGTCACATGACCTACAACACTCCACTTGTGCCCTTATTTGGATTAGACTGCCAGTTGGAGAGGACCAATCCTATCAATCAGTTGGTCCTATCCTAGCGACTATATGATTAACTCTTGACTGTAATCTTCAAATTGCTCTTATGGCAAATAAACACCCCCAAACCTTTTTATCTTAAGGGTGCTTGAAGGCAGTGGGTGAGGGTCAATTTGCAGTTTATCAATACATATATGAAGTTATTTCTTTTAATTTATGAAGTTAATGAAAATTATTTCAACCAATTTATAAACCCAAACAAAAAATATTTTCCTACAAACTAGGAGGCGATTATTGTGTTAATTATCACTAGCAGGACCTGTGGATAAACCACAACATGATAATTTAATTATTACATTTGATATGTTTACTTAAGAGCTATTTTTAAAATGTTCAATATGTATATACAAGGTGTGTCCTGAAAGTATCGGAATTAAAGCTGTATTTACCAAGAAAGAAATGAACAATGAATGAAATGTTAATTTTTTCAGAATTCAAGGTGAATCAAAAAGTGCAAAAAATCTCAATACTTTTTTGACACACCTTGTGTGTGTATATATATATATATATATATATACATACACACACACACACACACACACACACAAACTTCCTTGACATACCTTGTATGTATATATATTATATATAAAAGTCATCCACAGACACCGTGTGTTTCTCAACACAGCAACTAACTCCGACCAGGAGTGAAACCTGACTGACTTTACATCCGCCCGATTCTTTAACCTCTAGGCCATTGCCAGCTGCCATTAAGGAGCGGTGTTTTAACTTTTAAATACATACATCTAAATATATACTTTACAATCACCATATATATATATATAATATATATATATATATTAGAGAGAGAGAGAATGCATTTCAGGCAAATCTGGATTTGATTGGGTCAAAAGCACAAATATATTTTGTTTGTTTTAAGTTTAATGTTCTTCCCAAAAATATCAACGAAGATTTGATGAAGGTTTTCTTCACACTTATTTTTTTTTTTTTTTTTGTTTTAAAGGAAGATGCAAGGAAGGAAATTGTAAAAAAAAAAAAAAAAAAAAAAAAAAAAAAAAAAAAGACATTTGTTCTGTCCACCAAAATTCTTGCAGGATCATTTCTTATCAATAAATGTTTTTGTTTTTTTAATTCCAACTTTTAGTTTCTACAGGTCTACAAATCTGAAGAATATTTGTGCTTTCATCAACACAATGTGTGGATTTGGCTGACACCACTGACAACAAAAAAAAAAAAAAAACAATTATTATTATAAAATCAAATAAATAAAAATGAATTTATTGTAAGTTTCAGTGTTCAAATTTTGAATTCATTCATTCACTCGCCAACCTTTCTATTTGATTTTACTTTTTTTTTGCACAAAAACTCCCTCTAGTTCTATTAAAAACTAGCAGGACCTGTGAATATACCACAGTATGATAATTTGATTATTACAACATTTCATATGTTTACTTACAAGCTATTTCAAAAAAGTTAAAAAGTATAATATTCTAATCCCCTTCAAAAGTAATCCCCCCCCCCCGGGAGTCTAATGCACTTTACCATCCTTCTCTGCCACGTTTGTATATACTCTTGGATGAGGTGCATTGTCATGGTGAAGCACCCACGGGTTGTCCTGCCACATCTCTCGCCTCTTCTCAAGTACTGAAGCAAACGCCACAGTATTTCTTTGTAAACAGGCTGGTTGATTGTCTGGCCCTGTGACAACAACTCACAGTAGACGATGCCCCCTCATATCTTTTGTGACACTAGTCCTGGAACTTTTCTGACATACCTCATATATCCGTTGCGCCATGTGTTTAAATAGGACAATCGAAATAATTGTTTGTTTTAGTCAATAAATGTGACTAACTGGGTTAATGTTAGGATAGTGAATACCAACACCCCCAAATATTTGCTCATGTACTACATTCTTGGACCATATGACCTTTAGGCACCTCTTTTGCGATCTCGTTTCATAAGGACTTTTTTCATTTACACTGTCAACATTCAGTTGTTTGTTAACAGATGATTTTTTTTTTAATTATAAAACTAACCCCTAATAAACAATTGGATGTTGACTATATAAATGAAAAAAATGTCTATATGAAACGTGATCGCAAAAGGGGTGCCTAAAGGTCATATGGTCCAGTCTTTTCTGTATTCATTGTTTTTAATAATTTGTTCAAACATTCATCCCCCCACCCCTCCACCCACTAGTATTATTCAGACATTTGTCCCCATCTTCATTGTTATCTGTACAATGTTTTGGCTGATGTGCCCTCCGGCCTTCTTCAAGTATTTCTTCTCGGACTCTGGAACCTTCTTGTCACAATCGGGAGCCATCACGGAACTTTGAACCTAACCCTTTATTTAATCCATGGGGATATCCTGTTCTCATTCCGCTAACCATAGCTGGGGTACAGGTGTTAAGCTGTGTTAATTATTATTCTATGATACTGCAGTCTAGAGATAAGTGTCACTTAGAACTGTCTTAACCTAACTCCTTTATCCACTAGGCTATGTGTCCAATGAAGATGAGGACAATAGTCCAAATAATCTAAATAATACTAATTATCAAGCCTTCTCAAAAATTCAGAGAAATAGTACAGATAACAAAGATGAGGACAATAGTCCAAATAATTCCCCAAACCTCAAGAACTGGAACCTCACCATCAGTTAGTCAGGACATGAAGACCCCCAGCCACTATCTTCTTGCACCCATATGATAAGTGTTGGGACTTGGCAATAGGGTTGGGCCAATCATATAGGTGCTAGGGCTTGATGTGACCAACCGATTGATTGGAGGGGGGTTCAATTGCCCATCTAGCCTAAGTAAGGGCCAAAGTGGGGTGTTGCAGGTCAGACTGCACATCCAAGGTGAGTTAAGTAAAGAGAATTTCTGTCTATTCTGACATGAAATATTGTTATTATCTATATATCAATACTCATGTTCCTTAATTGTATGACCATTATCATCTTGCAACACCCTCTGGATAAAAAAAACCCATCCAACATGAAATGCAAAAATGTAAATCCTGGTTATCTGGTGTTTATCCACCTAATTATTTCTTATAGATGCCGTCACCTCAGATAATGTACCATTCTGTTTTTATAAAGAAAGGGAAGAAAAGAGACTTGCTACATAAAATATAAGAAAGAAAGATTGTGAGTGCGTGGAAGTGATAATTTGTTTTAATCAAACAATGGAAAGAAAAAGTTAAATGAAGATTATACTTTTTACACTTTGTCTGAAATGAAATACAAAAAAAAAAATGTATAACTTGATTATCTGTTGTTGCTTATCCACCGAATTCTTATTTCTAATGAGCGTCCTCACCTCCACTAAATAATGGACCATTCAGTTTTCATTATATAGAAAAGAAAAAGGAAATGCTACACAGAAGAAAAAAATGAAAGAGTAAGGGGAAGATAGAAAAAGGGGGGTGAGCACGCAAGCGATAACGCTAATCTGTTTCAATCAAACAGAGAGAGACAGTTCAATATGTAAAAAGTATAACTATGTGGCAATAGCTCTTTAGTAAGCATATAATCTGTTTCAATGGAGGAAAAGGAAAGAAAATATGAGTGAGTGAGAGTTAAATCAAGATTACTATACTTTTACATTACAAGTATCGAATTTTATGCGATACATGCATTTGTAAGTGCCTTCAAGTAAAAATTTAATATATACTTTATTCAGCAACGTTTCTAAATAAACAAACATCCACTTCGCCAAAGGGCAAACGGTCTGTTTGTTGTTATTATTCTCTCAATAGCGCCCCCTTACCTATTGTGGTAGAGGCGTGAGTATCATTTGACAAGCTTAATTTCGCTAGGATGGTCAGCTGTGTACTATGGCCGAGGCGATAAAGTGTTTCACTGTGTCTGCTGAAGTCCCGGTTTCGATTTCTGTCGGAGGGAAATCGTTAGTATATACCGCTGATGAGACTTAATAAAGTCGAAACAGTCTGTACGGTATTCTACACATCGAGCCATGCTTTGTTGGGATTACACTTGTCAAGTTTATTTTCCATAAGAAAAAGTATCGAATTTTATGCGATACATGCGTTGTAAGTGCCTTCAAGTAAAAATTTAATATATACTTTTACATATTGAAATACATAGTAATAGCTCTGAAGTAAACATATCAAACGTAATAATTGAATTATACTGTGGTATATCCACAGGTCCTGCTAATATATAAATGTATCTTGTGGTAGTGGTAGTGGTGTAATGGTTACTGTCATAGGAAATAGACATGGCGACCCGTGTTCAAATACTGAACGAGGCTGTTTGCATTTCACATCGAACTAATACCTTTAGGAAAGGTAGGTATTTACCCAACCCATTTGCCACAAGCAGGATGTGACACAAGGTCAATTTTTAAGCGGGTTTAAAAAGGTTGGAATTCAGAGTTTTCCTTCTACTAGACCGGTTGCCATACCAAAGTTAAAGAGCCCATTCTACCCTAATATTTATGCATAGTTGAGGGAAAATAGTTGGATGCATACCTTTCCCCCAAAGGCACTATGGGTAGGAGGTGACATCCAATGAGGATGGAACTATGAGACTAGCTTGCTAACCATTACAACATGATGGGACACCTTGTGAAAGGCATGAATCCAACTAGTCTCTCTTCAGCTACGGGTGGGGTAGACTGGGTTAAAAAATTTCCTAGGTGAAATAACCCAAACTAGTTAAACGCCACTAAAACCTTGACCTTGTGTCACATCCTGCACGTGTAGTGAGGGGGGGGTGAATATATATATCATAAATGTCCATTGATCAAGTCATTGTTTGCATACCAAATTAATTTGTGTCTTCCTTCTCATAGACTGGTTGCCATACCAAGGTTAAAGATCCCACTCTACCCTATTATTTACCCATATAATTGGAGGGAGAATAATTGGATGTTTAGCTTTCCCCAAAACTGCCTCGTCCAGGATATGAACTTGCTTCACCGTATCCATTTCTTATGATAACCTCTATCAGACTATGAGCGCCTCTTCTGCATTCAAGGTGCAAATATTTAGGGGCACTAATCCATATGCGTGTACATACAAGCATATCTGTAGGAGCGTGCATGTCTATAGACGTAGCAAGCACATACGAGAAATAAGAGGAAATTAATCCGACAATATGTGTAGAAAGATGTACAAGATGGATGTTTAATGTAGGTAGTGATGTCAACGTTATAATGTTTCGGTCTGTTGGGGCAGATAGTTTTTTTTTGTTTTTTTAGAAAAAGAAAAGTGCAAATGATGATACAAGTTTCAAATTTGGCACAAGTGTCCACCAAGGTATACTAATCAAATCTACCGGATTGGCCAATTGAAAATTCAAGATGGTGGTAATTTTTCAAGATGGCCGACAAAATAACCACCTGAAGTAGATGTTTTGCTTTTTAAACAGGAAAATAGTTCAACAGGCTTCAAAACAGGAATCCACACTTAGATCAGACAAATCAGACAACTACAAATATTTCTAATCAAAACATCTACTTCAAGTGGTTATTTTGGCCGCTATTTTGGATTTTCAATCGGGCAGATTTGATTATTATACCTTGGAGGACACTTCTACCAAATTTGATGCATGTATCATTTACGATTTTTCTGTTATCTGCCCCACTTAAAAAGGTGGGGGGGAAAAAAAAAAAAAAAAAAAAAAAAGTAAACGTTGAAGCATTGTTTTAAATTCATTTATTTTTTTTTTTATTTTTATCAACAGTCCTTACAAAAGTCAAGCCAACACGAGGAAGTAAAACGATACAACCAAGTTATGTTAATTACTTATTAGTCATTTATACGAACAATTTTGATGAGTCAACTGACCAACGGATGTTGACTACCAGAAATCTAAACTAGTCTATATTTCAGCCATAGACGATAAAACGGTAAAGAGTGGTTGTCAACGTCCAATAAATAAATAGCCACGCAACAAAACGTCTCGTTGACCTGAAAAATTCCAGTATGAAGAAGTAGATACCAGATATTCCCAATTTCCCTCTTCAGAAATTCAGGCTGAGACTAAATTTAACGTGAAATCTTCCAAAAGGTGCGAAATATTAGTTTCGCATATTAATAGGAGGTGTACGAAAGAGAAACAAAACGATATATATATATATGTATGTATATAGAAGAATAAGAATCAAAAGTTTTAATTTACAGTGGGAAAGTGTTTGCTTTTACATGTTGAAGATTTTGTTGTAACCCCGAACCATCACCAGAACTGATATGTTACCATTGTGCCACTTCACTGAACATTCACCTGAAATATAAAAGAAAATTACATTTTAGAAGAATGTCATGAAATACGGAACTTCCGTTACCAAACAATTAAAAGTGTTAGACGTATATAAAGATAAACGCAATGTTATCTAGAGATGGTTTCACCAGCAAAACTGGGTGAGCGATGGACGATACTGCTACAACTGAACCCGGAATTTGAACCCATTAAACTGCTTAAAACACTGACTGTGTCACATCCAGTTAGTATGTAGGTAAATACATTCCAGAACACATTCACACGACCTTGCCGAAAGAGAAAGTGTCGTTATTTTTCGGAGTGCTTCCAGATGTGAAGGAAAATACCAACGCATTACTTAGAAAGTTAAAAACGCCAGTGCCTAAATATGGGGGTGAGGTGCGGCGTGGTTAACCTTTTCGTGTGTGAAGGTCACATTAAAATACAATGTGGTCTAATAAGCAGTCACTATTTATTTTTTTTTTTTTTTCGAGATAGCTTTTTGCTCAAAATCATCAGGTTCTGGAAGGACAGGATCACAAACACAGCATTTCTAGAGAGAGCTCAACCCCCCAGCTTGTGTTCCGAGACAGCGTCGTCTCGGATGGCTGGGTCATGTCCGCCGAATGGAAGGTGGACAGATACCCTTTATGCAGAGCTTTCATCTGGCAAGAGAGATTGGTCGCCCCAACTGCGATTCAAGGATGTCTGCAAGAATGATCTCAGGGGTTTTGGCATTGCCCCTTCCAGCTGGGAAAATTTGGCTCAGGAGGTTTGATCGATTTTAACGGCACGTCAATCCATCCAGGGTCATTTTATTCCAAGCGATAAATTGTGAGAGATCGTCAAATAAACAGCATGCTTGTCATCGATAATAAATTGTACATAACTTCATCTCACTCTTGTTTGGGAGAGGGGGCTTTTAAGCAGGTTTAAGCCATGGGTAGGCCTAAGTATTTCGATGAAAGCAGGCTGCGCAAGGAGAAGAACGTAAGTATACATTTCTTTCATATGGATAGGTCAGTGTGTGTACCTAGCTAGCTAGAACCGGAATAGTATGCCCACTCTCTAACATGATACTTCCGGTTTCATGCCGAGGCGAGACACCTTTTGTGTTTGCTTTATTTATTAATTGGATTCTTTGAAGCTAGCTCAAAAAGGTGTGCCCACACAAAATTCCTCAAATTTATTTGGTCTTTTTCACAGAGTTTCTTGATTTGAACAGCAGGTCAATTGCAGTTGTACATTTCGAAATGGATCGGAAGACACTTTAAGGGACGAGTTTATAGGGTAAAGTTAAGTTTTTATTTTTTGGTAGGATTTTATTTATTTCAGGAAAGACAAAATGTCTTATGGATATTTTCAAGTGTATCTCAGGATTGTGTTGTAAAAACATTGTCTATTAACAGCAAGAATACATTCTATTATAACATGATGTTTAAGTAAAAAGGAGTTTTGTGACCTGTAGGTCATTGGGATATATTTATTGGACCATATGACCTTTAGGCACTCCTTTTGCGATCTATTCATAAGGACATTTTTTCATTTACACCGTCAAAATCAGGTTCGGGGTTAGTTTTATAATTAAAAAAAATAAATTAAAAATTTTTTTTAAATAAATAAAAATTGTCTGTAAAAAAAAAAAAAAAAAAAAAACAATCGGATTTTGACAGTGTAAATGAAAAAATGTCCCGAATAGAGATCACAAAAGGGATGCCTAAAGGTCATATGGTCCTATTTATTTCCCTTTCTGAAGCCTCGTTTCCATTCGCCGAAATTGGGTCCTATTGAAAAGAGTTAATTACGTGATACTCCAATTTTGTTACTTTTTTTTTTTATAGATTTTTTATTTTTGTATTAGTTCATTTAAAAAAATTTTTATTTAAATATAGTTTGTTTTTTTTAACCAAGTTACCACTCCAGGGGTGACCTGGATTCAGAGGGACACGTTTCGCTTTGCACCGTCAACATCCGATTGTTTGTTAACAGACGATTTTTAGACGCATTTTAATTTTTAAATCATAAAACTGCTAACCCTAACAAACAACCGGATGTTGACGGTGTAAAGCGAAACACGTCCTTCTGAATCCAGGTCGCCCATGGGGTGCTTAAAAAAAAAAGGTAACTTGGTCGGGTTTTTTGTTTTTTGTTTTTTTAATTATAGATTTCGGTCTTCAAGCCCGTATACGGAATTTGAATGTGCCGAGAAGAAAGGGGGGGGGCATTCTTTGTACTGACCTTTGGGTCAGTGTGACGAAATGCAAGACACCCAGTGAGAAACGAAATCACTACACGTAAGATTAAAGATAAATTTAAATCATGAGGTACCACCAAAATACATCACGTGATTAGTTTAGGCCATATTGAAGGAAGAAACGTAAATATTTTTGAACCTTTAAAATCTCGCAGAAAAGAAATAACGAACATAAAGAGTTGTTACAAAGAAAAACAGTTAATTCAAAGATCAAATTAACAGTTTTGAGAAATTACTCCCCATTATCTTGAAAAATAAGTAAAAGTCCGTTTTTTAACAAAAGGGTTAGTTTCTTTATTGATATTCTTATCAGAATTATGTATTCATGGTTCTTTTACTAAAAAAAGTTGCATTTAAACTTATAAAAATCTGCTGATATAATTATTCAGACTTATCTTTATAGAAAAAAAAAAAAAAAAAAAAAAAGTAAAAATCGTTTTTTGTCGGTTCATTTTATTCATAAATTAGATGGGGGGGTCGTAAAAAATATTTCCCCTAGTATATTTTAGGAAAAAAAAACTATTTCAGACATATTTACATAAAAAAGTAATTATGGAAATTTTCGTGAAAATCGGACCATTAATTGATTTTTCATAGAATTTTTTTTAAAAAGTCGGTAGTCAAAACTTGTTTAAATGTCAACAGTTCATAATTTTCATTATTTCCGTAAGCTGAAAATAAATTCTTAAAAATCAGGAGTTTGTTTAATGTTTCTTTTGAATGGACAAAAACAAACAAACAAAAAAATTAAGATAATATTAAACTTTTATGCAGTTTCATCGTGTTAAATATAGAGGGGGGGGTGTAAATTTCAGAGAAAATTGTTGGTAACTAGAAATTACAGTTGAATTGGTGTCGCTAACCTTTCGATGCCGGATCTCCAGAAAAAGTAGTGGCAACATATTGGTGAGGAATTCTTTGAGATATTGTGCAGACACCTGTAATGAGAGTGGATTTCAGAAAATAAGAATTTAGACTTTTCAATTTCCTGTTAGGTGTTTAATGACATACCAACCATTGTGGGTTATTTAAAGTCAAAACATGTAACTGAAACTACGTCGCCAACGTCACAATTCCCTTAGTTATTCAAGTTATATTCTCAATCGTTATTAAATAAATTTTATTCTTTATTAGCATCTTAACAATGTTTATTAAGGTCAACCCGCGAGATTTGCCTCAAAACAGCCCATATTATTAATGGGTTTAAAACCGTACGATATGTTCTCATTAAGAAATAAATGTTTACGTAATATATGGTGTGAATAATTTGCATACCGGTTTTAACAAAACCGTGTTTAATAAATTACTTTGTGTTACTGATTTCTAATAGTTTTATTCTCAAACGTTTTAAGAAGCAATCCTATGTATAATTTCTTATTGAAAGTAGAAATATGTAATCGGTTAAATAGAACTTAACGGACCTAAATTCCAACATCGTATGTCACCCCACCGATAACAAAAAATATCAGGGAATTAACCGAATTTAATGAAATTTTCAGTGCTGATATATTAATGAATATTAGATAGAATGCACCAGTTATTTTATTTAAAAAACTTAAATTTTTCAGGTCAGTTAACTTTTAACCACGTCTCTTTGATGCGGCACATAGATTCTCAAAGATACGTGGTTTAAAGTAAACTGACCTGAAAAAATGTAAAAGTTTTAAAATACCTGCTGCATTATATATTTTATTCATCGATATATCAACACTGAAAATGTCATTAAATTCGATTAATTCCCTGATTTTTGCTATTATTTTCTTTCGGTGGGGTGACATACGATGGTGGAATTTGGGTTCTTTAAGTTTGAACTAACCAAGTAATCTTTTGTGTTCGTATTTAATTTCATTCGTATGTCTAAATATTGAATTATATCAATACTTTTGCCTGAAGGGTGAATATTTTTGCTAGTATAGATGATTGTATATGTTTGTATTATTTATGGCAGAAGCATTCTTAAGATTTATCAAATTGAAAAGAAATTTGCTTAAATATCGATAGTTTTCATTCCATAGAATTTCCACGATAATCTAGCTTAATCCTCACACTATACGGGGGTGCCATTTTTCCTGATGTAGACTGGAGCAAGTAAATAAAAGCCAGGATGCAAGAAAATAAAAAAGGTACCAAAAATTAAGATAATATCAAAATGACTGACGAAACATTACTAACACTAGAGACGTTCTGTTAAATATCTCCTCGCAGCTAAAATGGTTCGGTAACTTACCTTGATATCTAAGATTCCTCCATCGCCTTAGGTGTTGAAAAGACATGTTTATTATTTTATCCGACCATCTTTGGGACAATTCTTTAATGTAGTTACTTCGTTGACCGATTACCTCTTCAATTATCTTAAAACAAAGAAATCTATTAATAAAGGGAGATTCGCTTCCGGTTTTTGTCTGTAACAAAAATTACGTCACTGTTTACGTCACATTAGTCATAACAGAATAGATACTCAAAATTTGAACATGCAACATTAGACAGTCCTCATTGTTTTTTTAAAACAAGTTTTAATACATACATGACTGGTATTATATATCTATATATAGTTTGTTTTATTTTAATACATATTTAAAGTTTACATTTCAAATTGTTTTATTTTTTAATCCTTTAATGAATTGGATGATTTTACTCAGGGTACAAACTCGCTGACATTGAATTTTTTACTCCTACCACTCAGGCAATACGTTTCAAAAATCTATTTTTACATCGCCCGGAGTGAGTTTTTTATTTTGTACTAGTTAACTTAAAAAAAAAAAAAAAAAAAAAAAAAAAAAAAAAAAAAAGCATACATACATAGTGACAAAAGTTCTGAGGAGAGTAGGGGTTACATTCTTTACTCCGTATGCTTCTATTTGACGTAAGGGGGCACGAAAAGCTATTACCTCACGTGTCTGTCAGTAAACACTTGGTGGCGTGACCAGCAGTACTATAAAAGAAGTGGCAAAGTTAAAACTCTTACAATCTGTCTCGACAAGGAGTAGCAGCGCATGAGTTTCGTTCCAGGGATAAAGGGGCTTTGCGTATGACAAGTATTTGAGCTTTCCTTTTCTACCTGGTACATATGAAGGACTCTTTACTAAGGACCCCTTTTCACATTAGGACATTTGGCTCATACCAACCCCTATGCACGACCATGATGTGAAAAAGGCTCAATTTTTTTTTAAAGCGGAGTTTAAATTCCGAGTTTTCGATCTCCTAGAGTGATTACCTAACCAAGGTTAAAGAGCCCAGTCTGCCTTAATCACCCATAGCTGGAGGGAGAGTAGTTGGATGTGTACATTTCCTATGTGAAATGCACATGGATCATCCAGGATTTGAACTCTGGTTGACGAGTCCATTTACTACGTCTAACCATTACATCACGCGCTTCCATCATACAACTCTGGGTAATCTGAACATTAGCTACATAAATGAGAGTAACCTCCCCTTGTTTCTTCACTATGAGGAAGCAGTCTGTTTTGGTCGGCCATTTTCATTTCACCGTAATCAATACAACGGCATTTTTTAACACGAAAATATAAAATGTCTTAACATCAAGTTCATTTCAAATAATGCACAAACAGGAACACTTGATATTTTCGTGTTAAAACATTCAGTTATATTGATTAACAAATTCTTATTTTCAGTGTAGATTTACGGTGAAATGAAAATGGCCGACCTAAACAGACGGCTTCCTCAAAGTGAAAGAAACAAGGGGAGGTTACTCATTTATGTAGCTGATTACCCACCTCTGTATAAGCTTTTGTATCTCGTTTGTACTCTATTAAGTTTACTCAGGCAATAAAATTGTTATTACTTATTGTAATTATTCTGTACGAGGAAATGATATTTTACTAACTTCCATTAAAAAAAAAATAAAATAAAATAAAAAGGGAAGATATAATCGAAACTTACGTCTATTATTATCTCCACAGCTTCGGAAGCAACAAAGACTTCATCCTCTTCAACTTTCTAAAAATAGAAGATAATAGAAAAAAACCGTAAGAACCTTCAGATATTAAAATCACAGGGAGGAAAATAAAACCTTGAATGTGAAAATCTTTAATTATAATATAAATTAAATTAAAGCTTTATCTTTTAATTTGTTAACGTAAATATGGAAGACAAAAAAAATATAACCGTTTATAAACTACGCCCTTTTTTCATAGGATTGGTTGGATTTTACGGCAGGTCAACCCTTCTTGCCGAAGACGTTTTGTCGGGTATTCAACATTTTTTTAAAACTCATTTTAATCTATTCAATCCTTTAATGGGACCCTAACAGGTACTACCACTCCAGGTTACGCCTCAAAGATACGCGGTTCAAAGTTAACTGACCCCCCCCCAAAAAAAAAAATAATAATATTATATATAATATATATCAGTTTTTAAATAAAATAACTTGTGCATTATATATTTTATTCATTAATATATCAACACTGAAAATTTCATTAAATTCGATTCATTCACTAATTTTAGGATTTTTTTTGCTTTCGGTGAGGGTGACATACGACGGTGGAATTTAGGTCCATTATGTAGGATTAAACCGTAAGAAGTATAATAATCTTGACTTAACTCTCAATCTTTTTCTTTCCTTTCATTTTTTTTATTATGTTCGATTGAAACAGATTAGCGTTATCGCTTGCGTGAGCTCACCCCTTAATCTTTTACATATTGAAATATAGGGCCGGGTTAGCTCAGTCGGTAGAGCGTTCGGCTAGAAACCACAAGTTTCCTAGTTCGAAACCGGCCCTCGCCAACTCAGCGTATGAGTAGCACAGGGATCTGTGCTGTAAAGTAAAGAGCTGATGGTAGGTATGGCACTCCACATCAGACGTAAAAGCCATCTTGGTCTAGCGCTAGTGAAAAGGGGATAGACTTGCTCGCTAATTGGCTGATACCAATTTTAGGCCACCCCGACGACTACATATTGAAATATTTAGCAATAGTTCTTAAGTAAACATCAAATGCTACAGTAAGATAAAATAGTGACATAATGTGAGTAATAGCCTACCTATTGGCTGAAATAATTACATATCCCTCATCCAATGTTCAAGGTAAACAACCAGAATTGTGAATGCCGATTTTCAAGGCAGTTCCATATCCTTTCAAACTAAGTTTATTAAAATCAAGTAACATTAATTTTCTACGCTGGGTTAGAAGTACAGTACACCCAGTGAGAATCAAACTTACTAACAATGGTTTGCGAGTTTAAATTAAGAACCATTATACGATGAAGCACCCGAGGGAGTCGACATAAACGTTTCAATATTTACTAGGAATTTTCAAAAAATGAAAAAAAAAAAAAAAAAAAAAAAAAAAAAAAAATTCTTTTTACAGACTTAAAGTCAGTAAATGAACTTAAAACGAGCGCACACATACATAGCGACAAAAAAGGTTCTGAGGAAAGTAGAGATTACATTCTTTACTCGTCATGATTCTATTTGACGTTAGGGGGACACGAAAGGCTATTACCTCACTGTGTCTGTTAGTAACCACTTGGTGGCGTGACCAACAGTACTATAAAAGAAGTGGCAAAGTTAAAACTCTTACAATCTGCCTCTACAAGGAGTAGCAGCAGCGCACGAGTTTTGTTCCTATCCACGGATAAAAGGGGTCTGGCGCCTCAGCAATCTCGTGTCGTATGAATGATAACATGAAAGTATAAATACTTTCCTTTTCTACCCGGTAAAGTAGGAAGGACTCACTTTCTTTACTAAGGACTCATTTTCATATTAGGACATTTTGCTCAAACAATTGTATATAACCAACTGCTCTGCTCGAGCAGGATGCGATAAAAAAAAAAAAAAAAAAAAAAAAAAAAATAAATTTTGTTATGCAGAATTTAAATTCCGACTTTTCCTTCTATAGTGGTTACGTAAAAGGTTAAAGTTTGGTTTGGTTTGTTTTACGGCATATCAACCACAGTGTGTCATTTAATGCCGATAAAGTTTTGAAAAATTAATTTTTAATGGATACTTTTTTTTTTTTTTTTTAGATAAATACCTTTTTCTTTTAACCCATGGATGGAACCCTAACAGGTACTACCACTTCTAGTTAGAGTGGACCAGAGAGCAATGGTGATGAAGGGGTTCTCCACAAAACCTCCTAAACTGGAACCTCACCATTACATATTATGGTGAAGTTTTGCGGAGAACCCCTTCATCACCATTGCTCTCTGGTCCACTCAAACTAGAAGTGGTAGTACCTGTTAGTTTAACGTCATTCCCAGGACATGTAGACCCTCAGCCACCGCCTTCTAGCACCCATATGATAAAAGGGGTTTGGGGCAATCATAGGTGCTAGGGCTTGACGTGACCAGCCAATTGATCGGAGGGGGGCTCTAGCTCAAGAACGGGCCAAAGTGGAATATTGCAGGTCATGCAATGCTCATCCACCGGGGGTTCTACACTTAAGTATCACGGGTCGCCACCCACAAGGTGACTCCATTGAGGGAGGCTTACCCCTTTGCAGAGGTCGGTAGATGCGTACCTTTTAAGTAAATTTATTAACTTTCGGCTTCTGCTAATTTTGTCTATTGTCCAAATACTGCCCTATTAACTACAGGGAATATAAGCAACCAGGAGCCTGTGTACGAGACTAAGCAAATAACAGGTTGTTGTGGTTAACGAGCCAAGCTAACAAAGTCTACTCCTTGACACGTAACTCCCATAGAAATATGACAGCACACCTACACATCGCTAACATCTTATAATGGAGATTCGGTCTATTTGTAACCAAAACTACAGAACAATTACCAGAATTGTCAATACATAGAATAAAGAACAAGATAAATAAAAGCTGTTCCTTAGAAGTTTAAGGTTGGAATCTTTTTCAGTGTAATAAATAAATTAGGTTATTCAAATAAAATGAAATTAAAATGGAAGAAGTATGCGAAATTTGTAATCAATTTAATTTTTATTTTTTATTTTTGTAACAAGAAGTTAACTAAAAGTTTACAAATAAATTCTTGCGATTTTGTGTAAAATTTTATTATAGATTTGCCCAGTATTTTATTTGAGTGGGACAGGGCTAAGTTTCATTTCAAATTCTTTCATTAAAGAAAAAAAAAATGTTTACTCCTTTAATAAATTTGATGACTTTACTCATAAAAACCCTGACATTGAATTTTTAATTCCATTCAAGTAATATCTTCCCAAAAGAATTATTACACCGCACGGAGTGTTTTTTTTTTGCGCTAGTTAACATTAACTACTTTTGAAATTAAGCCATCATATCTATACTAGTCTTACAACTTTTCTTTTTCACCTGGTATCGAAGTGGGTGGGATGGAATGTTTATAGTTCCAAGTGAACAAGAATGGAAATCAATTTTGAAAGTTCCCCCACCCCACAATTCTAAAGAAAGAGAAACCTGGCAGGTAAGACAGGTAACAAATATGTTAACAACAGAAATAGAACTGATGTTAATTGCGATCCTCTATAAACAACATCGTAATAGAGATCGTGTGTGTAATCGAAACTACGTCACTATCGACGTCGCAATTCCCTTAGTTATTTAAGTTATATTCTCAATGGTCATTAAATCAGTAATGAGTTTTTTGTTTTTTTTTTACCTTAGCGTTGTTATTTTAAGGGAATTGAGATTATAAATTTATCAAGCCCTATACTGAAAAATTACTATTAGTGGGTAATTTGCTGCGTATTTAACGATATTTCTTTTTCAGAGTAACAATAAAAAGATTTTAATCAAAAATTAAAACTAGAGCTGTCCAATTTTGCAGTTCTGGGGGTTAAAAATGTATAACTGGATCACTATGCAACAACTTTAACTCCATAAAATATTGTCCTTTAATTTAAAAAATATATAAATGAATTAACATATTAAGTTGTTTTCCTTAGAGTTTGATTTTTATTGAAAATATTAATCCCAGTTAAGAAATTAAAAATATATACATTGGACTTTATTTCATATTCCACTAACATCTGTCCAGTAGACTATAGTGAAAAAAAATTATACTACTGAATTATGCTAAGATAAGAGTCTGAATAACTATATCAAAGAAATTGTATAACGTACAACGCTGTAGTTTTAGGAAAAATTAATGAAATTGGAAATAAAAAGTGCAAAAAAAATTGTCAATATTTGCAAACTTTTCTTTTTTAATTGGTAGGTACGATATTCTATTAAATTGTCAAAAAAAATTTTTTTTAAAGAAATTAATTTAAGAGATGTTCAATCTTGTGTGCTTAAATATTTTTTTTTCTGCATGAAATAATTTTTCTGGGATATTTAAATATGAATTTTAGAATTCAGGTGAACTAAAAATTGGTCCGATCCACGCTATATTAATATTTTAAAAGAATTTGTAATTTTTATTTTCGAATAGTAATGCGTGATTGTTAGAATATACGGAAGAGCAAAACTGACATATTTGTTTTGATTTATACAAAGAGACGAGACGCTTCTTGGTAACTATTGCTTGTTTTTCTTAGCGTAAATTTTTTAAAACTTTTTCGACCTATTAGAATAAAAAAGTAAGTATATATTGATTATTTTATCAGTTTTTCTCTTAGAAAAAAAATATTCAAATTTTCATTTCATTTCATATTTTAAAAATTAATACCAAAACCGAAGACATTTTTTAAAAGTCAATTTCACTGAAATTTTGATATTAAATTTTTTCAAGTTTTTATTCATTTTAATAGTAAATTTTGGCTTAAAAAAATGTCCGTTACAACCAGCCATATATAGATATATAATCCTAAGAGGGTAATGTCATTTTTTTCTGTAAATTGCGTCCTGAAAATTACCCTTTCGCATTTAATACGGATAGGTTTATTTTTTAAGCAACAATAGGTTTAATATATTCGTGACGATAATGAAAAAATAAAGTTTAAATGATAACCACTTTTTCTTCATTTAATATTTTAGATTAAAGACATTAACATTTCTTTTGAGATTAGCTTGATCAATGCAAGTTTTTTTTTGTTTTTTGTTTTTAACACAAGGGCTTAAATGGGACATACCACAGGATTCAACTCACGATTCAGTAATAATGGATCTGCGGGACCAACTTAAAAAACCGTCTCTACCCAGTTGACGCCGGGTAGCCGCTGCTAGTGCTTGAATAAAGATGTACATTGTGAAACTAATGTTTCCTGCGTACAAGGCAAGTGAAACAAAAAGTCACTTACCTGACCGAATTCCCCCCACCCTCCGTCGATATCCAATTATAAAGTATTTGTACGAGGCGACAAAAAAGACCAACCTAAAAAAACAAACAAAACTACATTCTTGACATTTTTTTCGTATCAGTTTGAGGCATTATATTATGGATATCAGATTTCACTCTTATATATCGAGGGTTGGGATTTGACGGGGACACGGGTAGATTTTCAGTGGCGCTTAAGATTCAGAGGGGGTGAGAAAAAAAATTTCAAAAAATTAAAAAACTGAGAATAAGTATATCCAATTTGTCGAAAAATTTGTGTGTTTTTACAATACAAATTTAGGTAATCTGAACATTAGCTACCTAATTGAGAGTAACCTCCCCTTGTTCCTTTCATTTTTAGGAAGCTTTAGGTTTTGGTCTGCCATTTTCATTTCACCGTAAATCTACACCGAAAATACGAATTTGTTCGAATCAATACAAGTGAAAGTTTTAACACGAAAATATAAAACGTGTTAATTGTGCTTGCGCATTATTTGAAATTAACTTAATTGTTATTAACACATTTTATATTTTCGTATTAAAACTTGCAGTGGTATTGATTCGAACAAATTCGTATTTTCAGTGTAGATTTACAGTGAAGTTGGAATTGGGGCTTGCCATGAGAACAATAGGGTTGTGACAATCATGGGAGCTAGGGCGTGATATAGCATCTAGCCATACCTATCAGCCTTTTCATACCAGATTGATCGTCTAGCCAAGGTAAGGGCCAAAGTGGAGTGTTGCAGGTGATGGATTGCACAGTCACCAGGATTCACCGTTCATAATCATCATAGGTCGCCACAGGACCAAAAAGGTGGCCCCCATTCCACTCTGCAGAGGTGCAGTCGGTGTATTCTAAAGCCCCAACCGACAGGACTGGAGATTTTTGTATCATTCTCAATCTGTATACATTAGGTACTACCAAAATATATGTGATCAGTTTAGGCCATATCAATGGAAGAAACGGATATCTTAACCTTTTTTTAATCTCAAAAATAAATAACGAACATAAAGTTGTTACAAAGAAAAACATTTAATTCAAAGATAAAATATCCGACTGGGGAAAAATTACTCACAGTTATCTTGAAAAATAAGTAAAACAGTCCGTTTTTCTTTTGACAACACGGTCAGTTTCTTTGATATTTTTTAGCAGAATTCTATATTAATGGTACTTTTTACTAAAGCTCTCGCATCGAAACTTATAAAAATTTTCCGATATTATTCAGTAGGTACCACCAAACCGTTTATGCCATCTTGAATAAAACGGAAATAGATATTTCCGAACTTTGTTTATCAAAAATCTCGTAAAAAAAAAAAAAAAAATAAAAAAAAAATAAATAAAATAAAAAATCGTATAGGGTTGTTACAAAGAAAAATAGTTAATTCAAAGATCAAATTATCCGATTGGCAAAAATTACATCGTTATCTTAAAAAATAAACAAACCTGCCCATATTACGTGCAAAAGGGTAATTTTTCAGGCCGCGATTTAGAAAGAAATACATGTTATTACCCTCTTACGGTTATGCATCTAAGTACGGATGGATATAACGGAAAAACTTTAGACAATTTTTTTCTATTAAAATGAATAAAATCTTTAAAAACTTTAATATTACAATTTACTATGAATAAAAACTCGAAAAAATTTAATCTTAAAATTTCGCAGTGAAATTGACGTTAAAAAATTTTAGTATTAATTCTTAAAATCGAAAATAAAATGAAAATTTGAATATTTTTTCTAAGAGAAAAACTGATAAAACATTCAATATATTATTTTTATTCTAATTGGTCGTAAAAGTTAAAAAAATTTACGCTCAGAAAAACAAACTTTAGTTACCGAGAAGCGTCTCGTCATATGTCAGTTTTGCTCTTCCGTACATTCTAAGAATTACACATTACTATTCAACAATAAAAATTATAAATTCTTTTAAAAATATTAATCGAGAACGGATCGGACCAACTTTTAGTTCACCTGAATTCTAAAATTCATATTTTTAAATATCCGTGAAAAATTCGATTTTTCCGCAGAAAAAAAAAAAAAAAAAAAAAAAAAAAAAATTAATTTATTTCACGTAGAAAATAAAAATATTTAATCACTCAAAAGATTGAAAATCTCGTAAAAATTATTTTCTTAAAAAAGAACTTTTTTTTTTTACAATTTAATAGAATATACCAATTACATGCAAAAAAAAAGTTTTCAAATATTAATATTATGACATTTTTTTGCACTTTTTATTTCCTATTTCATTAATTTTTCCTAAAAAAAAAAAAAAAAAAAAAAAAAATAAAAAAATAAAAAATAAAAAATATAGTTCGGTACGTTACACAATTTCATTGATATAGTTATTCAGCCTCTTATCTTTATAGAAAAAAAAAAAGTACAAAATTTTTTTTCCAAGTCATTTTTTTTTTATCTCATAAAATAAAACCTCGTAAAAAAATTTCCCCTAATATATTTTAGAAAATAAAAAAACCCATTTCAGATGTATTTACATCCAATGGTAAACATTTATGGAAATTTTCGTGAAAATCGGACCATTAATTGATTTTATAGAATTTTAAAAAAATCCTCTTGTCGTAACTTGTTTTTAGCTACGTTAAATTTCAGTTGATTTAACAGTGCAAAAATGAAAACATTGTTTTTCAATCATAATTTTCATAAGCTGATAAAAAAAATTTAAAAATCATCAGGAGTTTAATGTTTTCTTTCGAATGGAAAAAATTTTTCAAGAAAATATTTTTTCTGCAAGTTTCATTGTGTTAAATGTAAGGGGGGGGGTAAATTGCACAGGGTCAAATTGTTGGTACCTATTATTCAGACTTACCTTTATAGAAAGAAAAAAAAAGTTAAGTTTTGCCGGTTCATTTTTTCATATAATAAAATTGGGGGGGGGGGGTGAGACCTTGTAAAAATAGTTTTCCTATTTTAGAAATATCTCAGACATTTACAAGGTAAATAATTATGAAAATCGTACTATTAATTGATTTTTCATAGAATTAAACAAAAAACAAAACAAAGCCGATAGTGATAACATGTTTTTGGCTACGTTAAATTTCCACTGATGTAAACGTTTTTCGTTCAGGATTTATTATTTCCGTAAACTGAAAAGTTTTTAATAATGTTCTTCTGAATGCACAAATTTTTTTAAAAAGATAACTTTTATGCAAGTTTCATGGTGTTCAATATAGGGAGAGAGGGGGGGGGGTAAATTTCTCAGGGAAAATTGGTGGTACCTAGTATACATTCTTTAAATGTCCGATTTTCGAGAAAGTCGTATTAGTTACTCAAGTCAATCGTTCTGCTATTTCATCATTAGGGGGGGGGGACTGCATTCACAAATGAAATAACTTCACTTAATATCACGTGTGTCTCCCCCCTCCCCCAAACAGCTGGCAGAGTCCTCTGGGTTTGCAGCCTCTAGATCTCTTGATCTGATATGAAGAAGGCTTGTATGACGTCTGATAGGTATGGCCAACATTTTTCGAGGGTTTTTTTGTTTAACCCACCTCCCAATGAATTTGAATTCAGCGGACAAAAAAAAAAAAAAAAAAAAAAAAAAAAAAGTCATTTTTGACGTATTATAAAGACGATTGAAACCCTTTAAAGAGTTTTTCAGTCTAAGAAACGGACCATATGACCTTTAGGCACCCCTTTTGCGATCTAGTTTCATATATAAATACATTAGAATTTTTTTATTCATAGAAATGACCACTACTATCTATGCATTATATAAAAGAGCACTTGGTATGCATGTCCAGAGGAAACTACGAAAAATAAAACAAACGACAAAGTGAATATACACATTCACTATCGCCAGAGCTTGCTTTTTTGTGCAAAAATAATGAAGATTTTATTTATATCTTAGATTTTAAAAAATTAGGATTTCAATAGTAAGAGAAGGGAAAGTCATTGGTGGCGCTCATTATTAAAACAAATGACCAAAACAATCAATGGATCTGCAGGACTAGCTTTATTACCCTCCCTCAGTTTGATTTATAGGATTCTAAAATTAACATTTGCATAGAAATAGCATTAAAATTATACGTAACACCAGCATTACTCAATAGTAAAAATTAAAACACCAAGGTTTTTGTTTGTCTCCCCTTCTACCCAGGAAACACCGGGTAGTCGCTTCTAGTTCTAAATAAGAACTAACATTTCTCGGAATAATATTTAACACAGCGTAACACCTGTACCCCAGCTATGGTTAGCAGAATGAGAACAGGATATCCCCGGGGACTGAATAAAGGGTTCGGTTCAAAAGTTCTGATTACGACAAGGTTCCGATTCCGATAAAGTTCTCGAATCCGACAAGAAATACCTGAAGACCGGAGGGCACATTGGCAGAAACTTTGTACAGATATCAATGAAGATGAGGACAATAGTCCGAATAATCTAAATACGAACGAAAAATGTGTTCTTCAAAAATCTTACCTTGAAAGAATTGTGGATTGGAGGTGGACACGTTTGGTAATGTTTCTGAAGGTTTTTATTCTCCGAATATTGTGATTGTTTTTTCCACCTGTCGGCAACCCAATGAAAAGTGTCAAAAAAATTGGCCATTGTGGCCGGATTAATATGAGGCATATCCATCGCCGATTCTTCAAAAGTTTTAAAACAAAAAAAACTAATATCTGTTTTACACAAGACAACAAAAAAAAATGTTCACAGAATTTGACCATTTGAATTATTTTTATATTGTCGAACTGGAAGTTGCGTATCAGAGAATTACGAGTGGAGAGCTTTTTTTTTATCGAAAGATACCGGTGATTTAACAACTTACATTGGTAGTATAGTGATCACTGGTTCAATTCCAGGTGTTGCAAAAACTATATATTCATTTATATCTTATTACTAGCTGGACCTGTGGATATAACACGGTGTGATGATTTAATTTTTATAACGTTTGATATGTTCACTTAAGAGCTTTTGCGAAATAGTTCAATATGTAAAAAGTATAATAATCTTGATTTAACTCTCTCTCTCTCTCCACCCTCTCTCTCCCCTCCCTCTCCCCCTCTCTCTCTCTCTCTCTCTCTGTATTACCCACACACACTTTTCTTATTGCTTTCCTTCTTTTCATTATGTTCGATTGATACAGATTAGCGTTATCACTTCCCTAATCTCTTTCTTTCTTTCTTTCTTTCTTGTTATATTTTCCTGCGTAGCATGTCTTTTTTCTTCCCTTTCTTTCTTTATAATAAAAACGGAATGATCCATCATTTAGCTGAGGTGACGATACTCATAAGAAATAAGAATTTCGGCGGATAAGCAATACCAGATAATCAGGGTTTACATTTTTGCATTTCATCTTGAACAGTTTCATTTTTAACCAGAGGGTGTTGCAAGATGATAACAGTCGTATAATTAAGGAACATGAGTATAAATATACAGATATGTTCTTCTCTTAGTTTGTTTCTTTTGATGCGTTTTATGGGGGGGGGGGCGTCCTAATGCTTTGTTCACACTGCATTTAAGTTTGCTTTTGTTTATTTGCTTAACGGCAGATCAACCGTTGTGGGCTATTTAATGCCAAAGCCATCCTTGTAGAAGAACAGTAAGTAAAAAAGTAAAGTCGACGGGGTGGACTAATGTCGGTATCAGCCAGACAGCGAGGGAGTCTATCCCCTTTTCACTAACGCTAGACCAAGGAGATTGTTTTTAGCATCTGAGCTGGAGTGCCACACTTACCATCAGCTCCTTACTTTACCGCACATATATCTATACTACTCACACGCTGCGTTTGGTGAGGGTCGGTATCGAACCAGGAACCTTGCGATTCCTAGAGCAAGTGCTCTACCGACTGAGCTAGTGGTACCATATAACCCACAGCTAGAGGGATCAACCGAGTTCTCTGAACCCAAGGGCATTAGTCCGAAAGTGAGCGTTATAGCCCGACTGGAGTTGGAACTTGTTTACTATGATGTCCCAGTCTAGCACGTTAGCCACTACGCCAAGGTGATTCCATTATGTTTTGGAGAAAATTACCAAATCAGATTAAAATCAATAATAGTGTAAACATTTTGGACCATATGACCTTTAAGCACCCCTTTTGCGATCTCGTTTCATATGGACATTTTTTTTCATTTACACCGTCAAAATCCGGTTGTTTGTTAACAGATGATTTTTAGAGTTTTTTTTAATTATAAAACTAACCCCAACCCTAACCCCTAACCCTAACCCCTAGCAAACAACCGGATGTTGACGGTGTAAATGAAAAAAAATGTCTTTATGAAACGAGATCGCAAAAGGGGTGCCTAAAGGTCATATGGTCCAACATTTTTACTATGGTTTACTTAGTTAACAACTTTCTCTAAGTGGTCACCCATCTAAGTACTAAACAGGCTAATCGCTACTTTTTCTGAATTTTTGAGATCAGGCTTGATAATTAGTATTGTATTATTCGGACTATTGTCCTCATCTTCATTGATATTTCTTGTCGGACTCGGGAACATTCTCAGACCCGGCAACCGTCTTGTCGTAATCGGGGTCCAATTGGACACATAGCCTAGTGGATAAAGGAGTTAGATTAATACAGTTCTAAGTGACACTTATATCTAGACTGCAGGTTCAATCCTGGTCAGGGGCAGTAGTAACATAGAATAATAATTAACACAGCTTAACACCTGTACCCCAGATATGGTTAGCGGAATGAGAACAGGATACCCACGTGGACTGAATAAAGGGTTAGGTTCAAAGTTCCGTGATGGCTCCCGATTACGACAAGAAGGTTCCCGAGTCTGAGATGGTAACCGAGTCCGAGAAGGTTCCCGAGTCCGACAAGAAATACCTGAAGAAGGCCGGAGGGCACATCGGCCGAAACGTTGTACAGATAACAATGAAGATGAGGACAATAGTCCGAATAATACAAATAAGGATAATCGCTACTTAAAAAGTAAAGTTCTTGCACATATATGATTAAAAAGAGTTGGAGGTTTGCCATAAGAGCAATGCAGTCAAGACAATCATATAGGTGCTAGGGATTGACATGCCTCGCCGATTGATCGGAGGATACCTCCCCGACTACCCGTCAAGTCCTTGTAAGAGCCACAATGGTGTGTTGCTTGTCATAGACTGCTCAGCCACCAGGATTCCGTCCTTAAGCATCACGGGTTGCCACCCACGGGCAACTAGCAGTCCCATTTTTTGGGGGGCAGAGGCGCAGTCGACGTATTCTACAACCGCAGCCGACACGGCTTTTGGAAATTGGCTTAGTTTCTTCGGTTAATGGTACTAATTTAAGTTTTAATTCAATGAAATATATTAAATTAGAAAGACTAACGAAATTAAATAAGAACACATATGAAAAGATAACACATTTTAATCATATTTTAATTGGTTTCTATATAAAATCATTCATAGGATTGATTTTGATACATTGGAGAATAAAACAATATTAAAGATCAATAACACTAAGTAATTATTTATCAAACCCGGGTTGTTAAAACCGGTATGCAAAATAACCACACCATATATTAATGCAAAACTTTCTTTTTTGGTGATATATAATAGATTTTGCAGGATTTTAAATGCACTAATAACATGGGTTGCTTTGAGGCAAATCTAACTCAGATTTTTATAGAGACATCGTTAATAAACAAGATTTATCTTATGTATTGAAAAAATTAAATACTCATTAAATGAACTAATAACATGGGCTGTTTTGAGGCAAATCTAACTCAGATTTTCATAGAGACATCGTTAATAAACAAGATTTATTTTATGTATTAATGATTTTGACTATAAACTAAATACTCATTGAAAAACTTACGTAATTCTTGAGGGTATTGTGACGTAAACATTGACGTAGTTTCGGTGACAGACACCAAATCTCCATTATAATAAGATATCAACTTTCGTGGTTTATTTAATGCCAAAGCCGGTCTTGTAGAAGAACAGTCAACTGTAGCATTTAACTCATTTGTAGGGAATAAGGGGACTCATACCTTTCCCACGAGTATTAATCCGTAAGTGAACGTTATAGCGCCACTTGTGTTCGAACTCTGTTACTCCGATGTCATAGTCCAATACGTTAGCCATTGCACCACGGGGATCCCCCCCCCCTTTGAGATCTCAACTTCTGATTGGTTAATACAAATACGTCATCAAATAGAAACTGGTGATTTTTATATATGTGCAAGTCTTTGTATATATATATATATATATATATATATATATATATACAAAGACTTGCACATATATATATATATATATATATATATATATATATATATATGTGTATGTGTGTGTGTGTGTGTGTGTGTGTGTGTGTGTGTGTGTGTGTGTAATTGTTGAATACAACTGGCCAGTTTCACTTTTGCAAAATGAATTACTTGGAATAAATACTTCACTTCCAGCGACCATAGATGTAAGTACACTTTTTAATTCAACGTTTCCTTTGGGCTATTGCTATTATTTCCTCTAGCAAATATATGCACCCTCCGCCGGTGCAAGTATTTAAGTTTTAATGTAATAAAGTATTGTATTAAATTAGAAAGGGTAATAAAACTAAATAACAATGCAGATAAAATGATCTGAAACAGAGGGAGGTATAATAGAAAAATAGAACAACTGAAACTTACCCTTCCATCACTCCCATCTTTCATTGTTATTTTTTCTAATTTAACTATTTAGTTAAAAGAGGAAGTAAAGAATAAAATGACAGTTATTTTTTCTTGTTAATGGATTTCATTTAAGATTCATTGAAGAGATTTTTGCTTATATTCATTAAAATAAATCCAAACAGTTAAAAATCAATAATACTAAGCACATATTTAATAAAATCACATTTTTAATATCAATATGCAAATTAGCCTTCCCATTAACACAATAAACCGCTATTTTGTTGTATATATAAATATAATTGTATGTTGTTAATATGTTGATATGGTTAACAGTATTAATAATGTAAAACAATTTTATTAATAATCGAGATTTAAATAAAATTAATATCGTGGAGAATGTGATGTCAATAACTAAAGGAATTATGACTTGAGTAGTGATATAGTTTCGGTTACAGACAGACAAACCCACAATCTCCATTATGATAATAAGATAAGATATATAGGCCATGTGAATTTTATCATTATATATATATATATATATATATATATATATATTATCTAGTTCAGTATGGTTAAAAATAACGGAATATTTCTTTTTCGTGATCTTTATCTGAAGTTTTTCTTGTCGTCTAGTTATTTTTCGTCGTTCGGGATCCAGTTGGTTTAGGAATTGTCACATATTCTTTACCCTAACACTTTCAACCATTTCGTCGATCATCATTGCTGGCTATATATATATATATATATATATATATATATATATATTTATATATATATATATATTTATATTTATAATTAATAATACAAATGAAAAGTCGGTCCTACCATTGGTTTCTGAATAACACTTTTTCGATGTTATTCGTAGTCAGAGGCGTTGACGATGAATAACACCGAAAAAGTGTTATTCAGAAACCAATGGTAGGACCGACTTTTCATTTATATTATTAATTATAAATAAATAAATAAAGCTCTTACATAAGTAATTGAGCCCTCTCTAATCATTTCTCCAATAATAATAATAATTTAACCTATACATATATATATATATACACATACATATATATATATATATATATATACATATATATATACACATACATATATATATACATATATATATACACATACGTATATATATATATATATATATATATATATATATATATAGATAGATAGATAGATAGATAGATATATATGATAGATAGATATAGATATATATGGTAATAATATATGATTATCACTAGTTCACTTGGAGAATTAGTGGTAGACCAATTTTTTGCGTATTTTAGTAGAGTGCTCAATATCAGTGATAGAGCAGTTATAAGAACACACACACATTATATATATATATATATATATATATATATATATATATATATATATTAATTGTTTTATTTTCTGAGTTTCCTCCTGACATACATACATACACACAACCGCCCTTTATATAGGGGGTGACAAGAATTTCGGACCAGGATGTGATTTATACGCACAATTTTGAATGTTTTTCGTTTTCCATTCTTTTAAAAATTCATAGAGATATCACATACCACAGTATGATAATTTAATTATTACAATGTTTGATATGTTTACTTAAGAGCTGTTGCCAAATAGTTCAATATGTAAAAAGTGTGATAATCTTGATTTAACTCTCTCTCTCTCTCACTCACTCACTCACTCACTCACTCACACTTTCTTTCCTGTTTTTCATCTTTTTATTATGTTCGATTGAAACAGATTAGCGTTATCCCTCCTCTCTATTTTTCCCTATTTTCTTTTGTTTCTATATTTTTTCTGTGTAGCATGTCCTTTTTCTTTCCTTTATTTCTTTATAATAAAAACGGAATGGTCCATTATTTGTCTGATGTGACGACACTAATCAGAAATAAGAATTCGGTGGATAAGCAACTCCAGATAATCAGCATTTACATTTTTGCGTTTAATCTTGGGCGATTTAATTTAGACGATCTCATTTTTAACCAGAGAATGTTGCAAGATGATAACGGTCGGAAGATTAAGGAACAAGTGTATTAATATAGAGATTTCTTCTAACGGTTAATTTTTTTCTTTCCAGTTCATATTATTTTAAATATACAAAAAAATGTTTCACTTTTATTTATTTTTTTATTCATTTTTTTCTCACTTTAGTTTCAGTTTCGAGAAAAAAGAAATATTTTTAGACGTAACAAAAAACGGAAGATAAGTAAGTATAAATGATATTGATTTAACTCCCCCCCTCTCTATCTATCTATCTATCTCACTGTCACCGTCTCTGTCTGTCTGTCTGTCTTTGTCTCCCCCTCTCTCTGTCACGGTGTCCATCTGTCTATCTGTCTCCTCCCCCTCTCTCTCTCTCTGTCTGTCTATCTGTCTATCTCCCCCTCTCTCTCTTTCACGCGCAAACGCGTACGCTCTTTCTTTTTTCATTCTTTTCATTCCATTCCATTGAAACATAATAGCGTTATCGCTTCCGCGTTAGCTTTCTCTTTTATTATACGTTTTCTGGTGTGTAGCATGTCCTTTTTCTTCGCAATTAAAGCGGAATGGTCCATCATTGAGAAACTTAGGGTTAGCTCAGTCGGTAGAGCGTTCGGCTAGAAACCATGAGGTTCCTAGTTCGATACCGGCCCTCGCCAACTCAGCGTATGTGCAGTAAAGTAAGGAGCTGACGGTAGGTGTGGCGCTCCACCTCAGACGCTAAAAACAATCTCCTTGGTCTAGCGCTAATGAAAATGGGATAGACTCCCTCACTGTACGGCTCATACCGACATTAGGCCACCCCGACAAAATTTTTTTTTAAAAGGTGAGTAAAAAAATCGTAATTAAAACAAAGTTTCATTTTTATTTTTTATTCTCTCCCTCCCTCTCTCTCTCTCCCTCCCTCCCTCCTCTCTCTCTCTCTCTCTCTCTATATATATATATATATATATATAATTTATGTATGTATATATTGTATGTATATATATATTTCTCATTGATATATTCTAAACTAGCTATCATCATCCTCATCATCATCAGCGCTAGTAGCATGGATTTCCATGACAATCTCTCACCAACCATCCCTATCACACATTGCCGTCGAGAGGTCCTCTGCGCAACATCTAGTATCCGTACAGAGCTGGTTAATGTAAGTTTTTGTTGGACGGCCCACACTGGCGTGCCCTGCCCATGTGCTGGCTTCCGTAGGAAAACGCTACTTATGAGTTCGTCCTTGCTTCTCCAGCATTGTCCAGCATGTCTTGTTTGTATTACTAGGATGGTTTGTGAGATAGGGGGCAGGTGGCCGTACAGCTGCTTCCTTGTGGGGTGTTATTTCCATGACTTATTTAAGATTGCACGCAGCATTCTTGTGCAGCTCACATCTAGCTTATTCTTTAGTCATTTTGTTAGGGTCCAAGGGGTGCAAGCCGCAGACGGTTCGGTCAGTTGTTTTCGTAATGGCATATCAACTTTGATGGGTCATTTAATGCCGACAAAGTTTTTTGAAAGATTCGAAGCGATAGTTTGGCACAACTCAATTTTTAAACACATTTTTCCTATTTAACCTATAGATGGGACCCTAACAGGTACTACCATCCCTTCCTCCTCTCTAACTGGAATGTCTTCTCTTTCCTCCTCCGTTGTAACGATGTCCTCAGGGGCTCAATTATTGATTTTTATTGAAATCCAATTAGCCAGTCCTGTTTCTGAATATTAGCTTAACATGTGTGTTAAGTATCATCATGATCGGATCGCTGGGGTAGTAGTCAAATCTCTTTATGATGCGTAATTCTTTTTGGAATACACCAACAACAATTTCGTCTATTTCTTTCAACTTTCAACCATTGTTAGTGAGTTTGATTCTCACTGGGCGCTGCATACTTCTGGCCTTGTGCCATATCTAAACTAAGCTTAGTAAATAACCATAATAATCATATATACAAGCAAGATATGTGGATATACCACAATATGATAATTTAACTATTACAACTTTTGATAAGAATATTTAAGCAAATGAAAGGGTTAACACGAGACCAATGAAACATATATAACTTGGTAATGAAGGACTGTTTGCTCGTAAATTCCTACCATAAAATAAACTGAACCCTCATTTTATGTCCTTGTTTTTGCAATAAATGTTTTATTTTTCTTGCACCCGTTATTTTACAATACTAAATATATTTTATTTATTTTAATATTCATTTCACTGTGCATATTCTAAAAGTTTTTATTTTGTGAGAATGTTTAGTTTTAAAGTGGGGGCTCGTTTTACAATTTAGGCATAAATTGGATCCTTCTTTTATGACCGTAATTTTGTTTTTTCGTCAACGATGATTAAAATCGGACGTTTTTATTTTAGAGTACCAAAGCCAAAAAGAAAAGAAATAACAACAACAAAAAGTAATATTCAACTTTTTACTCGTAAATTCCTGCCATAAAATTAGGCTTGAGCATTTTATGGTAGGAATTTACGAGTAAAAAGTTGAAGTGTAAAAACGAACCCCTACTTTAAAACTAAGCATTCTCACAAAATAAAAGCTTTTAGAATATACACATTGAAGTGAATATTAAAATAAACAAAGAAAATATAATATGTGTGTGTGTGTGTGTGTGTGTGTGTTTACCAACCCCCTCACTGCCGCATGATCAGTATGTGACACAAAGTCAATTTCTTAAGCGAAGTTTAACTGGTTTGAATTCAGAATGTTTCGTCTCCTAGACTGGCTACCGATCAAATGTTAAAGATCCCAGGCTGCCCTACTATTTACCTATAGCTGGCGGTAAAGTTGGATATATACCTTTCCCTATGTGAAATTCAAACAGCTTCGTTCAGGATTTGAACTCGTTATGAAGTGTCCATTTCCAATGACGATAACTACTACAGGATGCGCCACGAGAATTGATCTACAGATATATGAAAACCCATCCCTCCTTATGCCACTTATTCAACGCCCTCAACCCACATATACCATCACGATAACTACCACAACTTCCGGTTTAATTTAACTTCCTTTTTTATATATTTTTAACGACTCCATAAACAACTGGTAAGTTCTTGATTCGCGTGTTTTTCCCCGAAAAAAAATAAAATTGAAAGATTATTTTTAACTTCCTTTTAGTTTCGGAATGGTCTGTCACTTCCATTTCGGAATGGTCTGTCACTTCCAAAAATTTCCTTGTAATCGAAATCAAAATCAAAATCTGGAGCGAGAATTCATTCAATCAACACAAGGTTGACAAGTACGAGACATACAGTCTAGGATCGAACTCTGATCGAACTCAGTATCCACGTCGATAGCAACGCCTGTCACTGAAAGGTAATTCTGTTTCCTATAAGTCACAACAAAAGAAGTGTGGTATTTGAAGCAGCAGTTGGCGTGTTGCATCGTCTAACGGTTGTATTTTAATCGGCCCACGCCCCCAATACAAACCCATCCCGTTTTATGTTGTCTCTCGTTTTATGTCTGTCGTGTAGATTCCGCCACACGAGAATTTCGCTGTGTTTTCCTCTGTGCAGAGCACATGCGACCTTCTATCGCGGGGACTAACTGCTAACCACTACAAACTTGCTACTATCTTGCTAACCATTACACCGCAATGAGAAAATATTACATTAAAAGAATCCTTGAAACCTTATAACTGTGTGAAAATTATGTGTATCATAGGGACTGGCAAACGGAGCCTAAAATGCGTTTTTGACAAAATGACTTTAGACCCCTACAGAAAATAATTCACCAAAAATCAGGAAATTATCGGATTTTAATGAAATTTTCAATGTTTATGTATCAATGAATGATCTTTATAATGCATTATTTATTTTATTTCAAAACTTTCTCATTTTTTTCAGATCACTTAATTTTGACCCCCCTTATGTTGGGGGCGTAAAATGTTTTGCGAGTTGGTCATTTTCGATACTAATTACAGTATAAATAAGTTATATAAGTTATGAATAGAAACAAAAAAAAATTTTATCATTTTATAAAAGAAAAAAAATTATACATCGGTGTTTTTTCTGCTTAAAAATGGGAGGGGGTACATTTTCAATAGAGTTTTTCTTCAAAACTTATTACTTTTGGCGCCTAAAATAAGGTTTGCATTAAGTAGATATTTATTTTTAGAATCTAAAAATATAACATTTTAAACTTAACATCAGCATTTTGATATTTTAAATGAATTTTATATATTAATTTTTCATAGCAAAAATACTAAATTAAAGTTTTTAAATAAAATAACTGATGCATTATAAAATTCATTAATTGTTAAATCAATACTGAAAATTTCGTTAAAATCGGATAATTAACTGATTTTTGGTAAAAAAATTTTCCATCCCAAATGTTACGTTAAAATTGTAAACAACCGCCTAAAACTATTGAAAAATAGCCAAAATGGCGGGTCGCGTCGAAATTGACCAAAACAAATAGTTTTAAATCTTTTAAAAATAAACTGCATATGTAATTATATTTTTCTTTTTTTAATGATGGTTATTATGCTACTACTTATCGATTTAGACAAAGTTTAACCTTTGTAGAGGATTATGAGAACGTGTTCAGTAATATTAGGAATGACGAATAAAATATATGACATAGTTTCGGTAGAAAATACGGAGAAACAATAAAACAAATGCATATAATTATAAATTAACAAATAAATTTATTCAGAGAATAAATTTGCAAGTAATCAACAAATATGTAAATGTTCGAAAGGAATAGTGTAGGTGATATGTGTAATGTAAAATGTGAAAAGTTCGTATGTTAAGTTTGGAAAAGTTCGTTTGGATGTGGACAGAAATGAGAAATAAGTTTGTGTATCTGACCGTTTGAAATGGATTCCTGATGTCGGCTGCGGTGGTACGTTTGAATGTTAATAGTAGTAATTGTGTTAAAGATGGTGGAATCTTGAGTCTGACACCTGTTTCTTGGTCAGTGAGAGGAGATCTATGTGTTTGTTTATCTTTGGTTGTGTCCGGTTTGAGTGTGATGTGAAGTCTGTCTCGTCTGCTAGAGAAATGAATTCTGTCCTCTCTGATAGCGAAAAGGGTTCTGTCTGTTTGTTGATTTCTTCTCCGTTATTTATAATTAGGAGATAGGATAAAAAAAGTAATTAACTTTTTGGTGCAAACGCGCGGACGTAGTAGTGAACAATACTAAACCAGCCAATCGATTCTGATTTTTGTGCAAACATTTGCCCTAATCACTTTTCCTTAAATCTTTGGAAAAGGATTTGTGTTCGTGTGTTTGATTTAATTACTTTTCCTTAAGTTTGGGAAAAGGATTGTGTTGTGTGTTTGTTTTTAATGTATTTCCCTTAAATTTGGGAAGAGAAATGTGTACGTGTATTTATTTAAAAAATATAGAATTGTATTCTATACCTTAAATAATAGATTTTAAAACTCGTAGTATCCGATTTTTTTTGCCTGTACCTAGTGTATCAGATTTCGACATTGAATAACCTGTAAGATGATGATTTTGGTAATAAAAGACTATTTGCTCGTAAATTCCTACCATAAAATAAACTGAACCCCCATTTTATGTCCGTGTTTTTGCAATAAATGTTTTATTTTTCTTGCACCCGTTATGTTACAATACTAAATATATTTCCTTTGTCTATTTTAATATTCACTTCAATTCACTTCAATGTGTATATTCTAAAAGCTTTTATTTTGTGAGAATGCTTGGTTTTAAAGTGGGGGTTCGTTTTTACACTTTAACTTTTTACTCGTAAATTCCTGCCATAAAATGCCCAAGCCTAATTTTATGGCAGGAATTTACGAGTAAAAAGTTGAATATTACTTTTTGTTGTTGTTATTTCTTTTCTTTTTTGGTTTGGTACTCTAAAATAAAGACGTCAGATTTTAATCATCGTCGACGAAAAAAACAAAATTACGGTCATAAAAGGAGGATCCAATTTATGCCTAAATTGTAAAACGAGCCCCCACTTTAAAACTAAACATTCTCACAAAATAAAAACTTTTAGAATATGCACATTGAAATGAATATTGAAATAAATAAATAAAATATATTTAGTATTGTAAAATAACGGGTGCAAGAAAAATAAGACATTTAATACAAAAACACGGACATAAAATGGGGGTTCAGTTTATTTTATGGTAGGAATTTACGAGCAAATAGTCCTTTATTACCATGATTTTTTATTATTTGATTATTAAATTAAATCAACTCTACACATCCAGGAAGGATCGAACTATGGGACATCCAATCAAGGATCGAACTCGCTATTCACTTGTAAGTTTAGGCACTGGACATGTATACCGAAAAAAGGTTCCCCTTGGCCTTTAGGAAAAATTGTGATATAAAAAGTATCCGGTGCCTCTAAAAAGGGGGGGGGGGTCATAAGAGCCAAGTACTGATCCTGGTCGCACAGTAAACTATTTTTTAAATTATTTTTCTTTCTTTCTTTCAGCTTCAAAATGCCTGTTGGTCTCTACGGTATGTATTATTCAATTTTTGTTTCTTTCTTAAATATGAATGACCTTAGATTCCAATATTGAAATATTTAGTGAATAGAAGCGGCTACCCAGCGTCGCTTGGGTAGAGAGGGGGGGGGCTGGTTTATTGATTTGTTTACTTTTGTGATTTACAAATGCTGGACATTTTTAAGTCGAATTTCAATGCTATTTCTATGTAGATTTTAATTTTTAAATATCTTCGAATATAAATCAAATCTTCATAATTTTTGCAGATGAAGCAGTGTGTATATATATTTACTAGCTATACTCAAACTGAGCCTAAAATGCGTTTTTGACAAAATGACTTTAGCCCCCCCCCCCGAAAATAATTTACCAAAAATCAGGAAATTATCGGATTTTAATGAAATTTTCAGTGTTTATTTATCAAAGAATGATCTTTATAATGCATTATTTATTTTATTTCAAAACTTTCTCATTTTTTTTCAGGTCACTTAATTTTGGCCCCCCTTATGTTGGGGCCTTACATTTTTTTCGAGTTGTTGTTATAATTTTCTAATTACAGTGTAAATAAAGAGATAAAAGACCGAAGTTATGAATAGAAGAAACAAACATTTACGGTGGCTTTTCTATGAGAAAATAAATACCGAAAATCGAAAAATAAAATGTAAAAAAATAATAAATAACTAATTTTTTGGAGATTTCTTTTTTACTCATTTCGATAACTGGGGGACGGACCCTGGAAACACGCGGGAAGGAGTTGCTTCTAATCCAAAAGGTCGTATGTACTATTATCACGAGAGGATGAATTTCGAAACTAGTTATTTTAGGATTGAGTATTTTATTTATAGAATAACTATGGAGTTAATAAATAGCCGTAGTGTAGTTTAATAATGGACAGGTCATGAAAAATACTGGCATCTTGTGATTTTATATAATGTTTTGTTTATTTATCAGAAAGAAAAAAAAAGAAGATTTTATCTTATTCTTCACAGTGAAAAACAAACGACAAATTGTTTAGTGTAAGGGACGTAACTCTTGAACATTAAAGTAAAGTTGTCGGAGTGACCTAGTGCAAGGCCCTCTAAGATATCAGATATCTTAGAAGGCGCTGCCTAGTGTCGGTATCAGCCGGTATCAGCGAGGGAGTCTATCCCCTTATCGCAGCGCTAGACCGAGGAGGTTGTTTATGCTGAGGTAGAGCACCACACCTACCGTCAACTCCCCACTTTACCACACAGATCAGATTACCTAAGCTGAGCTACTCATACACTGAGTTGGCGGGGCCGGTAGTGAACCCGTTGTGGTTCCGAGACGGATAAGTCTTTATTATTTGTTAAAGTCAGGGATTTAAGAGTTCGACTTACCACCAATTTTCCCTGTGAAATTTACCCCCCCCCCCTATATTTAACACAATGAAACTTGCATAAAGGTTAATATTATCTTAAAATTTTTTTTGTCCATGCGAAAGAAGAAACATTAAACAAACTCCTGATGATTAAAAAAAAATTCAGCTCACGGTTATAATAAAAATTATCTACGAAAAACAATGTTTACATTTTTGCACCGTTAAATCAATTGAAATTTATCGTAGTTAAATTTCTAGATTAAGTTATGACTAGAGGCTTTTTAAAAAAAATTCTATGAAAAATCAATTAATGGTCCGATTTTCACGAAAATTTCAAAACCTGCATACCTTTTTAATGAAAATCTGTCTGAAATATTTTTTTCTTAAAATATATTTGGGGAAATATTTTTTTACGAGATCTATCCACCCCCTATATTATTTTATGAAATATGAAAAAATGAACCGACAAAAACGATTTTTACTTTTTTTTTCTATAAAGATAAGGGTCTGAATAATTATATCAGAAGATTTTTATAAGTTCCAATGCGAGAGCTTTTTAATAAAAGAACCATGAATACAGAATTCTGCTAAAAAATATCAATAAAGAAACTGACCCTGTTGTAAAAAAAAAACCCGGACTGTTTTACTTATTTTTCTCGATAACGATGAGTAATTTTTCCCCAGTCGGATAATTTGATCATTGAATTAACTGTTTTTCTTTGTAACAACTCTTTATGTTCGTTATTTCTTGTATGGATTTAAAGTTGTTGCATAGTGATTCAGTTATACACTTTTTAATCTTTTGAGGTCAGAACGGCAAAAGTGGACTGTTTCAAGTTGTTTTTGTTTTTTTAGTGTCAATCTGAAATAGAAATATCGTTAAATACTCGGCAAAATTACCAGCGAATAGTAATTTTCAGTTTATTTCAGTATAGGTCCTCTCTACTGAAAGTTTAATCTCAATTCCCTTAAAATAACAACGCTGTTTTCCTTAGAGTTTGATTTTTATTAAAAGTATTAATCCCAGTTGAAAAATGAAAATATATATACATTGGACTTCATTTCAGATTCCACTAACATCTGTCCGGTAGACTATGGTAAAAAAAAATTACGCTCCTGAATTCATAATATACCCTTATTTTTTTATGTTACGCTTGAAATGTAATCCGGTGTTTTTTGCGTAAGGAACATTTTTTCATCGACCACCGATGAAACGTTATTGTTTATTTATTATCGCCCATGTTTGAATTTTTTTTAATGGTTGCCCACGGATATTTTTTTTTTTAATCAAAAACGAAAGTTTGATTTTAATCTTCAGTTATGAGAAACTACTTCTATGTGACTGCTAAGTTGGAATAATAATCTGGTTGGATATCCTGTCCATGTGAATATATTGGTACTTTAATATTATCAAATCTTCATTGTTCGATACACCTTTCTTTTTTTTTTTTTTACATGTTTATTTGATAATTTTTAAGCAAAGGAATTTCTGAACCCCGTTGTTTATTTTTAAATAATAACCCCCACCACCCTTTTTCTTTTTTTTTAAATCTTATAAAATTGATATTTATTTAAAATTGTAGACATGGGTCTTCTAAATGCAAATGAACAAAAATTAATCGCGAATTTCTTTTTCAAACAAGATACAGGTGGTTAAAGATGTACGAAAAACAAGAATTTTTAATATTTATTTCTTTTAATTTTTAAATTAATTAATTAAAATGCAATGTCATGTCGATTCTTTCTGAGTGCTCAATAATTTTGGCCTTGTGTTAAACCTAAGCTAAGTTTAAATTTTAGTATTTTTATGTCTATATAATTTATTTGAATTTATAAAAAGAAAAGAAAAAAGGTGCCTTATTTTTAGAAGTATTAAAAATAACTAAAATACCCCCCCAACCCTTTTTCACGGCCCTTTTTCAAACCAAAACAAATTTGGTTATTAATTTTTAATTGATAACAGTTCAATACTATCTTTTTATTTTTTTAAAAACATTTTCTTTCAAAGGAAAACTACAAATATCGTTAAGATTTCGCCATTATACAGGTACTTTATTTTTGAAAAATAACCGTTAACTTAAAATTTATTTTCTTTTTCTTCTCCCATTTTTTTTTTATTTACTTTATGAAATGCATTTAAAAAAAAAAACGTTTTAAGTTGGGTAGACTTTGAATTCAGGTGCGTAATTTTTTATTACCATGTTAGTGGAATATGAAATGAAGTCCAATAGGTACCACCAGACCGTTTATGCCATCTTGAATAAAACGGAAATAGATATTTCCGAACTTTGTTTATCAAAAATCTCGTAAAAAAAGATCGTACAGGGTTGTTACAAAGAAAAATAGTTAATTCAAAGATCAAATTATCCGATTGGCAAAAATTACATCGTTATCTTAAAAAATAAACAAACCTGCCCGTATTACATGCGAAAGGGTAATTTTCAGACCGTAATATAGACAGAAAAGTTACTAATTATTTCCCTTTTACAAGTAACCAGTAAAAGTATGGAATGAAAACGTGAATATTTTTGCTAAGAGAAAAACTGATAAATAATCTATTATACTTACTTTTTATTTTAATTATTGAAAAAAGTTAAATAAAATAATTTTTTTCACGCTAACACTGTCAGCCTAACAGGAACACACTTTGGTTACTTAGAAGCGTCTCGTCTCTTTGTAAAACAAATATGTCAGCAATGCTCTTCCATACATTCTAAGGATCACACATTACTATTCAACAATAAAAATTACAAATTCTTTTAAAAATATTAATCGAGCTCGTATCGGACCAATGTTTAGTTCACCTGAATTATAAAATTCATATTTTTAAATATCCGTGAAAAATTAGATTTTTTGACGCAGGAAAAAAAAAAATTTTAATTTATTTCACGCAGAAAATAAAGATATTTAATCCCACAAAAGATTGAAAATCCCTTAAAAATTAATTTCTTAAAAAAAAAAATTTTTTTTTTGACAATTTAATAGAATATAGTACATACCAATTATAAAAGCAAAAAAAAAGTTTTCAAATATTAATATTATGACATTTTTTTGCACTTTTTATTTCCGATTTCATTAATTTTTCCTCAAAAAAATAGACCTTGTACATTCATACAATTTCATCGATATATTTATTCACTCTTATCTTTATAGAAAAAAAGAAAAAGATTTTTTCTGACGTGTCATTTTTTTTTATCTCATAAAATAAAATAGGAGGGGGGGGAATAGACCTCGTAAAAAATATTTCCCCTAATATATTTTAGAAAAAACTATTTCAGATGTATTTACATCCAATTGTAAACATTTATGGAAATTTTCGTGAAAATCAGATTATTAATTGATTTTTCATAGAATTTTTAAAAAATCCTCTTATCGTAACTTGTTTTTAGCTACGTTAAATTTCAGTTGATTTAACAGTGCAAAAATGAAAACATTGTTTTTCAATCATAATTTTCATTATTTCCGTATGCTGAAAAAATTTTTTCAAAATCATCAGGAGTTTGTTTTATGTTTTTTCTTTAAAATGAAAAAAAAATTTTCAAGAAAATATTAAATTTTCTGTAAGTTTCATTGTGTTAAATATAGGGGGGGGGGGGGGGTAAATTTCACAGGGTCAAATTGGTGGTACCTAAAGTCCAATGTATATATTTTTAATTTCTCAACTAAGATTAATACTTTTAATAAAAACCAAGTTCTAAGGAAAACATAACTTAATTCATTAATAAGTTTTGTTGTTGTTTTAATTAAAGGACAGCATTAATTGATGTTGTAAAGTTGTTGCGTAGTGATTTATCATATTGCACTAACATCTGTCCAGTAGATTATAGTAAAAGTTAATTGGGTTACGGTTTAGGGGTTTGGGGATGAAGGTTGTTTTTAATTACGTATTGCTTTAAAAAAATACTATACATTTAATTAACCATTGAAATTAAGTATTGAACCCAACGGTAGACACATTAGTAATTTATGAGGAAGATCTCATAAATTACCGAAACATTAGTCTCAGTTGTTTGTGTTAGTATTGCAATGTATAATTTCAATTAAACTTGATTTAAAAAAATATTTTTCAACATTAAATGTTTGGTAATTTGTTTTTTTTTTTAAGCAATACGTAATTAAAAACAACCTTCAGCCCCAAACCCCTAAACCATAACCCAATTCGCAAAAAGTTCATTCATAGACTGTAGTTAAAAAAAATGTTGGTGGTCCCCCATGACCACCAAAAAAATTTCCGTTTTAATTTTCCGACCAATTTGCAAGTTCAGCCAAAATTGCTTATAAAGATTTATGATGCACTCAAAACGTTTTTATAACAATTAAAAAAAAAAAAAATCGGGGGCTTAAATTTATTTTGTAAAATACGTCTGTGAAGTCAAAATTGGCATATCCTAGTATTACATCGTCATTTTGGAGTGAACATTGTTTAAAATGTATAAAAAATAAATATCTAATATTATTTTGCTTTTTTACTCCTGCTCATTATGTTATTATTTTTTGACTAAAACAAAAAATCGACCTTTAATTATCAATTTGATTAATTGAAAATTGTTTTTAAAGTGAAAATTTGGGCGTGAATTGTTAGTCCCCAAGTTTGATAGAAAATTTCTACAATAATCTACAAAAAATCTATAAACATTTAATTACTTACATTCACTTTCCAGATGAAAGTTTAAGTGATATTGTCATTGAAGAGTTACATTTAAAAATTACATTTTCAATTAGCCAAATAGCCATATTTCTTTAATGTTTCCCTCTCCAACCCCTAAAAATGAAGTAAATAATTGAAACTTACTTTTATCTACACTGTGAATTTATATATCTATATATTACTACAGAGATAACAGGATTTTCTTTATTGAGCATTTTATTTATTTTTTTTTTTTCCAAGCAATTTTTACTTTATTAATCTTTTCTTAGAGACATTGTTGATAAATAAGATGCTAATTAAGGTTAAATAATGTTTATTTAATTTAATAACCATTAAGAATATAATGTAAATAACTAAAGGAATTGTAACATTAGTGGTGTTGTTTCAATTATAGACACAGACAGACACATAATATCTATTATAAGATAATGACATTTTTATTAAAGGATTTAGAGTTAAATCGAACTTAATGGATCTAAATTCCACCATCATATGTTACCCCGCTGAAATAAAAAAAAAAAAAAACACCCAAAAATCAAGGAATTAACCGAATTTAATGAAATGTTCAGTGTTGATATATTAATGAATAAAAGATATAATGCACCAATTATTTTATTTGAAAACTTTTACATTTTTTCAGGTCAGTTAACTTTGAACCATGTATCTTTGAGAATCTGTGTTAAGCCTCAAAGATATGTGGTTCAAATTTTATTTACCTGAAAAAATGTAAAAGTTTTCAAATAAAATAACTGGTGCTTTATATATTTTATTCATTAATATATCAACACTGAAAATTTCATTAAATTCGATTAATTCCCTGATTTTTGGTATTTTTTTTTCTTTCGGCGGGGTGACATACGATGGTGGAATTTATGTCCATTAAGTTTGATTTAACTGGATAATTTAGTTTAATAAATGTGACCATTCGCTGTATTTTTACAAATTTATTTTTATCTTTTAAATTTATTTCAGGTCTTTTCCTCCCAATGGAATTCATTCCAGAGGAAACCTTTCTAAAAATTGAATCTGTTCGTCTGGACACATTTCACTGCTGGTCAATTATCTCCCCTGTTTGCCGCGAAGAATTGGCTCGACAGGGTTTCTTTTTCGTTGGGAAAAATGATTCGGTCAAGTGTTATTTTTGCAAAGGTCAATTGAACCAGTGGACAGCCGGAGATGTGGTATCTATAGAACACAGCAAATGGTACCCTGATTGTCCGTTTGTTCAGGGCAAAGATTGTGGAAATGTACCCATGCGGAAGACACACATCGAACATCCGCCTTATATCATGTTTTATGATCGAATGGAAAGTTTCCACGACTGGCACAAGGTAGAGAAATTGGCACCCGACAGAATGGCCAGTGCAGGATTTTTTAAGATCAGTAAGTTGATTTTTAAAAAATTACACAGTGATGCTAGTAGCTTTTAAATTATTGTGTCCTGGGATGCATGGATTTAATTTGAATGAGTCCCAGGGGAAATTTGATGGGTCTCAACAAAAGTTACTTAATAAATTGTAGAGATTTATCAATGAACAACTAAAGCCGTCTAACTCCTACTTTGTACCCCATACCATGTAATTAATTTCCAAGAAAATATTGAAATTTATTTATTGTTAGCTGGAAACTGTGGGAGAAGTTTTCTGCATCCTTTTAGATTTTTCTGCGTCAGTGACACCGGATGCATACCTATCAGCATCTCTGATTATATCAAAGTTTTTTTTAAAAGTAGGTGGGGGGGGGGGCTAATATGAAAACAAATTTTGTATTTCACACATTGAATGAACTCCTTTATTTGCATGTGGTGGGATTTCAGAAATGTTGCTATTTAAACATTAAGTTACATTGTTTATTTATACTAGCAAGAATACCCACCCTCTGCCAGACGTAAGTATTTGAGTTTTAATGTAATAAAATATATTAAATTAGAAAGACTAACAAAATTAAATAAAAATGCATATAAAAAAGATTACACTTATTTTAATTATATTTTAATTGGTTTCTATAAAAAATCATTCATAGGATTGATTTTAATATGTTGGAGAATAAAACAATAATATTAAAGATCAATAACACCAAGTAATTATTTATTTAACCCAGTTTTGTTAAAACCAATATGCAAATTAACCACTCCATATATGATATAAACCTTTATTTCTTAGTGATATATAAGATACGTTGCAGAATTTTAAAGGCACTATTAACATGGGATGTTTTGAGGCAAATCTAACTCAGATTTTCATGGAGACCTCATTAATAAATAAGATTTATTTTATGTATTAATGATTTTGACTATAAATTGATAAACTTATGCAATTCCAGAGGGTATTGTGATGTAAGCAGTGACATAGTTTTGGTTACAGACAGACACTGAATCTCCATTATATTAATAATAATATATATTACATAATTATATAATATAAAACACAGTGTATATATATATATATATATATATATATATATATATATTATTATTATTATTATTATTATAATAATAAAAAAGCTGAGATTTGGAGCGTTCAATCCCTAAAGGCTTTTCCGTTTGTGACCTTGATCACACAAAATTTGTCTCTAATTATTCCTTAGTTTTAGCTCAACCTATTGTTTGAAAAAAAAACCCCACTTTAATTGGTTTAATTAGTCGGAATTTGCAATTAAGTCAAATCTTAACTCATCCCTGTCTTTACATCCTACGTGCCTCCCCTTTTTACTCCTATACGCCAAGGAAGGGGAGTGAAATTGATCACAAGTAATAATTTTATTACTATAAAGGCAGCAGTCAAACCCCTCCCCAACCCTTATCTTCCATTACTTTCTTTTCCTCCCCTCCCCTCCCTACTTTCTTTTCCTCTCTTGACTAAAGGTGAGAAAAAAAAAACAAAAAACACCCGCCTGCAATAAAAATTCTAATGTCTATTTCAATTGTCTAGGTCAATTCATTGAAAAATCCGTGTTTTTTTTTTTTTTTAAATAGATAGATAGATAGATAGGTAGATGCGATATTTTACCCCACCTCCAGTATATTTTCGACAAGTTATGTAATATACATATATATAAAATATTTTAGAGGGGGTCAATATGCCTTCAAACCACTGAAAAACAAATGTCGCTTCAATGAATTACAAGTAAAAGGAAAATTTTTAAAAAATTCAAAATATTTAGATATTCTTGTTTATTTAAACTAAAAACAAGACATTAAACAAACATGAATAAAAAAAATCTGAGTATTTAGATATTCTTTTATCTCAGTCTATTCAAAACTATCCATCTTCATATCTATCTATCTATCTATTAAATACTAAGATTTTCTTTTATTACGATGAATTACGATAAATAAACAAGAATTAATCTATTAAATACTATTATTTTATTACTTTTCTTTAATTACGATAAATTTAAATTACGGTAAATAAACAATAAATAAACACGAATTACGACAAATTTCTATAATTAAACGAGAATTAAGACAAAAAGACACCCCCCCCCAAAAAAAAAATACATTTAGCGCTCTAAGTTGGTTGTTTTCTTTCAAGTAACACTGCAAAACGAACTTAGCTGGGGTCGTTATTTCAAAATTCACCGCCCAGCAATTTCCAAGGCAGGGGACTGGGATGCACTTCCTCATAAATTACCCAAAATAACGGTGTGTATAGATGGGATTGATACTATTTTCTGCATAAATAAAAAGACTTAAGACAGAAGGTGTAAATAGAAGAAAAGAAAAATTTTGTACTCTTTGCAGAGAACCGTCCCGGCCCCCTGCCTCAAAAAATGCTTGCCGGTGGCTGCTGTAAAATAAAAAAGAAAGAAAAAAATACCAGCTACGATTGAAGTCCGTAGTCGAAGCGGTGTTACTTGAATAAAAAAAAACTCTGGTTTGAGGTTGGGGTTGGGGTTTAGGATTAGTTTAATGGGAAAATAAATAATTTGGCCTCTGTTTTTTCTAACCCAGAAAAAACAGAACCCAGACATTTTGTAATAAAACTGTTAATTTTAAGTAGGGGTGGGTTAGAGTTTAGGGTTGTGGTTGGGCTTTCGGGAAAAACGCCCTAAGTTGGTTGGGTTTTTTTGTTTTGCAAGTGACACCGCTTCGTCTATGGACTTCAATTGTAGCTGTTTTTTTTGTTTTTTCAGCAGTCACCGGCTAGCGTTTTTTGAGGCAGGAGGCGGGACAGTTCTCCGCAAAGAGTACCGTTTTTTTAGATTTTAAAAAAAATCTGCTCGAGTAATAAATAAGTACCGAAAAATAAAATGAAAATGAAAACTAAAAAATAATTTTTGGAGTATTATTTGGGTAATATTTGCGGAGTTCTGTCCTGGAATCTTGCCTCAAAAAATGGTAGCCAGTGACAGCTGAAAAAAAAAAAAAAAAAAAAAGAAAACACCAGCTACGATTAAATTCCCGTAGCCGAAGCGGTGTAAATAATAGTTAGGGGGGTTGGGGTTGGGGTTTGGGTGTAGGCTTAGTTTAATGGAAAATAAATAAATAATTTGGGTGACCCAGGAAAAACAGAATCACAAATTTTGTAATAAAACTTAATTTTAACTAGTTGGGGTTGGGTTTTCAGGAAAAATGCCCTAAGTTGTTTTTTTGTTTTTTTCCCTTTTTTTTTCAAGTGATACCGCTTCGGCTATGGACTTCAATCGTAGCTGGTGTTGTTTTTTCAGCAGTCTGCGGCTAGCAGTTTTTGAGGCAGGAGGCCAGGACGGAACTCTGCAAAGATTACCATTATTTGTATTATTCAGACTATTGTCCTCATCTACATTGTTATCTGTACAGCGTTTCGGACGATGTGCCCTCCGGCCTTCTTCAGGTATTTCTTGTCAGACACAGGAACCTTCTTGTAATAGGGAGCCATCAGAACTTTGAACCTAACTCTTTATTCAGCCCACGGGGGTATCCTGTTCTCATTCCACTAACCATAACTGGGGTACAGGTGTTAAGCCAGGATTGAACCTGCAGTCTAGAGATAACTGACATTTAGAACTGTCTTAACCTAACTCCTTTATCTACTAGGTTATGTGTCTAATTGGACAATCCAGTGTGAATTTTTTTCAAGCGCAAAGGTTAGAATTTATTTTGTAAAAACGGATTTTAAGTAGCATTTTGGCAGATCAAGATGATTGAAATTGACCGAAAACATCGTTTTAAATGTATCAAAAATAAATTACATGTGTAATATTATTTTGTTTTTTTGCTTATGCTCATTATGTTACTTTTTCGACTTAGACAAAAATTTGACCTTCAATAATCGGTTTGATGAATTTTAATTCATTTTTAAAACGAAAAGCAGACGATATTTTGGCAGATCCTACTCTTTTTCCTAATCCCAATCATCTAGCGAGAGCTTAACGGGTGACCCAACGGGTCACTTTGTGTCTAGTATATATATATGAGTTTAAAAAATGTTTTAAAAAATTGAGTTTAAAAAAAGAATTTTGAATACCCATTAAGAATAAATAAAACGTCTTTGGCATAAAATAACCCAACAAGGGTTGATATACCATAAAATCCAACTGACAATAGGCTACTCTTCCAACTTTACTTTTTGACAATTTTTTGTGGTAACATTTTTGTCTTGTGAGGAGATACAGGGAAAATCCAGGCCAATAACTATGACTGTGGAGTGTAGAATTTCATGGAAAAAAAAAATGAATAAATAATTTCCTCTTTAAAGAAGGAAACATTTTGATGGTGGTGTTGGTGGTATATCCGTTTCATTTGTTGTTGAGATTAAATTGAAGGATTTCGTGACTTGTGTGAAACTCAAGTAGATTCTATTTTTCTATCCTTGTTCTAATTTTGGGATTGATCCTGAAAAATCCCAAAATGGACAAGGGGGAGGGGACATGAGAGTGGGGGGGGGAGTCAGATTCAGTCATATTATCATAAGAACAATTACTACTACTACTACTACTACTACTAATAATAATAATATAATAATCTATTTTCTTTTCTTTTTTGTTTTAAGTGCTAGTGGGGAGGTGGGTAGAATTTTGTTTTTAAACAGCAAGACCTGTGGATATACCACAGTCTGATAATTTAATTATTACATTTGATATATTTACTTAAGAGCTATTGTAAAATAGTTCAATATGTAAAACGTATAATCTTGATTTAACTCTCTCTCACTCTTTTTTTCTTTTTTCTTTCCTTCTTTTCATCGTTTCATTATGATCGATTGAAACAGACTAGCATTATTGCTTCTGCACGCTCACCCTCTCTCTCTATCTTTCCCCTACTCTTTCTTTCTTTCTTTATTTCTTTTTGCATAGCATGTCCTTTTCCTTCCCTATCATTTTTTATAATAAGAACAAAATCGTCTATTATTTAGCTGAATGAAGTGACAACACTCATAAGAAATAAGAATTCGGCTGATAAGCAACACCAGATAATCAGAATTTACTTTTTTGCATTTCATCTTGGATGATTTGGACGGTCTCATTTTTAACCAGAGGGTTTTGCAAGATGATAACAGTTGTAAAATTAAGGAACATGAGTATTAATATATCTTATTATAATGGAGATTGTGTGTTTCTCTGTCTGTAACCGAAACTAAATCACTACTCAAGTCACAATTCCCTTAGTTATTGACATCACATTCACAATGAATTTATTTTTTATTTAAACCTCAATTATTGATAAAATTGTTTTACATTATTAATACTGTTGGATCTACATACTAATAACATGCAAGTATATTTATATATTCAACAAAATAGTGGTTTACAGTGTGAACGAGAAGGCTAATTTGCATATTGATATTAAGAATTTGATTTTACTAAATATATGCTTAGTTTTATTGATTTCTAATTGTTTGGTTTTCTCTTAACGAATCTGAGCAAAAATCTCGGGGATAAATCTTAAAAGAAATCCACTAACAAGACGAAAGAACTGTAATTTTATTAAATACTTCTTAATCTAACTAAATAGATAAATTAGGAAAAATGAAAGACGGGAGTGACGGAAAATGATGGAAGAGTTAGATTTAAAGCTGTTCTATTTTTCGATTATACCCCCTCAGTTTATCATTTTCTAAATAGTTTCTAATTTGATATAATATTTTATTACATCAAAACCTAAATACTTGCACCTGAAGGGTGCATATATTTGCTAGTAATAATAATAATAATAATAATAATAATAATAAGTTCTATTGTCTTTTCTTTTTGTAATTTTTGTTTTGTTTTAAGTGCTGGTGTGTGTGTGTGTGGGGGGGGGTGAATTTTGTTTTAAACCGAGAGAACTTATAGCATGTTTTCCTTGAGAATAAGACCTTTCATGTTTCATCTAGATGATTTAAATATAAGCCCTCCTATTACTTCATGCTATTTATCCGGATGCTCAGGAAAAGTTGTAGCTACGCCCCCCCCCCCCCACAACACACAAATTCCAAACTACAGTTTTCCTGTTTGATGCAAATAAGGTCACTTCGTAAAGTACACGACTTTCATGAGTTTTTGAATAAAAGAACATGTTAATGGTATATAAATGTAGATCGTTTTTTGTAATTTTTGTTTATTTAGAAATGTTGTAATTTTCTACTTGATAATGTCATTTTTTGATATATTCAGAACTAGAAGTGGCTACCCAGCATCACCTGGGTAGAGGGTGGGGGTGCAAAAGACCCTGGTGTATTGATTTGTTTACTTTCGAGATTTACAAATTCAAGACATTTTTTAAGTAGAATTTCAATGCTATTTCTATGTAGATTTTAATTTTTAAATATCTTTTAATATAAATTAAATCTTCATCATTTTTTCACAAAAAGCAAGAACTAGTGATATTTTATGTTTATATATATTTACTTTGTCATTAATTTTTTTGTTTTTGTAGTTTCATCTGGCTGTACATACACATGCACCAACTGCCCTTTATATATGTATAAACAGATAGATGAGACCCCCCCCCCAAAAAAAAAGCCCTAGTATTATATTTCAGATTGAAAATTAATATAAGCCCTTTCTTATTTTCGGGGAAACACAGTATTTCATAAGATCAATTTACTACTACTACTAACTTCTATTGTCCTGGAAACAGAATAGTTGTATTCATACCTTTCCCAAGGGTATTAGCACTATGTGCAATACAAACAGTTTAGTCTAAGATTTGAACTAGGGTCACTAAGTCCATTTCCTACAAAGATGACCATTATACAACTCACCTCCTCTTATATTTCATTGTTAGCTTAGGAAATTTAAAATTCTGCACTTAGGGCAGATTTTCAGCTAGTATTTTTATTTTTTTATTTTTTATTTTTTATTTTTTAAATATTGAAATTTTTTGGCATTATTTTATTTTTATTTTTCAATAAATTTTGATATTTTATTTTATTTTATTTTTGATGAATTTAGAAATATTTTATTTTATTTTTGATGAATTTAAAAATATTTTATCTTTAATGAATTTATAAATATTTTATTTTATTTTTAATTAATTTAAAAATTTATTTTATTTATTTTATTTTGATGAATTTAAAAATATTTTATTTTCTTTGATGAATTTAAAAATATTTATTTTATCTTGATGAATTTAAAAATTTTATTTTATCTTTGATGAATTTAAAAATATTCTTTGATGAATTTAAAAATATTCTATTTTATCTTTGATGAATTTAAAAATATTCTATTTTATCTTTGATGAATTTAAAAATATTTTATTTTATTTTTAATTAATTAAAAATATTCTATTTTATCTTTGAATCTAAAAAATATATTTTTTTTTAATAAATCTAAAAAATATTTTATTTTATCTTTGATGAATCTAAAAAATATTTTATTTTTGAATAATTTAAAAATATTTTCAGCTCCATTTGATCATGTGAAGTGTTTTTGTTGCGGAATTCGTCTTAATAAATGGGTACCAGAGAATGACCCCTGGGAAGAACACAGGAAATTTTCTCCTAACTGTCAGTTCCTCATTGAACGAAATGGATATTATTTGGGATACAACGTAAGAAATAGTTTTTATATTTTTTCTGATTTCAATCAACTGGAATAGAAGGAAAATTTTGAATTCCAACCTGTTAATTTCTGCAAGAAACTTTTTTCAAATTCTTCTAAACATCTGACAGATAAAGAGAAGGGGAAACACTATTAAGTATTGAACACTGTTCATTTACTTGGGTCCAAAATATGCAATAGGGTAGGTCGATTTTTCACTTTTTAAAAATATCAAATTGTCCATTTATGCGAAAAGTTGTGTGTTAGTATACTGAATACTGATACCAAAAATTATATCTTTTACTTGCATCATTGTTTGAGGAAATAGCATCAAAGATCGTCTACTAAAATGCACTAAAAATCCTTGTTTTTGCAAAATTTAGCCTTTAGAAAACGAGGATTTTTAGTGCATTTTAGTAGATGATCTTTGATGCTATTTCCTCAAACAATGATGCAAGTAAAAGATCTCATTTTTGGTATCAGTATTCAGTATACTAACACACAACTTTTCGCATAGATGGACAATTTTATGTTTTAAAAAAGTGAAAAATCAACCTGCCCTGATATGCAAACATGTCCACTTTTTTCCTTATGAAATTTTTTAATTTTATTTGCATCCATATAAGTAGCTGAGCAGGCCAAATTTTGAATGGCAGTCTCTGGTGCACTGATTGCACACAAACAGTGATGCTTGCTGGTGCTTCTCCTTTCTTGTTTCTCCTTCCTTGTTTCTCCTTCCTTCTGGCTCTCTTTGCTGTAGACGCTACTTTCCTCTCTTTTTCTCACCTTGTTTGACAGTGAGGCATTATACCTCTTGGTTGTCTGTACAGACCTCCCATGTGTCCAATTTTTTTATATGAAAAAAGTTAGTTTATGAAAAGAAATATTCTTATATAGAACCCACTGCTTTGAAATATCATCTTTGGTTATAAAGCGAATTACATTGACATCATCAAAAATAAATGATTTGATTTAATAATAATAATAATAATAAACCAGAATCTGTTCTTGAGAATGAAACGCATAAAATTCTCTGGGACTTTGAGATAAAGACAGATCATCCTATCCCAGCAAGGAGACCAGACCTAGTGTTGATTAACAAAATAGAGAATGTGTCAACTGGTGGACTTTGCGGTTTTAGCAGATCACAGGGTGAAGCTGAAGGAAAATGAAAAGATGGATGAATACCTGGACCTTGCCAGAGAACTGAAAAAGTTATGGAATATGAGAGTGAAAGTGACACCAATTGTAGTTGGTGCACTTGGAACGGTCCCAATAAACTTGGAAAAAAGACTGGAGGATTTGGAAATCAGAGGAAGAATTGAGACCATCCAGACTACTGCACTGCTGCAATCAGCTAGAATACTCAGAAGAGTCCTGGAGACCTGAGGAAACTTGTTGTCATTCAGCCTCCAGTGAAATACCCTCGGCCAACGCTGATGTGTAAAACTCAAAAGGAGTGAAAATAATAGTAATAATAAAAATAATAATAATAATATCTTTTTCATCTAGTATATTAGGTCTGAGACCTGTCAGCTGTTCCTTATAAACATTCATCTTAATTCCACAGAATATTTATACTCTTTCCACAGATTATCTAACATTGCCTTAAAGGAGTTTAGAGATGGGGCATTCACTATTGATGATGGTAGTTTATTCCACGTATTCACCACTATGTTACTAGAATAATTTTGTCTTACATTCGCTTTACAAAAATTTTTTAAGAGTTTTAATTTATGACCCCTGGTATTGATATTTTGAGCAATGTTTAGTAGATCAAAGTTCGTTGAATAAAATCCATGGGTATATTTATAGACTTCAATTATATCCCCTCTCGTTCCATCAATAAACCAAACTTGGTAAGTCAATCTTCCTAAGTCTTTCTTCATACGAAAGGTAGGTAGTAGACTAAGAAATTGAGAGAATCAGGGTAGGTATGCAAAAGAATGGGAGTTATCTCCCCTGTAGCATTAAATTCGTGAGAAACACTCAAAAATTAAAAAAAATAAACCTTTTATTTATTTAACTGTTGGGAAACATGGACCTTGTATTCCCACCAAGAGTGGCAGCTAAATAGCTTCTACCTTCGCTGCCTTAGACGTCTACGGGGCATCACCTGGAGGGACAGGATCACTAACACAGCAGTTCAAGAGAAGGCTCAACTCCCCAGCTTGTGTAATCTACTGAGAGAATGTCGTCTCCGATGGCTGTGTAGCGTTAGTTTGTATTTGCCTGGTGGAGTTGTCTGTCCCTTTTAGTTTGCTGGTGCCCGCTAGGTGCTATAGTATTTAAGCGCCAGGTTCAAACCCTTTCGGCCTTTTTCCTGTTTCAGCAACTACGAGCCACATGGGGTAGATTTTATCTAACCCCTCTCGTTGGGGCTCTGCCCCCCCCTTACATTACTGTAAGTTCTTTACAGCATGGACTATCGCTAGTCTCATGTCTGTACTCATATATGTATATCCGTACCATTCATGAATGTGTCTTTATCTTTATTGGTGTACCCCTTTATATATGTAACTCTTTTACTATGTAAGTTGTATCTTCATATCCATGTGCTATGTAGATATTAAATGTTTTGTCTGTTAACCCTTGTCGGAGTTTTCTGTATGCAAAGTATGTATAACTTTGCACCTTCCTTACAGCTGGGTCATGTATGTTGGATGGATGATGGACGGATACCGAGGATACCCTTTATGCAGAGGTTTCGTCTGGTAAAAGACAGATTGGTCGCCCCTAACTGCGTTTTAAGGGTGTCTGCAAGAATGATCTCATGTGCTTTGGCATTGCCTCTTCCAGCTGGGAAAATTTGGCTCAGGACCGCTTTCGGTGACAGCAGGTTCTCTGTAGAGGACTGTTCATGTCTGAAGTCACCCTGGCACAACACCATGAAGCTAGGAGGTCTAGAAGAAAACAGCAGTAACAAAGCACCGGCACATCAACATCTTCAGGGACAGCCTTCACATGCAAAATCTGTGGTCGAGAATGTTTGAAAAACATTGGACTTCAGTCACAGGAGGTGCTGTAACTTAAGGGGCACAAAAACTTTATTATAGTCATCCAAGACTGAAATGCCAATGTGGGAATGCTGTTAATTATACGTTCATATTTACATTTTTTGTGTTGATGTATCATCTCAAATACTAAATTATAATTAGTACTACTGGATTATGTACTAAGTTCAAGTATTTAGCTCTGATGAAAATATTTCAAGGAAGTTATTCTATTCTTCGATTATACCCCCTCTGTTTCAAATCATTTTATTTGGATTTTTATTTAGTTTCAAAAGTATTTCAAATTTAACATATTTCATTACATTAAAATTCAAATACTTGCACCCGGAGGGCGCATATATTTGCTAGTATATATAATATATATTAATAGAATATATTAATATAATATATATATATATATGTGTTGAAAGGAAAAATAAATAAAGGAAAGAAAATGTTGAATGAATAAAATCGATTTAATATGAATTGCTAACGTGTTTTGGCCTAGAGTTTGTTCATGTACACATGTATTCTATTTATTATTATTTTGAATATGAAATAAAATAATAATAATAGAAAATTATAAATGTTCTGAGTGAGTTTTAAAGATTTTTTCTGTTTTATTTGTTTCAGGTGATGAAACAGCTTGCTGCATTTAAAAACCTTTCTGTCTCAAAGAAAAACAGGACCCGACGTGATCCACAACCAGAAAGTGAGTACGCCTCATCACAACCAGAAAGTGAGTACGCCTCATCACAACCAGAAAGTGAGTACGCCTCATCTCAACAAGAAAGTGAGTACGCCTCATCTCAACAAGAAAGTGAGTACCACTTATCACAACAAGAAACCTCCTCCCCCCAACAAACAGAAGGGAGTACTTCCGAGATGCAGGATGACAACTATCTACTGCTCCATTTGGCAACATTTACCGCCCAATCAGGATCCCCAGCACCATGTGGACCACCCCAGGCAAAAGCAGGGGCCAGCAACGAGCTCTTAGAAAACCTTGACAATTTAGGTAAGTAATTTTCTGTTTTATAAAAGTAAGTAAATTTGGAGGGGGGGGGGGCTTAGACAGCAAGGAAGTCTATCGCATTTTCACTAGCACTAGAACAGGGAGATTGTTTTTACTGAGGTAGAGCACCACACCTATTGTCAGCTCCCCACTTTACTGCCCAGATCAGATTAACTAATCTGTGTTACTGAACAGCTGAGTTGGCAGGGACTGGTATTGAACCCAGAGGCTTGCAATTCTTAGGTGGGTGCTATATAGATACAGAATGGACGACTCATGTTTGGAGCCATCACAGAACTTCAAACCCAACCCTTTATTCAGTCCATGGGGGTATACGGTTCTCATTCCACTTACCATAGCTGGAGTACAGGTGTTAATTATTATTCTATGTTACTGCTATGGTTAGCGGAATGAGAACAGAAAACCCCCGTGGATGGAATAAAGGGTTAGGTTCAGAGTTCCATGATAGCTCCCGATTGTGACAAGAAAGTTCCTGAGTCTGAAAATAAATACCTGAAGAAGGCTGGAGGGCACATCGGCCGAAACGTTGCAAAGATTACACTGAAGATGAGGACAATAGTCTGAATAATACAAATAATACTAAGTATAGAATAATTTTTTTAATATAAATATGTAAACCATAGCTGGATAAATTTTTTTTTAAGTCTTTAATTTAAATAACTTTGTTTATCTTTTAATTTCAGGCACTGAGGAGTTGAAGCAAATCATCTTTGAACAAGAGGATGAACGACTGTGCAAAATTTGCTTTGAGAGGAAATTGAAGGTGATATTCCAACCTTGCAATCATATGGTGTGTTGTGCCGAGTGTGGTGAGCTACAACGTAATTGTCCAATTTGCAGGACAAAGATTCAGAAAACCAACCAGATTTATTTCTCCTGAAAAAATCATCTTGATGATGCGTCTTTGGTTTTTCCTTTCGGCAATTTTTGCTTTGCATTTTACAGCCAACAAGAAAAGTCTTCCTCAAGAAGAAGAAGAAAAACAAACAGAAAAGTAAAAAGTAAATGAGTAGTCTATCACCTCATATTGGGTTTACTTTAACTACAGTAGACAACATTTGTCATCTATATATATATATATATATATATATATATATATATATATATATATTTTACCAACCCCTCTGCATGAGAAGTATGTGATGCAAGGTCAATTTTTTAAGCAGCATTTAACAGGTTTGAATTCAGGGTTTTCCTTCCAGTCTGCCCTACTATTTACTCATAGCTGGAGAGAGAGAGAGTAGTTGAATGCATACCTTTCCATAGCTATGTGAAATGCAAATAGCCTCGTCTAGGGTTTGAACTCTGGTCGTTGAGTCCATTTCTTATGACTCTATCTATCTACACCACACACCTCCATTCTATAAATCTCTATAATCCTACTAATCTATACGCCCCCCCCCCCATCTCGTAAATTCATTGCATGTAGATTATTCAGGGCTCATTTCATAAGAATTTAATTAAAAAAAAAAATCTAAAGGGTTAGTGAATCCCTTTATTATTGATAGATGCAGTTTACTGTTATATACACGGTATCACTTTTTTCTTTTTCATTTTCTTTCTTTTGAGTGGTCTTCTCTTTCTACAGAGGATGCAGTTGACGTATTCTAAACCCAGACGACAGGGTGTATTGCATTTTAGAAACCACTTGTAACTTTAAAAATATGGCTTGCCTCCGCCTCCCTCTCTCCCTCCACCTCCTCCACACTCACCCTCCCTCTAACATACTTTCTCTCTCACTCTGTCATTCTATCACACTCTTTCCTCCCTACAAACCAAAATTATGTCTGTTAGTTTTTCTGAGGTGAGACTTATGTAATATATATATATATATATATATATATATATATATCAGAAACTGCACTGTTATAATTTCTTCTCTGCTTTTTTTTTTTTTTTTTTTTTTTTTTTTTTTAATACCCTCTCCAGTAGCAAAAGCTGCTTGGTAGCGTTGGGAGTGGCAGTCCTGCCTTGAGCTACCAAAATTGTGCTATCACTACTAGTTGGTGGCACTGATGAGGGAAGGATATCGCACGTGCTATCAAATGTATGATGAAAATTTATATATATATATATATATATATATATATATATATATAGTTAGTTATTTACTAAGCTTAGCTTAGATGTGGTACAGGGTCAGAAGTATGGGGGCGCCCAATGAGAATCAAACTCCCTAACAAATCTTGCTTGCACCACATGAGGTGCCCAATATATATATATATATATATATATATATATAAATAAAATGTTTACATCTCACATAGCGCTAATACCCTTTCGAAAGGTACGCATCCAACTACTCTCCCTCTAGCTATGGGTAAATAGTAGAGCAGACTTGGCTCGTTAATCTTGCCTATATATAATCCCACTAATCTATATGTTTCCCTTTCCAGTAAATTCATTGCATGGTGAGTTTATCTCAGGTAGATTATTCATAATTAATTTAATAAGAATTTAATAAAAAGAATTAAGAATTTCTCTGAATTTTTGAGGTGTGGCTTGATTATTTGTATTATTTTTATTATTCAGACTATCATCCTCATCTTTATTGTTATCTGTACAATGTTTCGGACAATTGCGACAAGAAGGTTCTTTTTCTTTTTTTTTTTTTTTTTTTTTTTTTTTTTACTTCTGGCATGCCAAAGTATCGCAATCTCTTATCATGCAACACACACGCACACACTCTCACTCACCCCCCCCCACACACATATTCAATATGAGATAATACTTATAAGTAAGTCAGTCCTCACAATAATCAATTTTTATATTGAAAATATTGCTCCTGCTTTTTATGTAGTTGAGCACTCTATGTAAAGAAACTTTTCAAAACCGGTTATTTTTTTTTTCTTCTGTTGTTTTGGGAGGCAGAATGGCTTATTCACAATTATTTTTAATATAGGTGTATATATATATAATTAGATATTATGGATTTAATATCCCATAACTAAACTATGCTGATATTTAATATTTGGTTTTTATTCTGCTCTGCTATTTTAGCATTGAGTACCTTCATATGCTAATAATTTTCACATTCATTCTCCATTCATTATATATATATATATATATATATATATATATATATATATATATGCACACAATATAGAATGAATAGAGTATCAATGAGAAAAGTATTGGCAAATAAACCTAAACAAACCACCGTTTTTTAAAATCTTGACATTTTGTCAGTCTCGTCTGATGATTGCAGTAAGCATGAAACTAATAATAACGAGATACTAAATCCATGATATCTAATATTTGATTGTGTGTGTATATATATATATATATATATAAATACTTATTTTTAATTACAACAAACCAATAAAAAGTTTAAGCTTAAATTAGCTGCTACAAATTCTAAAAAGTTGGTGCACAAGAATTATTTTTCTCCAGAATTTCAGAGTCCAAAGTTGGGGAGTGGGGTTGGGGAGTGTTATACAAAAATAAATTCCAGTAAGTGGAATTTCTAAGAATCTGTAACCAAAACTTCCATTTCTTGTATCCGTGTTTCCCATTTAAACATCTTCAAAATATTTCTATTTAAATTCCTCACACAGATAGTTGTATGAAAGAAAAACGTATGAAAACTATTACTACTAATACTACAGAAATTTCTACATGATTGCTGTAATGAATCTTAATCCCCAAAATATGCAGAGGTTGGCGTGTTGAAGTTACAAATGGTAAAGTTAGATTTAAAGGAAATGAAGATTTGCCAGAAAAAAAAGAAACGACAGACAGCAAGTTTATTCAAACTCTAACTTCATCATTTTTTGTTTTCTCAGAATTTAAGTTGATAAATTCTTTAAACTTCAAAATGTTTATATTGGATTCTGTGGTCTTTAGATGTCACTCTGCACATTAATCTGACCAGTATCTTCATCTTGGTTGTTTTTATCCCTGCATTTAAGCCGTTATGTTTTCCATCCTTCCTCAGATGTATATTGGATTCTGTGGTCTTTAGATGTCACTTGCCATTAATCTGGACCAGTATCTTCATCTTGGTTGTTTTTATCCTAGCATTTAAGCCGTTATGTATGTATATTGGATTCTGTGGTCTTTAGATGTCACTCTGCACATTAATCTGACCAGTATCTTCATTTTGGTTGTTTTTATCCCAGCATTTAAGCCGTTATGTTTTCCATCCTTCCTCAGATGTATATTGGATTCTGTGGTCTTTAGATGTCACTCTGCACATTAATCTGACCAGTATCTTCGTCTTGGTTGTTTTTATCCCAGCATTTAAGCTTGGATGGATATTGTATCCAGTTTTTTTTTATGTCACTCTGTCCATTATTCAAATGAGTATCTTCATCTTTATTGTTTTTATTCTAGCATTTAAGCTGGTATGTTCTTCAGCCTTCCTCAAGTGTATTTTGCATCTGGTGGTCTTTAGATGTCACTCTAGCCATTATTCAGACCAGTATCTTCATTTTGGTTGTTTTTATCCTAGCATTTAAGCTGATACATTCCTCGGGTGTCTTTTGAATCCAGTTGTTTTTAGATGCCATTCTGTACATTGTTCGGACTACAATGAAATTCTGCCTGCGATATACAATCTCTTCTTGACCCCCCCCACTCACTGGGGGGAGGGGGGCACATATATTTATAGATAATCTTTAACACAATGAACAGTAAATATTTCATTTCTATTTCATTAAATTATTTAACTAAACTCAAAAAATCATTGTAAATTATTTTTAACCAATTATTTAAATCTATTTAAAAACACATTTATTTTTTAGTCTTTTTTTAATTTTATTTAAATGCAATTAAAAGATGTGGGTGAAATGAAAAAATAAAATTGATATCTACACTTTTGGGTCTACAAAATTTTTCAAATTTAAAATGGAGTTGGAAAAAAGTAATCAACTTAAAATCCTAATCTTAAGGGCCAAATAAAATCGATAATTCTCATTGGATAAAAACAATAACAGTAAAATCCATATTTCTGATTGGTTAAAATTAAGTTTTAATCTAATAAAATATTTTAAATTAGAAAGACTAACAAAACTGAATATGAACAAATATAAAAATATTACCCTTATTTTAATGTTATTTTAATTGATTTCTAAATAAAAATTATATATATTATTGTTTTGAATATGTTTGAGAATAACATGATTGGATTAGAAATCAGTAAAAGCAAATAATTATTTATTAAAATCCTTATGCAAATTATTCCCACCATATACTTATGTAAATCTTTATTTCTTAGAGATATATAACACATGTTTCAGAATTTTAAATGCATTAATAATATGGTCAGTTTTGCGGTAAATCTAAATTTTTACTAGTGAGTAACAAGTTGGACTGTGACATCATAGTTACATCATAGCTAGTTCTAACTCCAGTTGTGCTATTGCGTTCACTTTTGGACTGATACTCTTGGGAAAGGTATGAACCCTCATCTCTCCAGCTATGGGTTAAATACAACCACTACTGTTCTTCTACAAGGATAACTTTGGTAAGCGAGTTTGAACTCCAGTTACGCAATTATGTTCACTTTTGGACTAATACCCTTGGGAAAGGTATGAACTCCCTCAATCTTTTTGGGCATGGGTTAAATAGTATCACGACTGTTCTTCTACAAGGATGGGTTTGACATCAAATAACCCACAAAAGTTGATATGCCATTAAACAAAGAACCAAACCAACCACAGATCATACAAGATCACACTACATTCAGCGAGGATCAAATCCCCAGGGAGAGAAAGTTTGGAACTAAGCTGATTATTTCTCCCCCCCCCTTTTGGCACCCCAAAAAGTCTTGGGTTGAACCCTATTTTATTATACATCATAATCATAATACCCTTCATTATTTACTAGAGGGCACAGAATCCCCAATATGCACTACATGCCAAGAGAGATTTACAGTGAAACATATACTGCTAGTGTGTATAGACTTTGATTAAGTGCGAACAAAATACTACCAAGCAAATAATTTGAAAAAACTTTTCATGAAAATAAGACCATCCAGGATTTTATATTTCCTAAAAGAAATGGGATTCTACTCAAAAATCTGAGTAATACTTAATTTAATTTAACAATACTTAAAATCTATACATATATATATTTGTTTTTCTACTAAACTATCGCTACAAATCCAAAACTTAGTTAGCATTAAATGACCCACCAGTTCTGACTCTCAGATGTGCTATGAACAGGAATGTATTACGCCATGATTTGGTCCCAAAATGTTAAAGTCTAAGTCACTTAAGTCGACAATAGACTTAGACAAGAAATAGAATCCATGTTGAATGATAAAAGACTTGGGGTATTTTGAGAGAAGAATAAAATGAAAGAATTACCCCCCCCCCACCACCACCACCACACCTAAAAAAAAACCAACTTATCTGAATTTTTTCGTGCTATATAACAAATGTGATGTGAATAAAATGGCTGATTATGATGGGGAGAAGAAGAACAACAACAACCATTTCTTCAACAGGACCCTTGATGTTTATTTTCTTAGAAATCTTTTCTTTTTTTTCTTTTTAAAGGACATTGCTGATATCAAAATGGTTAAAATTGCAAATCGTTGTCAAAATTAAAACCAAAAATTTTGGTTTGGGCAAAGATTTTAATTTTTACTAAGGACACGATTTGTTATTTTTTTGACTTAAGAAAATGTGAAGAGAATCATTTTAATTATTTTCCTCTCAGCAATCAAAGATGGCTGACATGTCTTGTTGCTTTCTTGTTCGAAGATGAAAAAGGAGACCACTCTAATTGACTAATTTCAGTGTTGCTAGCAAAAAAAAAAACTCTACAAAAATGATTTTATTTAACAAGCAAAAAGTTTGGAAAGATCTATAAACAAACAACTTTATTGAATTCCTTTATTTTTAAGATGCAGCTTAATTTGAATCATTTTAATAATTTGAACAGTTGTCCTCATCTTTATTATGGAATGTAAAAACACGTTTCAGTCGCTGTATCTTTGTCTTGTTTAGGTGTTTCTTATTTACCTTAGAATAAAATCATCATCAGACAATAACCTTGATGGTTTCGGAGCTTAAATATCATTATCACTATTTCAAGGAACTCCAAGCAGCATAAAATACCACCAGACTTATTCACAGAAATGGGATTAAGATATAGGCTAGATATAAATTTATAGTAAATTCTATTAAATGATACATAGGGGAAAAAATCAAATTGAAGATAAATTACATATTCTAAAATAGAAATTTTCAAAATATATCATAAAGAAATTTCTATTTTAGAATATGTAACAGTCCTAAAATATGAAAATTCTTCAAATCTTGGATTGAAGTTGGGTTCATTTTAACATCTGCCACTTATGACTCCTCAATTAAAAGAATCCTGCAAATTCTGATAATTGATATAGGAATGGTAATTTTTTCTCAGAGTTCTTGTGGAAACTCAGAATACAAAGAGTTTCATATTTAAATTGCTGGTTTGAAAGCTTGGTCTGCCTTCTTCTACCCCCGGGGGGGAATAAATTGCTGGTTTGAAAGCTTGGTCTGCCTCCTTCTACCCCCGGGGGGAATAAATTGCTGGTTTCAAAGCTTGGTTTGCCTCCTTCTACCCCCGGGGGGGAATAAATTGCTGGTTTCAAAGCTTGGTCTGCCTCCTTCTACCCCCGGGGGGGAATAAATTGCTGGTTTCAAAGCTTGGTTTGCCTCCTTCTACCCCCGGGGGGGAATAAATTGTTGGTTTCAAAGCTTGGTTTGCCTCCTTCTACCCCCGGGGGGGAATAAATTGCTGGTTTGAAAGCTTAGTCTGCCTCCTTCTACCCCCGATGTAATCGATGTCACGGGTATTGATTTCTCTGAACCCTCAAATGTCAGATAATTCCCTGGTAAATGAGCAATGTTTCAGACACTACATTCTCAGGCCTTCTTCAATTATTTTATACAACTTCATAAAAAAAAAGTTCTGCTTATTTCCTTTGTCTAACATAACTAAAGGGACATGCCCCAATCTTTTTTCTTTTTTCAGCCACTGCATTCTCAGGCCTTCTTCAATTATTTTAAGTAGCTTCAAAGAAAAAGTTACACTTATTTCGTTTGTCTAACATAATGAAAGTGATATGCCACAAATTAATTTTTTTTCTAAGAATTGTGTTGCCAATTGATGATATTTGGAAAACTCATCTCTAAACTGTCACCATCACCATCATCATTATCATCAAATAATCTCAAGTTCAGATGTGACATCCAATGTTCAAGTTGCTTATGGTACCTACTGTTAGCTTAAGGTGTGACCCCCCCCATCTAAGTACTGAACAGGCTCATCGCTGCTTAACTTTGATCTAGTGGAAACTGGTGCTTCCAGTGTGACTTGACTTGTATTTATTTCAATATCTGTCACCCATTAACAACAACAAGTTCTTAAAACAGGACCCTTGGTGTTTATTTTCTTAAATGTTGTTGCATGATAAAAAGAAAGAAAAACTTTGGTGATCTAGTGGGAATTGGTGTTTTCAGTGTGACTAGACTTGTATTTATTTTATTGTCTGCCAAATAACAACAACATCAACCAGTTCTTAAAACAGGACCCTTGATGTTTATTTTCTTAAAAGTTGTTGCATGATAAAAAGAAAGAAAAAAGAAACTTGGGTGATCCAGTGGGAACTGATGCTTTCAGTGGGAATTGACTTGTATTTATTTCAATGTCTGTTATCCAACAACAACAACAACAACAAGCAGTTCTTACACAGGACCCTTGGTGTTTATTTTCTTAGAGATTGTTGTGGAATAAAAAAAAAGAAAAAAAAAAAGGTTGTTTATTGTACACAAATGTTTGTAAAATCTGTGTATATGTCATTCAGTGGAACTTATTTGCCTCGTTTCTGTATTCTACCCATAACTTCTGCAGTACAAATTATTTAGGATCAATGCATAGTATCTGTACCCATGAAAACTGAATGAAAAGAAGAAATAGAAATAACCACGTATTTGTTTTTACTTATTTTGTATTTATTGTCAAGGAAATATTAAATTTTGTTTTCTGCTTAAAAATGATAACTGTCTACATCTGCATATTTTCCTTTTTTTTTATTTTTTTGTAACCGTAAGATTTCTGCAGATACAGGTACTACAGTTTGATCTGGGCAAAATGCGCAGATACTGCACTTTTGTCCTCTGTAGGATGTGCGCAGATACTACAGTTTGATCCTGGTGAAAGTGTGGAGATGTTACATTTTGACCGGAGTGGAAGGCGCACTGATCGGGGGTGGCGGGGTGCATAAATGCTGCCCTTTGACCCCCAGGGGAGGGCACACAGATTCTACCCTTTGACCCCCATGGAAAGGCACACAGATACTTCACTTTGATCCTGAGCAGAAGTATATGTAAATAATCCATCATTTCTGACAAAAACTCTACAGATGGAATTTCTGTTTTGCTTTCGGTTTTGGTTTATCAATTTAATTTTTTCCATTTTTCTAAAAATTTCACTTGAAGTTGTCAACCATTTTGATTGTTTTTTGCAGATGTAAAATAATTCTTTTCAATTATTTATTGCCAATATTCTTGCAATTTTATTTCTCTCAGTCAGATTTAAAAAATAAAAAAAATTTTTGTTGCCTTAAAATTGTTAAAATAAAAATGAATAATTCCAACTGTTATTCACTGTTGATTATTTCTCAGTTATTAAATGACAATTATTTGCATTTAGAAAACTTCTTATTTTTAGGCGTGAACACTTTTGATACGTTGAAAATTATCATTTTTAATATTTCTATTTTTGCTATTTGGTGGTAGGAATTTACCTAACCCATACGCCACCGGTAGGATTTGACACAAGATTGTTGATACGGGGCCTCTAGCGAGGATTGAACTCGCTATTACAATATTAATAGACTAGCTTATTAATCATTACACCACAAGACGGAACCTCAAAGATTAAGGAGGATTAAAGTAATCTATCTCGTTAGGTACCACCAAAATATGTCACATGATCAGTTTAGGCCATATTGAAGGAAGAAACGTAAATATTCTTTCTTTTTTTAAAAATCTTGCAAAAAGAAATAATGAACATAAAGAGTTGCTACAAAGACAAACAGTTAATTCAAAGATCAAATTATCTGATTGAGGAAAAGTTACTCACCGTTATCTTGAAAAATAAGTAAAACAGTCCGTTTATTTACAACACGGTCAGTTTCTTTATTGATATTTTTTTAGCAGAATTCTGTATTCATGGTTCTTTTACTAAAAAAACTCTCACATAAAAACTTATAAAAATCTGTTGATATATTTTGGGAAAAAACTTTTTCAGACAAGTTTTTATTAAAAGGTAAGTAATTATGGAAATTTTCGTGAAAATCGGACCATTAATTGATTTTTCATAGAATTTTTTAAAAGCCTCTAGTCATAACTTGTTTTTGGCTATGTTAAACATTAAAAGTTTTTTTATAGCATTTTTGGATTTCATGGGCAGCAATTCTCCTAGAAACCTATTCTTTAGTAGTAGGGAAGCTCTAGAACTCATTTTACAGACAAGAATAAATTACAAGTCACGATTTTTCGTGACCCCCCCTCCCACAAATTTGGAGAGTTATGTCGATTTTTAGAATCAACATAACTCCGCCAATTTTTGGAATTGGAAACAAATTTTGGTGATTGGCTAACTTTATCATAATCCACACTTTGACAAAATTTCAGAAAAATTGAAGGGAGTGGGTGACATGGCCTGGATGATTTGACATGGAATTACCCAAATTACATATTTATTTATAATATTGAAATTGTGAATAACGGAATATATTTTGGTAATGTTGATCTTATGTCGTCCCGGACTCCTGCCTTAATTTTCGCTATGCTTTAGCAAGCGAGCGTCAGGCGAATTTCCGGCCGAACTTAGATATTTTCCGAGTCGTTTTTTTATTGCTAAATTAATGTAGATATTTTAAACACCCACGATTTTTTATCGGCAAATCAATGTAAATATTTTACAACCCCTCTTTTAAGAAAGAGTGAGGGAGAGTTAAATCAAGATTGTTATATCTTTTACATATTGAACTATTTTGTAATAACTCTTTAAGTAAATATATCAAACGTTGTAATAATTAAATCCTCATACTGCGGTAAATCCAAATAAGTCCTGTTAGTAGTTATTTAAAATTGTCGTTACTGAATGCAAGGGAAATAACTTATAATAGTAAAATTACAGAGTTAGCTCCCTTACATTGTTCTTTGAGCATATTTATTTAGTTTTAAATTAACGTGTAAAAATATTCCTCCAATTAAAATCAACAAATCAGCCTGAATTAATTCAACATTAATCATGCGAAAGTTTACCGCCCTGCTGGTGGCTTTTAGTATGCTGATCCCGTTCAAATGAGTAAGCCCCCCCAACACACACACACTTGCATCACCAGTCTGGAACCCCTATCTCGCTCAGATCATTAACCTCCTAGAAATTGTACAGAGACGTGCAACCAAACGAACACCCTCCATCAGGCATCTGCCATATTCTGAATGTCTTGCTGTCCTGGGAATGGATTCGTTGAAACTCCAGCGTCTGGCAACTAACCTGGTAAACGCTCATAAGGTCATTAATCATCTTAACAACAGCAAACTTGAGCACCTCCATGCTTCCTGTAAACCGCCAACACTATACCTAATATCCCCTTCCACACGCACGCACGCACATATACATGTATATCATTACTGTACGCTATTCATGTTCCTGACATTAATACATTATTCTGTTTAATAGACATGAGACTTTTGTGAGTTGAGGTGCAACTGAGCACTGTATACAATAAATTTCATAATTTTAATTTTAAATCCAAATAAGTCATGAGTCATTCCATGTCAAAACAACAGCAAAAAGTTGAAATCTGCACCCACCGACACCGAATTACTTGAAATTTGACACAAATCTTCCCCTTCATGAGTTAGGAAAGTGTGCCAAATTATTTTGGCTTAAATCTTACCGTTCCGATTTTAGAGCGGGGTTATAATTTTCCTATTTTGCCTCTAAATTAAGGCTGTGCGGTGTCACAGAATCTCGGTGTTTCTTAAAAAATTTTAAAAAATACTTCCATGCATTCAATATTTCTGAAATTTAGTATGTAGGGCAAATAAGGATTGTAGAATCCAAATATCCAACTATTTTAACTCTATACCTGATAGAAAATTTTATTTTGCTCACCCAAATGCATGACTCCAAAATCAACAACTTTTCACCTATGTAGCTTACAGTCAGTCTATAGAAAATACGTCCTCTTCAATTTTCATAATATTTTTTTCCTAACAACTACTATGCCTGCCTAAGTTCACAAAAGAATTTTGTGGGGGATTAAAGTCTACTTTAGAAGATATGAACCTGCCAAGTTCTATAATAAGATAACCCTTTCCTACAAAAGGACCCACATTGATCCCCTAGCTATGACCTAATTAATACCACTACTGTTCTTCTACAAGGATGTTTTTGTCATTAAATAACCCATGAAGGTAGATATGCCAGTAATCTGAACATTAGCTACCTAATTGAGAGTAACTTCCCCTTGTTTATTTCACTTTGAGGAAGCCGTGTGTTTTGGTCGGCTATTTTCATTTCACCGTAAATCTACACTGAAAATACGAATTTGTTCGAATCAATACAACTGAATGTTTTAACACAAAAATATCATAAACTGTGTTCTTAATTGTGCTTGCGCATTATTTGAAATGAACTTAATTGTTATTAAGAACACATTTTATGATATTTTCGTGTTAAAACATGCAGTTGTATTGATTACGGTGAAATGAAAATGGCCGACCAAAACAGACAGCTTCCTCAAAGTGAAATAAACAAGGGGGCTTACTCTCATTTATGTAGCTAATGTTCAGATTACCGATATGCCATTAAACAAAGAAACCAAAACAAATTCTAGCTCTCTAACCATTATACAATTCAAGTTGCGCAAAGTTTAGCATTTGGCTACGAGTATGGTTGGTTGGTTGGTTGGTTGTTGGTTGGTTGGCTTTTACGGCATGTCAACTCCTGTTGGGTTATTTCATACCGAATACATTTTTTTTTATTAATTCTTGACGGACATTTTTTTTCTAAACCCAATTTTTTAAACAGATTTTTACACACTTTTTTCTATTTAACCCATAGATGGAACCCTAATAGGTACTACCACTCCGGGTCAGAGTAGACCAAGGAGTAATAGCGATGAAGGGGTACTCCACACTCCCCAGTGCTCCAGAATTGGAACTTCACCATTAGATGCAGTTTAACATCATGGCCACGACACGTTAGAAGTATGGAGCGCTCAGTGAGTATCGAACTCAGTAACAATGGTCTGCTAGTCGAGCTTGTGAGAAGAGGTGAGTGGGTGGTAGGCATATGTGTAAGCCGTAAAAAGTAAAGTCGTCGGGGTGGCCTAAAGTTGGTATCAGCCAATCAACGAGGGAGTCTATTCCTTTTTCACTAGCGCTAGACCAAGAAGATTGTTTTTTGCGTCTGAGGCGGAGCGCCACACCTACCATCAGTTCCTTACTTTACTGCACAGATTCCTGTGCTACTCATACGCTGAGTTGGCGAGGGCCGGTATCGAACCAAGAACCTTGCAGTTTCTAACTGAACGCTCTACCGACTGAGCTAACCCGTGAGCCGTAGCAGCAGCAATTTGTAGGAACTGAACAAAATTAAAATTTAAAGAAAATAACACAAAATAAAATAAATAAATTTGGATTTTTGGACTATTGTCCTCATCTTTATTGTTATATGGACAGTGCTTAACACAGGAATGAATAAACTTCATAGAGGTATGTTAAGTTTGCTTTTGTTAAATGTGTTGTTTTTTATATATTTAACAGTTAACTTAATAACATATTAGTCCTATTTTGTATACAATGCGTTATCAAGTATCTGTAGTACTGTAAGTGCGCCCAGACTGTATAAAGTTTGAGAACCACTGGTCTATGGTCTGGAACTTTTTATTTGGAGATTTCGTGTCTGGTCTTCGATTAAGGATTTCTCGTCTATCAGAAGTCATTAGTAGTTTTTGGATAAATAACCCAACACTTAGATTTTCTTTATATCATATTTTATCTAGAAATTCCCCATCTAACTGCGCAGAGTGTGAGTATGGCCCCACCGGAAGCGCGCTGATCGCGACTTGCTATCTCTGTGGCTTGCCCAGTACTGACGAATTAACTCTTTCAAATCAAAACCGGAAGATCCTTTGTTTCTCATTTCTCTACTAATTCTCACGGTATCTACTGGAAAAGGGGTTAACATGAAGTTAACATGTGCCAATCAATCTTCCATAATATCGTCACATACTCCCACTCAAAAAAACTGCTAGCCGTAATTTCTAATAGCCATTTTGATTTCTACACTAACTCTACATAATTGTTAGGGTACTAACAATTATGTAACACACACACACACACACACACACACACACACATATATATATATATATATATATATATATATAATATGCTAGGGCTTGACGTAAACAGATCAGAGGGGACCCATCTGTCTGACCGCGGTCAGATGGGTCCCCTCCGATCAATCGGCTGGTCATGTCAAGCCCTAGCATCTGTATGATTGTCCCTTATGACAAACCCCAACCCTTTTTATAATATATATATTTACCAACCCCTCTGCACAAGCAGTCAATTTCTTAAGCGAAGTTTAACAGGTTTGCATTTCGTTTTCCTTCTCCTAGACTGGTTACCCATCTAACGTTAAAGAGTTGGAGAGAAAGAGCAGTTGGATATATACTTTTACCGATGGTATTAGCGTAATGTGAAATGCAAACAGCCTCATAGAGGATTTGAACCCAGGTCTACCAGTCCATTTCCTACGACTCTAACCATTACACCAGGCGTGATGCGAATATTAGCCGTCCTAGTTGACTCTGTTTGCCCTGACGGTTACCACTAAGCCACCCTCACGCCTTGACAAAATGCTTTTTTTTAATTACCTTATTTACGACTATTTGATTTCTTTCAATCTGAGAATGAATGATCTTGGACAGGTGGGCGATTGGTTACGAGAAACGGGGTTGGTGAACATTACTTTTAATATAACAGTAAAAGAATTGTGTGCGTTTAATTATATCATAAGACATTGAAAGAAGGAAAGAAAGAAGGAAAGAAAGAAGGAAGAGAAGGAAAGAGAAAGAAAGAGAAAGAAAGAGAAAGAAAGAGAAAGAAAGGTCTTGTATAAAGCGATCAATAAGAAACGAGTCTCGCCGATTATAACGCGCTGTAAGAAGTGAAAACTTCAATGGTTTCTCCGCATGTAATGGAACTGAGTCGTACCATGCTATCCTTTGTAATCTATACATACATAAAGGGCAGTTGTGTGTATGTATGTATGTATGTATATCTGGAGGAAATTAGGAAAATAAAATAATTAATGACAAAGTAAATATATGTACACATTCACTATCGCCAGATCTTGCTTTTTGAGCAAAATTAATGAATAATGTTGTTATTTCTCTGAATTTTTTAGATGAGGCTAGATAATTAGTATTATTTGGACTATTGTCCTCATCTTCATTGTTATCTGTACAGCGTCCCCCGGCCTTCTTCAGGTATTTCTTTTCGGACACGGGAACCTTCTATTTGAACTCAGGAACCTTATTGTCGTAATCGGGAGCCATCACGGGACTTTGAAGTTAACCCTTTATTCCGTCCACGAGGGAGGGGGTATCCGGTTCTCATTCTCATGAGGTACAGGTATTAAGCAGTGTTAATTATTATTCTATGTTACTGCTGCCCTTGACCAGGATTGAACCTGCAGTCTGGAGATAACTGTTACTTAGAACTGTCTTAACCTAACTCCTTTATCCACTAGGCTATGTATCCAATTGGACAATCTAGTATGAATTTTGCTAACCTATAAACCTAATTTCTTGTTTTGGCTAGAATATCTCCCTATTCACTTATGTATGATTTTTTTACCTAGACTCATATTGGGTGTTTTTTTGTTGTTTTTTTTTAAATTTTAAATCTAATCTAGCCCTTTTAATTATAGGTTCCCATATTGTGTTCATGTCTATGCTAAGTCTACTTAAGAGATTACTACGATGGCTCCCGAATACGACCAGAAGGTTCCAGAGTCCGAGAAGGTTCCCGAGTCCGACAAGAAATACCTGAAGAAGGCCGAAACGTTGTACAAATAACAATGAAGATGAGGACAATAGTCCGAATAATACAAATAATACTAATGTTGTTGTTGTTGTTTATATATTTTCTAAATTCATTTATATCATTTTATATCATTTTATTTTACTTATTACATTTTATTTTACATTTAATGGAACTGAGTCGTACCATGCTATCCATAGTCATCTCTCTTTCTCTCTCTCTCTCTCTCTCTCTCTCTATATATATATATATATATATATATATATATATATTATATATATTATTATTATTATTATTATTATTATAGTGTGTACAGAAATAACCAACTCGAGTTTCACTATAAGGATCTTCAGGGTTAAATCCACTGAATTAATCAAAATATTGATTAATTACAGCTAACTGCGGGAGTTCATGTAATTATCCGCTCTACTTACGTATTGAACACTTTATATTTGTTATAACGGTGACTTATCTGAGTAACACTTATACCAACCAAATATGGAGACCAATCCAATATTTTTAACGGTAAGTCATTTCTTTTACACACACACAGTAACAGAAATACTGGGGTGAATTAGTATCTCAGTCGTAAAGGAAGGAGACAAGGCAAATTATAAAGTTTATAAATGGGTTAACAGTTTTATTTGAGGGTTAGTTATTAAAGTGTGTATAATTCTTGTGCAAGTGTCTTTAAGTGTTTGCCAGAGAATATCTACTGGCGGGATATATAAAAGTAATACAAGAGATTTGTGTGCACTTATCTTGTTGTCTCGGTGTTGTCTGCTTGTTGGAGTTGACGTCTTTCTCTAGCGTGCCGACTCTGGTCTTCTGCTGGTGCCTGCAGTATTGGTTCTGCTGATTCAGGGTTCTATGCTCTCTGTGCCCTATTGTCCGGATTTCCGGGTGGGCAGATAACCCAATTTCCAACAACACACACACACACACATATATATATATGTGTGTGTGTGTGTGTGTGTGTTCGTAGGAAATGGACTTGTCGATGCGAGTTCAAATCCAGGACGAGGTCGTTTGCATTTCACATAGCGCTAATACACTTGGGAAAGGTGTGTATACAAATACTCTCCCTCCAGCTATGGGTAAATAGTAGAGCAGACTAGGCTCTTTAACCTTGACTACGTAACCAGTCTAGGAGAAGGAAAGCTTTGAATTCAAACCTGTTAAACTCCGCTTAAGAAATTGAGCTTGTGTCGCATCCTACTCGGGTGGAGGGGTTGATTATATATATATATATATATATATATATATATATATATATAAGTGCTTAATTGGAGTCGTACCTAATTTTTGAAAATTAATTAATTAATAATGAATTAGGCGGGAATACCTATTAAATGTATGGCTAAACAAATCGAGAAAAATCAATCTCTGTATGTACATTTCGGCCTATTAGGCCTCATCAGCAGAGCTATAGATCGGAAGACCGCCCTGTGCGTGATTTGAAACCGGACTGCCAAGCTGACAGGCCGATCCCATAACCCCATAATTTGTTTAGCCATACATTTAATAGGTATTCCCGCCTAATTCATTATTAATTAATTAATTTTCAAAAATTAGGTACGACTCCAATTAAGCACTTATTCTCCAAAAAAATTATCGGCAAAAGCCATTCTAAACAAACCTTGTTTACAACTTATCATATCGTCCGTCGTGTAATAAAAGTCACTAGAAGAGGAATGTTAACCTACTCTAAACAAATCATAAAATCTAAGAAGTTCGTTTGGTGTTGGGGTTATGGGATCGGCCTGTCAGCTTGGCAGTCCGGTTTCAAATCACGCACAGGGCGTGATTTGAAACCGGACTGCACAAGCCATTCTAAACAAACCTTGTTTACATATATATATATATATATATATAAAGGGCAGTTGTGTGTATGTATGTATGTGTGTGTATGTCCGGAGGAAACAACAAACATACAATAATTAACGGCAAAGTAAATATACATTGTGTTCGAGACAAATTTGACAGTTTCATAAGGAAAAAGAAAAAGTTCTTGGTAACTACAAAATTTAATGGATTGTAAAGAAATTCAACAGGCACGGAAATTACACTACTGTCAACAAGTCTAACTCAAAATAACCGCCATTAGCGTCGATCACAGCCTCAATCCTGATCCGGAACTTGGAGTAAGCTGATGTTACAGTTTCCCTGGGAAGGGTCTCAAAAATTACCTTAATTCTGTCGATTAACTGGGCTTTTGTAGTACTGGCACGGTGATTGGTGTCTTTCTCAATAGCGCCACATACATAATAATCCATGGGGGGTTAAGATCTGGGGAGTTCGGAGACCAAAAATGAGGATTGGTGTACTCGTAAAAATTCGCTGACAACCATTTTTGACTTTTCCCAGAGATGTGGCTGGGGGCCGAATCCTGCTGCCATACATATGGCCTACCATTGGCTACCCTTGTTATCCAGAGCTTGTCTACAGTGTTTATCAACTCCACACAGGCTTCTGAGCATCCTCCAACACTTTTTCTGCAGATTTTCGAGGAATTCTGCTGTACGAACGCAATCAGTTAGTCTGTTATGTTGCTTTCTTCTAGCCACAACCTCGTAGTCTCCATTGCAATTCTCCAATTCATACCTGATTGTTTTTACAGAGTTCAGGGAGCATTGGGCAGCAAGGATAATCTCCTTATTTTGATGGCCGGTGCAGATCATCATGATACAAGTTATTCTCTTCCATGATTCAGGTGGGTTCCAGTCATCCATTCTATCTGTCATCACGTATATGAATGAAGAAGGAACCAAGCTTTTAAATGATGCATAGTGTGCGTCAATACCTCCAACCTACGGAGAAAGATAACCAAATATAAATACCGTAAATCTCGAGTATAGTCCGCCCTTGAGTATAATACGCAGGGGATTTTTAGGGGGTTGTACCTCTGAAAAACCTAAACCTTGTGTATAATACTCACCTCTTCTGTAATTTCAGTCAGGGAGGCCTATATAACGTCCTTGGTTTGTAAAAATGTGTACGTAATGTCCTTTATTATTATTGTATATAAACATAATGCAAACGTGTAGTTTATTTTGTGCATTTTATTTGCAGAAAATAAAGAAATGATAGTAATGACGTCATTGAAAACTAAATATGAAGTAAATTGCCTTTATATATTTATCACAATCAGTTAGAAAAACAAAAGCAAAAATATTTATTCAAATCCTTCAAATTCAACGTCACTTTCAGCATCAAATAACTCTTCCATTTCTTCCTCCATAAACATGTCAGTATATTCTTAACTGTTATATGGGAATGTAAATATGTTTGCAAATTGTTTTTGTTCCATGTTATTCTGTGTTCTGAATACTTTTATTTTAATAAATGTTGTTATGGAGTATTCTTTTATGTCTTCATTGCTTTCAGACTTAGCTTAAGATATTTTCGCGCTCGACATTACAAAATGCGTCTGAATAAACATTGCCGGACAACAAATAGAGACTCGGACATTGCTTAGAAAATATTTTTCATTCTTAATCTCGTATATAGTACGCACTAGGGATTTTGACCTTTAAATTTTGGGGGAAAAGTGCGGATTATACTCGAGGATTTACGGTATGTGAAATTGATCCCGAACACCGTGTCTTGATCATCATACTTGGATGGTTTGTGTGATAGTTTGAGAATTTTTTCTTAAGAAATCTTTTAAGGGCATTTTGATATTTGTATTTTTAAACCATTGTAAATAGCGTTTTATGCCTGGGCGGAATTTTCCCGGCAAACGTTTTAAAAATTTGTATTTTTGACAGTTTAAATAGCGTTCGATGCAGGTGTTGAATTTTTACCCTTATTTGTAAAAATCGAATCTTTTTCCCGGCAAACGCTCCCCCCAAAATTTGTATTTTTGACAGTTTAAATAGCGTTCAATGCTGGTGAGAACAATTGCACTTGGCAAAAATAGAATCTTTCTCAGCAAACGCTAAAACTTTATTGAAATTTTGAAATATTAAACCGTGATTGGTTTATTGGGTATTGAGACGCGGCAATGATCCCTTTTTATCGATGAACGGCGCGAGAATCGCCAGATAGAATTTTTTTTGAAGTATCGAGTATCGAACTTTTCTGTCTCCGTTAAAATTTATTTAATGTTAAAATGTTGATTATCCAGGTTTAACGAAAATTAACAAAATTATTGAAGTTGTTATAGTTATCCTGGATATATAAAATTTATGAGACATTCATTAATGTCATTCACTCTTTAGAGAGATTAATTTAAATTTACTTAGTAGTAAATTTTTTATGTATATGTTGAGTAAGAGTCAACATTGTATTTTATTACAGGCTGGACGAAAATTGTTAAAATTTGTATATTTTAACATAGTCCCCCTGTATGTATTTTCTTTATTTGAATTATCAAATAAAGTATATTACTCAGAGTGAGTAAAATTGATTTAAATGAAGTAAAATTCGGTTTGAAACCGTTTTAATTTCTTATTCATTAAGAAAATATTTTTATTGTCCAGGCGTTTGAAGCCTCTTGAAAGTAAAGAATAAAAGGAGAAATACATAGTTATTTCTCCTAATATATTAGTAAATTTGTGTCTTATAGATATTAGACACTTTGTTTTGTCTCGGCAATTTGTCGAGATATTTTTTTGATTGTAAAACAGGGATCGAAGAAAAACAACAATTGTCGTCTGCAGCCCTTAAACCATCACAGCAGCAGCAGCAGCAGCAGCAGCAGCAGCACTAAGTAAGATTTGTCTGAGGACAAGAAAAGAAAAGAAAAATTGTTTTTAATTCATTATTTGCGAATGCAAGTAAGTTTTTAATATTTCGTAAATTTGTTAAAGTAAATTTTATTTGTTTTTGGCTTCGTGCCTTTGATAATATAAGCATAAAGGACATATTATGCAAGACCACAGTTATTTGTTTGTTCAATAAATTATTTTAAATTCAACTTTGTCTCCTATTGTAATTTTAAACTTTTCAACGTGACGAAGAAGGATAGACAAAACGTCTTTTTTTAATATATTCTTCTTCGAGAAAATTGTAAAAAATTTTCGCGACATTAGGTGGTAAGTGGTCGTACAGCCACCGCGGGTTGGGGGGGGGGCTGCTTCCAGGATTAGTTCAAGACAGCATGCAGAGTTCTTTTGTAGTTCCCGTCCAACTTTTTTTTCCAAGCGTTTCATCAAAGTCCAAGTGGTGCAGTCATACAGTAGCACAGAAACAGCTTGAAAGAATTCTTACTATCTTATCAGAGATATCCGATTTCCATATGATCGATAATGAATCTTGTTATAAGTTGAAAATAAAGTGATCCTTTAATGAATGAATTATAATAACTTGGGAAATGAATTGAATTCGTTCACAAATCACACTGTAAAGACCGTGGTCAGAAAGGGAGATAATTTTGCTCTTTTAGGCTTCCATACTTTAAATTGACGATTTTTAAAAAATATCCTCCCAGGGATTCGGATTTTTTTAACTTAGATTTTTTCAAAGATAAAATTCTGGGCTATCTTGGTTAAAATTGCTAGTTAGTCCGTACTGCTCCTTAACATATTAAATTGACCTTGAAATTTTTAAGGTAGTACAAAACTCAGTTTAACTTAGATAGAATTTTTTTTTTTTTACATCAATTTAAAGAAAACTATATTTTATAATACTACGAAAAAAAAAACTTGCTATATTATTTATTTTTGAGTTTTAAGAAAATGAATTTTAAATTTTAAAATCACTTTTTTAGGTTATTGAATTTATATTTTTAATTTTTTTATTTTTCTATATATTCTTCAGGATATGATCTTTCAAGAAATGTAAAAATTAGGGACCGGGATTTTTTTTTTTTCAAATGGTCAACGGTCACCCCCCCCCCCCATTCTGAATTGATAAAAAAAAGTTTGTTTTTTTTCAAGTTTCTTCCATAAAATAAACTAATCCTTATAAAATTAAGTCGTGGGAAAATAATTTGGTGAAAATTTCATTAAAATTGGACAATTCCCTGATTTTTGGTAATTGTTTTAAAATTAAGAAATTAAGAAAAGAACCTCCCTTGGCATTTTTTGCCGGTCACTATATATATATATATATATATTATATATATATATATATATTGTTATCTACCTGGTATATACAAACATTTGACTTAGTCAAGGAAAAGTCCGACACAAAACCTCTGCTGCCTTTCAAAGAAAGGCTATGGGAGTAAACCCCCAAAAGCAAATCAGGAGCTGGAGTCCCTAAGGTGGTGTGATGCTGAAATCCACTCCTGCAACACTATCGTTGCCAAACTGCATTGGTACCTTACCTTTCCTTTGGATCACAGTGGCAGTGTGGAGAGGGGGGGATTTGCTGCATGAGCAACAGCTCATCCTCCATATGAACCTATCCAAGCTATGTAGTTAAAAAAAACACTTTGACACTACTCCATCGTCTCTCGTAGATGGAAGGCTGCCAACATCTGGTCAACTGCATTTAGAGTCAAGGTTTGTGGGACGAAAGATATTCGTGTTTTTTTTTTTACTTTCGTGGTGGTCGTGTATCTGTAATCCCCACGAATGAAGATAGTCAAGAGGGTAGGAAAATAAAATAAGCGAAAGAAAGAAAGAAAGGAAGGAAGAGAGGAAGGAAGGAAGGAAGAAAGGAAGAGGGAACAAAAGAAAGAACGAAAGAAAGAAAGAAAAGAAAAGAAAAGAAAAGAAAGAAGTAAAGAAAATGAAAAGAAAGAAAGAAAGGAAGAGAAAAGAGAAAGAAAGAAAGAAAGAAAGAAAAGAAAGAAAGAAAGAAAGAAAAGAATAGAAAGAAAGAAAGAAAGAAAGAAAGAAAAACGTTATCAACTTGATATGCGTAGAAGTCGGCACTAAAGTCGTTTAATGTTTCTACGCTTGATGTTTTTCCCAGGAACAAGTTGGAACACGGTTGATCACGTGGCCGGGCACAGATTAGCGAGTGCGTGAGATGTCCATTACAAGTGAGGGTGTGTGTGAGAGAAAGAGAGAGAGAGAGGGAGAGGGAGGGAGAAAGAGAGAGAGAGAAGGAAGAGAAAAGACAGAATGAGAAAGAAAGAGAGAGAGAGAGAGAGAGAGAGAGAGAGAGAGAGAGAGAGAGAGAGAGAGAAGAATAGAGAAGGAGGAGAGACAAGAAAGAAAGAAAGAAAGAAAGAAGAAAGAAAGAAAGGAAAAAGTCTGTTTATGATCGGAAGTAGGTGTGGGGGGGGGGACAGAGATATTGAGATGTAGGGAGAGAGATTATGGATATTAAAAAGTGGGGGGAGGGGGCAAGCAGCGTTAAATCGACGTAGGGACAAAAGGTGTGGGAGAAGGATAAACAAAAAAAAAAGATTTATCAAATCTTATCTTATTCAATATTAGCGGCCGCCATACACCGACCACAAATATGGAAGTCTCTTAATCATAAAAATAAGAAAGCCAACAATATTTTTGAGCTGAGGAAGTTGGCCTGAGAACATCTTAAATAATTAATAATCACACCGAACATAAACGGATATCATTCAAAGTCGATTAAAAAATTACAACATCTGTTAAACTAGAAGCTGCCACCTGGCATCTCCAGGGTAGAGGGATCCATTATTACTTAATCGTGAGTTGGATCCTCGTCTGATGCCCCATTAAAATCCCCATGTAAAAAAAAACGACTTTGCATTGATACAGCCACTCTGACAATAAACGTTAATGTTTAAAATATTAAATGAAAAGAAAATCCATGCTGTTATCATTTAAATTTTATTTTTTAATTATCTTCACAAATATAAATCAAATCTCTATTATTTGTGCTCAAAAACCAAGCCCTGGTGATATTTAATGTGTATATATATTTACTTTGTTGTTAATTGTTTTATTTTCGAAGTTTCCTCCGGACATACACATAACTGCCCTTTATATATGTATAAATGATAGATTGTCTGATTCTTTTATTTAGCATGTAGTGTATTTCTTTATCCAACCCCTCTGCATGAGCAGGATGTGACACAAGTTTTGGCATTAAATAGCCCACAAGAGTTTATATGCCGTTTGTAGCGATTGTCTGTCCTTGCTGTAATGGACTAACGTTTCGCCACTAGATGACATTACTAGCAGAGTATTTAAACTCAGCCCAGGAATCTCTCTCTGCTTTTGGGTCTGGTATCCAGAAAAGATGGACTAGACGCGTGATGTCTCTGTCCATTACGTGTGTGTGTGGGGGGGATTTGACCCTAACTATCAGTAAGTGACTCTTATATTCATTATGCGCTCTTTCTTACTT
>CM042165.1:87747072-87759572 GCA_023376005.1 Doryteuthis pealeii
AGTGCGGCTCGACTTTTTTTCTTAACAACTACATATAGCCGTGAGCAAGACCCGACAGAACTTTCGTCTGTCAAACTCCTTACCCTCACGGCTGTCGAGGACTGTCAGTCATAGGCGAACAATTAATTAATACATACTTACAGGATGTATTTTTTTATAATCACCAGAGAACTCAAGTCTGTAAACCATAGGCGAGTAAATGCCTTACGCTAAATGGTAAAAGTTCAACTAATGTCTCCCCTACATAGCTCAACCAGGTAATTGAGAGCATATATATATATATATATATATATATATATATATATATATATTATATATATATAGTAAACAACTTTTAGCTATTTTCAGCCGACAGTATATTTGGGAGAATATGTGCTTTTTAATTTTAGTCAGACCTAATTTTTGAAAGTTAATTCATTTATGTTTAATTAGTTTAAATCCCGCCTAATATATTATATATATATATATATATATATATATATATATGTGTGTGGTGTGTGTGGTGTGTGTGTGTGTGTGTGTGTGTGCGTGTTTGAAGAGGGGATGACTTAGCGAGGAAGGCAAACAAATCAAGCAATAGTTGCAGTATTTGACTGTCGATAGTTTCTATTTTAACCGAATAAGTCGAAGATATGAATGAATATTAAAGTGTTCAGTACGTTTGTAGAGCAGGTTTTTAGAAAACCGATAAAGTCTGAATACGTCTACCCAGGTTTCACTGCAAAGATCGCCAGCGCTTGACAACTGAGTCAATTTTTTTAATATAAAACACACACAGACACACACACACACACACACACACACACACACACACACACATAATATATGTGTGTGTGTGTATGTGTTGAACCAATAAGTAAGGAAAAGAAAGTATAGAATGGATAAAATAGGATATTTTTCATCAATACATTTTAATCCTTTCTATACTTTCTTTCCTTTATTCATTTTTTCAACATACCGTCGGATTCACTTCCAGTTTCATTTTACACACACACACACACACACACACACACACACACCACACATATATAATATATAATACCAAATCTCAGGAATTATCGATTTTAATTAATTTTTTTAGCAGAATTAAAATTGTTTAACATGACTTAAAATAAATTACAAATGTAATAATATTTTTTTTTTTTTTTTTTTTTTTTTTTTTTACTGATGCTCGTTATGTTACTACTTTTAGAATAAAACAAAAATTTGACCTTAAATAATCAATTTCATTAATTTTAATTCGTTTTTAAAATGAAAATGAGCAACATTTTGGTATTGTATAGACATATATACCCAGCATCGGGTATATAAATCGAGAGAGGAGACTCGGGTGACAGAGAGAGAGAGAGGAGAGAGAGAGAGAGAGAGAGAGAGAGAGAGACAGAGACAGAGACAGGGAGACAGGAGACAGGAGACAGAGATAGAACAGAGTTGAGACTTACTTGTTCTTCATTTCTTTCTTGCTACGTCTCGTCACCATGTTCCTCCTTCTTTGGCCGTCATGTTGTTGTCTCTTCTAAGGACTTCTTTTAAGGGCTAGTTTTTTTTTTTATAGTCATGCAATTGATCATACCACAAGACTTTTTTCCTTGATCAAGATTTGTTTAACCCATTCTTCCGCGCGGAGAGTCAACAGCCACAGTAGAGAGATAGGCATCCTCTCTGCTCAACGTCAGGTTGCAACTGATCTAACTAGTTTACGTTTTTCTTCATGGTGCGCAAGATTTGTGCTTCTCTAGGGGTCAGTTGGGTCATCTAACGGAATCTACCGCCTACGCTTTTGACTCAACGAACCTATTCAAACTAACTACAGGGTCTTGTCAACAACCCATGACACCACAAAATATTGTAACATTGGTAGTGCCAACCTACAACATACTTAAGTTAACACAAAGACAGAAAAAAATTAGCATCCGGGCAGAATTGAACCCACTAACTAATGGTCTGCTAGCCGAGCTCGCTAACCTTTTATCCACTATGTAAACGACAAAAACTATCTTCAATATTGTGAATATTCAAACTAATATGATACAATTATACAGTAACCTTTTTTTTTTTATCAAATTATTTGAAATCGAGTTACCTCCCTTTTCTCGTGGAAATATAAATACAAGACCCTACACGATGCTATTTTCTCGGATTGATGAAAACGTCACAGCGAAATATTTCTACGTCATCCACACGTCATCATTTTGTGTGACTCGTGATCCAGAGTTACAGCAGCGACACGAGGAATTAATATGCATTTAAACGAATAAACTAAACAACAAAAAAACCCCCCAAATATCTGATTACAATAAAAAATGTACAGATAATCATATTTCAGCATTAAATGACCCATGAAAAAATAAAGTCGTCGGGGCGGCCTAAAGTCGGTATTAGCCAGTCAGCGAGGGAGTCTATCCCCTTTTCAATAGCGCTAGACCAAGGAGATTGTTTTGGCGTCTGAGGTGGCGAGGACCGGAATCGAACTAGGAACCATGTGGTTTCTAGCCGAACGCTCTACTGACTGAGCTAACCCATAAGGAGATGATATGCCTTCGTTTGGTCTATGAATGCGGTGTAGAGTGGCATCTTATATATGAAGATAGGAGGATTGGAGTCTAGTAACCTCCTCATCTTATCTCCCTGTACAAACTACAATCCTCTGATCTTTCCCCTCCACTTTCCATGATAGATATCCTCTGATCAACCAAATCTTCACTAACATATTCCTCAAGGGTATTGTTGTTGGCATCCTTCCGTCTACTAAAGACGATGGCGTAGTGTCCACTTTTTTTTTTATCTGCAACTGCGTGAGTGGCTGAACAGGCCAATTTTTGAATGGCAATCTCTGGTGCAGTGACTGCAAATAAAATTGACTTTGTATCGCATTCTGCTCGTGCCGAGGGTGTGGGTAAATACGTATGACGTTAAACAAATTAAACAACACCAAAATCATACGACATTACCACTCTACCAAGTGATATCCGACAGAAGCAAGTTTTCGTGTGACTCCGTGACCTCTATCGGAATTAAGGGGAAACAAAGCTCGATCAAGTCAGATAATTGATACATCAGAATTACTTTCGGGATTACTTTCGCTTAAAAATATTTGGTGAAAGTATTTTGTGTTTGTTTGTTTTTTTAATTTTTTGTTGTTTTTGTTGTTTTTTGTTTTTTGTTTTTTGGGTTTTTATTGTTTTTGCTGCATCTGAATATTGATCTACAGTTGGATCTCCGCACAAGTCTGGGCAAGAATGCATAAATTACCGGACGTTGCCCATGCTACAGGTCTCCCCGATATTGTTGAAGAGAAGAACAACGTGCTATACAAGTTGATAAGGAAATAAGCTAATTATATATATATATATATATATATATATATATATATATATATATATATATAGTAGTATTGTGACTCTTTCGTACACACACACACACACACACACACACACACACACACATATATATATATATATATATATATATATATATATATATACTTAGGGTAGTGAAGGCATTAAGTCAACACCGCTTGGTAACAGACATTTTTTAGTCTATGCGATTTTCAAACCAAATTTTGAAACTGTCAGTTACTAAGCGCCATTGACTTCATATCTACCCTAACTTGGATCTACATGATCTATCAATGATATTGAGCACTCTTAACTTATAGATATAGGAAACAATATTATCAATATATATTATATATATATATATATATATATATATGTGTGTGTGTGTGTGTGTGTGTGTGTGTGTAGAATTAAACAAAAGGCACGTCTCCTGTTTAACAATTTTATTAATGATCTTTTCAAGCTTTCTGGACAACTTTTTACATTTGGATGGAATCCGTAGATTAGTCCACCAAAGTTCATATCCCAAGTACTTTCGACACTTCGAAATGCCATTATCAGGGGTGGTGTGCATATGTTCCAATTTTTTCAAGTTAGTAGTAGTAAGAGTAACTTGTAGAAATTATATTAAGGAGTGTGGATGCTGGAAGGAAGAGAAGTGATAGGAAAAGTGTTATAGGCATTTTAAAATGTGAGTACGGCATTGAAAATTAATTTTACTTAAGGATGATTTGTATTGTTTGATGTTTAAAGCCTCTACTCGGGATAAGGACTTTGGTGGACTAATCTCGACGGATTTCATTCAAATGTAAAAAAGTTGGACAGAAAGTTCGAAAAGATCGTTAATAAAATTGTTAAACAGGAGACGAGTCTTTTGTTTAATTCTACATGTATAAATGAAAGAATGCTGCCCCCCCCCATTATATATATATATATATATATATATATATATATATATATATATATATATATATAAATCTTGCTCACTGCAATTGAGTCTTTTTACATTTTCCTTTTACGATTACACACACAATCAGACCACCCACATTATGATTAAGTACCCCGAACGTAGGTAGGTAGGTAGGTAGGTAGGCAGGTAGGTATGCAGAGTTTTACAACCGTTAAGTTTGTTTAGTCTTCGTGATATCACTAAAGATGTAGAGATTAAACATAAGAGGCAGACATTATTTTCATTGATTGTCGAATATATATATATATATATATATATATATATATATATATGAAGATTATGTGTGTGTCTGTAACTATGTCACCACCGACGTCTTCCCGTAGTTATTTATGCCACGTTCTCCATGAATATCACATATTCTTTCTCAGACACATTATCTTGATGATATGTGGCTAATACACTGCTTTTAAACCAATGGTAACAATAGCACCTTAATGTATTGAACTCTATAACAGATAAATGTATATAGCAAATATATATGTGTGTGTCTGTAAAAACGCCGTAACGGTTTACTCGATTATGCTATGTGAAATGTGTTGTGTGTGTGTGTGTGTGTGTGTGTGTGTGTGTGTGTGTGTGTGTGTGAAAGTATGAGTGTGTATTATATTAAATTATAATTAATAGAAAAAATATATACCCTATTTAATTGAAATAACGACATCCCCCATTTTGTGTTTCACATTTCACATAGCATAATCGAATAAACCGTTACGGCGTGTTATTTATTTATTATTATTTCTTTTATCTAAAAACGCTGCGTTCGTCAACAATTTTAAATAGATTTTTTCTCTCTCACATTTCAAGATCGACTAAAAAACAGAGGCTCACAGATTTCTTATCTTCATTAATAATTTATTTTTTCTCAAACCAACAAAAGCCCTGATGAAGATCTATCGAAACAGATCGAAACACTGCATCGTAGGCAAAATAAACATTATTCGTTTATAAACTTGTGTTTTTTCAATTTTTTACAATATTACATAGTGTCGGATTCACTTCCACTTTTCTTCACATATGTGTGTCTGAGTTTCTGTGTGTGTGTGTAGGATGGGGTGTCTGTGTCTGTGTGTGTGAGGGTGTTTAACGTTGATGAAATATACAATGTGACAATTTACGATTGTCCAGTCGTTTTCTTTTCTGTCACAATGTTCAATATCTTTTATATACCCAAATGCAAAGGCCAACTCGTAGGATGTAACATAAGGTCGCAAGTATTAGGGCATCCAACGAGGATCGGATTGCTATTCAGAAGTAATGGATCTGCGAAACTAACTTGCTAACTATTAAACCACGGTGGGACACCCTCTTAGAGATATTTATATGTTAAAACTAAATTCAAACAGGAAGTAGATATTTGGCATTGTAACAGAAAATGCTGCATGAAAACGTTTTATATTTTATCAACATTAACTATTAGTATTATCTGCATTATTCGGACTATTGTCCTCATCTTCATTGTTATCTGTACGTTTCGGCCGATGTACCCTCCGGCCTTCTTCGGGTATTTCTTGTCGGCGTCTGCTATTCAACGAAATCAAATCCGGAGCTGGAGTCCCTAAAGTGGTGTGATGCGGAACTTCAGTGCTATCCAGCAACTCCAGTGACACTATTGTTGCTAAACTGCATTGTATTTTTGCCGTTCCTTTGGACAAAGTATGGAGAGGGGGGGGGGGCTGCCGCCTGGGCGACAGTTCATCCTATTTCTTTACACACTATAATAATAAATTAACTAATTATTAATTAATTAACTTTCAAAAATTAGGTTCGACTTCAATTAAGCACATATTCTCCCAAATATTGTCGGCTGAAAATAGCCATATCACAAACATCGTCTGTTTGTTTATTTCTCGTAAGTTCGTGTAGAGGTCACTTAAGAGGAATATAAACACCTACTCCTATACAAAACGAAGATATATATATAATATATATATATATATATATATATATATATGATATATATATACGAAACAGTCACAATACTAACTTCTTCGGAAAAAAAAGAAAAAGAAACCGAATCAGTCACAAAAGAACAAATATCGAAAATTGTTTATTAGCAATAGAATATTCTTTACAGATCATTGCCGTCCCTCACAATACCATAACCGCACAACCTGAACCTTTCCTCTCAAATGGCTCATCAAACCCGCTACAGATCCACAAAGTTTGATGGAAATATGACATAGGAAGGACGTCCTTCCCGTTGTATCAGATGATAAATATTGATGCTTATGCACCACTATATGTCTCTTAAGACCATAAACTGATTTACAGACTTTGTTACAGACTGCATAAAACACATTGTTTGTTCCTGGAGTTTGCATGAATTGTCCCTGATGAGATTTCCTATGATTGACATATCCAGCCTTAGAAAGCAGAATTCGACCATATGTCTGACATTTTCAACCCTCCATGTTCTCTCCAATATGACAGATGTATCCCTTTCGAAGTTGACGTTTGAGGTTTCCATGCTCAATTCTTTCACTCTCAAAACTGGTACAGCCATCATTCATATGAATTCTCCTGTCAGTTCTCTTCAATGTCAGCTTTTCCCAGTTGTCAGGATCTATTTTTATTTTTACAAAGTTGCTTTTTAAACAATGCTTATACCTCTTATGCTGTGGCCTTTTGCCATCATGCAGCTGACCGTAAAGGAGTTGCTTTGGCATTCTAACATCACTCATTTATTGTACTCCTCGGAAACATGGACTTTGTTTCAAAGACATTTGAAAATTCTTGAACACTTTACTTACATACATAGAAATAGCATAATCTTTACAGATCATTGCCATCCCTCACAATCCAATAACTTCACCACCAGAGCCTTTCCTCACATGAGCCCTCAAATAACTCATTAAACCCGCTGTAGATCCACAAAGTTTGATGCAAATATGACATAGGAAGGATGTCCGTCCCGTTGAATCAGATAAATACATACATACATACATACAGAAAAGACATGGTCAATTTCTTAAGCTGAGTTTAACAGGTTTGAATTCAGAAACTTGTGGCCTAACTTACAATTTACCTATAGCTGAAGGGAGAATAGTTTGATGCATACTTTTCCCAAGAGTATTAACTCTATGTGAAATGCAAAGCGCCTCGTCCAGGATTTACATACATTTAAAACTGTTTATTATTGTCATTAAAACGACACATGAATTCGTGTAGTACTGACACCACTTATCATTTATTTTTGTTGTATTTTATTTTTAACACATTTAAATGTTTTATATATACACAATGTTATTCTGCATCTCATCTTACACATCGTTAGATTAGGAAAACAAACTGAAGTATTCAAATTCAGTAAATAATTCATTACTTGATAATCTCATCTTCTTATTCATCATATTACACCAATTTAATAAAAATAGGGCCAGTTTAGCTCAGTCGGTAGAGCCTCCGGTTGGGAATCACAAGGTTTCTGGTTCGATACCGACCCTCGCCAACACAGCGTATGAGTAGCATATGGGTGGATGAGCAATCCATGACATGCAAAACTTCCCTTAGACCCTTACTTAGGCTAGACGGGTGGTCGGAGAGGCCCCCTCCAATCAATCGGCTGGTCATGTCAAGCACCTATATGATTGCCCCAACTATATTGCCCTTATGGCAAGCCCCAACCCCTTTTATCATATATTAGGTGGTGCTAGGTGGTGGCTGAGGACCTTCATGTCTTGGGATTGACGTTAAACTCTATCTGATGGTGAGGTCCCAGTTCTGGAGGTCTGGGGAATGTGGCGCACCCCTTCATCACCATTGTTCCTTGGTTCACTCTGACCAGGAGTGGTAGTACCTGTTAGGGTCCTATCTATGGGTTAAATAGAAAAACATGAGTTTATAAAAGAAAATTGAGTATCAATTAAGAATGAATTTATTTGAAAACTTTGTCGGCATTAAATGACCCAACAAGAGTTGATATGCCTTTCAAAACGGATCTGGGCTGGGGTGCCTATTGGTGTCTAGGTCCGAACTTTCTGCTAGAAGTAACTCTACAGACGAAGATTGCAAAGAGACTTACTGATTGTAGCGTAATTATTATGGTCCACGTGAAATTTGGGGATTGAAAAAAAAACGGTATTCAGATTTCTGAAGAAAGAGAGGGAAAAAAAAAGAACAAAAGGGAGGTTAAAATTTGGAACTCAATTGACCGACCATTGACTCCAGAACTACAGTTAAAAATAAAACCTGAAGTTCTAGTTTCTGCGGAGGATCGGAAGTGCCCCTCACACCACTGGGAGGACAAATGGAAGAAGAGGAAAATCTTTTTTTTCCGGCTAGGCTTCGTGGGAGGCAGACGGGGGCTTTCCGGGTACCCCCGTATGGGTTTTGCATAGCAGTATTGAACATGATTTACGATAGAGTAATTTGACCTTACCCCCCTCTCTCTCTCTGAAAAAGAACCCATGAGCCTAGAAAGGAATAAACAACCCCTTTGTGACTATACGACTTCCGTATGTTGTTTCTGAACTAACGACTACTACTACAATTTGGCCCTATGCAGCACTGATACTTCACTCTTTTAAACACTAAAGACTAGGGTTACAAGGAGACCTACTGATACTACACTCTTTTGGAGGAAGAGTATTTGGATGCAAACCTTTCCCAGGGGTATTAACTCTATGTGAAATTCAAACAAAAACTAAAACAACTGAGGTGGTCACTACTAGAATAGGCTCAGTCCTAGTGATCATCCTCCACACATTATTACAACAACTAACATAACGTTTTATTTTTGTTTTGTTTTATGTGACATTGTTTATATTTTATAATCGTCGTGGTCGTCGTCGTAAGTCGTCGGGGTGGCCTAAAGTCGGTATCCGCCAATCAGCGAGGGAGTCTGTCCCCATTTCACTAGCACTAGACCAAGGAGATTGTTTTAGCATCTGAGATGGAGTACCACGCCTGCCATATGTGCTACTCAAATTGTCACCCCCCCCCCGTTCAATTTTTTCTGAAAATTTTGTACAGGGCTGTGTTAAAGTTAGACGTGATGATTTTTGAATTTTTCATGGCAAGATCAATATCTCGATGTGGCACTGCATCTATGACAAAGATGTTTTTCTATTATTATTTCATATCTATTAAACATTGGAGTATGTCTAAATTTAACACAGTCCGTACCTGTACAAAATTTCAGAAAAATTGAAGGGGGTGCGTGACATGGCCTGGATGATTTCACATGGAATTACCCGTATATATATATATATATTATATATATATATATATATATATATTAATAAGTCATCCACAGACACGTGTTTCGGCGTTTCACGCCTCTTCAGTGTGGCTAGACACAACAACTAGCCTTGGCTAGGGTCGAACTCAGACTGACTGTTTGCCAACCTGATATCTTATCCCCTCGGCCACTGACAGCAGCTGTAGCGGGACTGGTGTTGTTTTCTTTAACTATTAAATACAGGTTTGTTTTTATATATTTTTACGATCACAGAGAGATCTAGTAGCGGGCAAACGATAATTGCTTATATGCTTAGTCGTGGAAGTTAATTTAAATCACCAATTAGAGAGCTCATATCAAATTTATGGGAGCATATTCTTTTTCTTCAAACAGCCCCGTCCAGGATTTGATCTCGGGACTACGAGTGCATTTCCTACTACTCTAACCATTACACCACGCGCTGTTTCTTTGATATATACCGGCGGATCCTCTTTTTTTCTTCAACAGGATATTGGTTAAGGCCGTAACTTAAAGCAATTCCCGATACTGTTTCATTAAAAGTCGATACTCGCCAGGAAATGAATAATATAAATTATTCATTTGTTACGAATTAGAAAACGAATGATTAAAAAAAAAAGTTACGTCTTTAACAAACAATTGACCATTGGCTATTGTTCACTATGGAAGAATTATATACGTTTTGATGATTAATTTTTGGATTACCTCCCCTTCTTCCTGTCACTCTTTACTCCCCGCCGTTCGTTTCAGCCACTCCCGAGCAGGTGCCTACCTGTTGGCTCTCCAGTCTCGCCAACCCTCATATATCTTTTACTTTGGCGTTCTACACTCTCACACACCCTTTTTCTTTTTTTTGGTCTTTAGTAATATTTTGTTGCGCTTAAGATCATCCGTATTTCAGGTACCCGCGTGAAATTACAATATAATCTCTCTCTCTCTCTCTCTCTCTCTCTCTCTCTCTCTCTCTCTCTCTCTCTCTGTCTCTCTCTCTGTGTGCAAGAGTGTGAGAGATAGAGATAGAGAGGTATGTGATATATATATATATATATATATATATATATATATATATAGAGAGAGAGAGAGAGAGAGGGGGAGAGAGGGAGAGAGAGAGAGAGAGAAGAGAGAGAGAGAGAGAGAGAGAGAGATCAAGCCCGTGTGTGTGTAAGAGTGTGAGAGAAATAGAGAGCGCATGTAATATATATATATATATATATATATATATATATATATATATATAGGAGAGAGAGAGAGAGAGAGAGAGAGAGAAAGAAAGAGAGAGAGAGAGAGGGGGGAGTGAGAACAACAGTAAAAAAAATCAAGGTGTGTGGGTGGAGGGTGGGGGTCTGGATGGGCAAAAAGGCGATTTCGTTGCTAGACGTTCGTCTGTTATGACTTGCACGGTAACGGGCGACAAGTTGTGGCAGTTCGTCCACCCGGGCTGGCCATTTCGTTGCTGGAGGTAAACACTTGAAAAGGGGTAGAAACGGGGTGGGGAATGAAGAGAGAGAGAGAGAGAGAGAGAGAGAGGGGGGGGGAGAGAAAAAGAAAGCGAGAGAAAGAAAGAGGGGGACAGAGAGACTTAAGGGTTGAAGAAAGTAAAAAAGAACGAAAGAAAATGAAAGAAAGAAAGAAAGAAAGAAAGAAAGAAAGAAAGAAAGAAAATTTGCAATTAGTAGATGAAAGAAAATTTACAAAATTGTGCGAAAAACAAAAGAATGAAAAAAAAATGGAGCGATAAATATAGGGAAAAATCAAAGAAAAATATGAAGGAAGGAAGATGAAGAAAAGATGAACAAAGAAGGAAAAATGAAGAAAAGAAAGAAAAGAAAGAAAGCAAGTGTAAGATAAAAGTAAAAACAGAGAAAGGGAAAGAGAGAAGGTTAAAAGAAAAGAAAAGAAAGAAAGAAAGAAAGAAAGAAAGAAATATAAAACAAAAAAGAAATTGGAAAGGAAAAAAGAGAAAAATGTAAGGAAAGTAATGAAAAAACGAAATTTCTTTCTTTTGTCTTTTTCTTTCTTTAATGAAGAAAAAACGAAAGAAAGAAAATTCGAAGAAAGAATGAAGAATCGAGAATTGTAATCAAAGAAGAAGAAAATGAAAAAAAATAATTGGAAAACACGAAAGCCAGTGAAAAGGAAAAAGATAAGAAAGAAAGAAAGAAAGAAAGAAAGAAGAAAAGAAAAAGAAAACTTTGGGGAAAAACGTGAGAGCGATATAAAAGAAAGAGAAGGAAAAGAAAAAAACATCAAAATTAAAGAAAGAAGAAGAAGAAGAAGAAGAAGAAGAAGAAGAAGAAGAAGAAGAAGAAGAAGAAGAAGAAAATCAGTTAAGAAAGAGAAAAGAAAAAAAAAAGAAAAGAAAAAGGCAATCAGAGGAAAAAGAAAAGAAAGAAAAAGATAAGAAAGAAAGTAAAGAAAAGAGGAGAAAAAAACATTTTTTAAACTAAAAAGGTGAAAATAAACCACAAAAAATAAAGAAGAAAAGAAAAAGAAAAAGAAAAGACAAAGTAGGAATTCGATCTGTCTCCTCACTGGAATTTGATCTACGTATCAAATCTACAAAGGGGGCGGGGGGCGGAGGGGGGGGGGACACAGGCGACACTTCTTTCTCGACACGTGACCGTTGCGGCCATTGATAAACAAGGGTGAAGAGCAAACAGCAAAAACGATAAGAACGTCCCATTTGCTTCCACTGATTTCTCTAGTCGCATTCGTTCGCTTTTTGGTTTTTCTTTTCTCTTTTTCTTTTTTTTCTTCTCTCGCTTGTCATTGCTTGCTTTTTCATTTCTTTTTAGAGAGACGCAAAGGAGGAGGAAACAAACAAACAAAAAACCCAGTCCAGCAGGCGAAACAAAATACATGGATCTCTCCAGGCCGGCTTCACTGGCGAGAGGAAAAACGGCTTTTCTCATACACGATTTTTGATCAACAATAAGGTAGGAAATATCTTTTTTTTTACAGAATTATTAATAACTAGCAGGACCTGTGGATATAC
>CM042165.1:87762072-87822072 GCA_023376005.1 Doryteuthis pealeii
TGTTTACCTTCCAATTTTCAATTCTAAAATGAAATGTGGTGCCGATATTGAGTTTTGTATATTGTCAAAATGTTGCAGCTAATATGATTGATAGAAGGGAAATGTATGGTTTATATATTATTTGAAATCATTCCAATCACCAAAATAATCCTGATTATTTATTTCGAACTCTCACAGTCATTTTACTTCAATGACAAAACGGAAACACACCAAACATAAAAGTGCAAAATTTTAACAGATATTGTAGCTTCGCTTCTGAGTAAAAACCAAACTATATTTTTGGTACAAATAATGTTCAATATATGTAAAATTATAATCTAAAAGAATTGTCATATATGCTGTGCGACAGATTTTTCCACTTATTTATCTTGCTATAAAAAAATCAGAAGTCATTAATACCTTTAAAATGGTTGGTTTTGTGCCTATTTTGATTTTGAGTTTTTTGATTCCTCAGATCAAAAATCTTTTATAAACCAATTTTTAGGAGTAGGGAAGCTCAAGAACTCATTTTACAGACAAAAATAGATTACAAAAGGTCGCCATTTTTGCGCCCCCTCCAAATTTTTCGAGTTTAAAATCAACATAACTCGGTCAATTTTTGGAATTGGGATCTCAAATTTTGGGGATTGTCTTACTTTAACATAGTCCATATCTGGACTAAATTTGAAGTGGGTGGGTGACATGGCCTGGATGATTTGACATGGAATTACTTATACAAGCGATCTTCTTTCACATTCTATCCGTAGCGAATGGGTTGGGTAAATACCAACCTATAAGTCGTTTGAGTCATTGGAGTTGTCGCCGTTGTAGAATATCTGATTTACGTTGGTCTTGGCAGAGTAGTCTATTGTAGGTGTCAGCCGGACAGCAAGGGACTCCCTAACGCTAAAATTATTTTACCAATCATCATCTCCCAACTAAACTTTACCGCACACATCCAACTGTGCTACTCATGCGCTGAGTTTGTGGGAAAAGGTATCGAACCCGGAACCGTGTGACTGCTAAGCGGATGCTCTACCAACTGAGCTAAACCGGTTCTTAAATAACTACCTACTCTCTATCGTACTATCACTAGAAACACGTGCGCTGTCGACCTCTCAAAATGAGCAGTCCATACTCTATAACCTTTTTTTTTTTACTTACCTAGTTCTTCGAAGCTCTGTGTCCAGTGGCTTCAGCCATTAAACCAGCAAGGAAGTCAATAACATTGTGATCCCAGCCTTCCCCCCCTTTAATTTAAAGGGGCAGACACTAGGTTTATTACACAGTGTCTGAGACGCCTCAATAGAGGAATGCCGAAGGGATCCAAGCAATTTCTTTTTACTGGCTGCACATGAGCTTCGGTTTGTACGTAGCCCCTCCCCGTCAAGTCAATGGTCCTTGTGTCCAACTGGCATGGTAGGGTGTCAGTATATACATACTCTAAAAACCTTTTATGGTGTTATTTCATGGCCTAGATAAATAAAAAAAAAAAAATAAAGAAATCAAAAATGCTACAAGAGAAGAGCGTAAAGTAATTATAAATCGGATTATGATAATTCGTTAAACTATTTATGATTGAAGTGTCGCTAACGAATGATTATTAAAAGTAATACCAAAAATATGCACCCCCCCCCTCGGCTCAGGTATTTCACTTTTAATTTTATAAAATATTATGTGAAATTAGAAAGTCTAACGAAACTAAATAAAAAAAAAATGAATATAAAAATATTACACTTATTTTAATTGATTTCTATATAAAATGATATATAGGATTGCTTTTAATTCGTTTGAGAATTAACATGATTGTATTAGAAATCAGTAAGTAAGTAAAGTCGTCAGGGTGGTCTAAAGCCGGTATCAGCCAATCAGTGAGGGAGTCTATCCCCTTTTCACTAGCGTGAGACCATGGAGATGGTTCTTGCGTCTGAGGTGGAGCGCCACACCTACCATCAGCTCCTTACTTTACCGCACAGATCCATGTGCTACTCATACGCTTAGTTGGCGAGGGCCGGTTTCGAAGTAGGAGCCTTGTGGTTTCTAGCTGAACGCTCTACCGACTCAGCTAACAGCAAATAATTATTTATTAAACCCTGTTTTGTTAAGATCATTATGCAAATTATTCCCACCATATACTATGTAAATCTTTATTTCTTAGAGATATATAACACATATTTTAGGATTTTTAATGCATTGATAATATGGGCAGTTTTGCGGCGAATCTAACTCAGCTAGACTTTAATGAAGACATTGTTGATGAATAAGATGATTATTAAGATTAAATAGAGTCTAGAAAGGGTTACCTACACACATGGGTACAAGCCTATAGTTGGGGGAGGGGCAAGGTCCCCCAAGCCTGGACAAAATGGACAGAGACACCACTTGTCTAGTGCATCTTTGTAGATACCAGATGTGTGTGTGTTGTGTGTGTGTGTGTGAGAGAGAGAGAGAGAGAGAGAGAGAGAGAGAGAGAGAGAGAGAGAGATGAGTTTAAATAGCCAGGTTGTAATGCCATCTAGTGGCAAGTCCTGTCGACAAGGGGAGATAACCCTTTACCACTCAACTCCATCCCAACAAAGGAAGACAACTGCTACAGGACTAATACCCTTGGGAAAGGTATGAATATGTTACAACCCATAGAACTAGTATCATAGACTGTATATGTATGCATTCGCCTTGGAATCGCAAGGTTACAGCTTCGATACCAGTCCTCACCAACCAGCGCATGAGTAGCACAGCTTTTGTAATCTGATCTGTGTGGTAAAGACAGCTGAGCACTGACGATAGTGTGGCGTTCAAGCTCAGCAAATCAATCTTTCTGGTATTTGTCTGATTTTTTTTTTTAGATGAGACTTGATAATTTGTATTATTTGGATTTTTCGGATTATTGTTATATACACAACGTTTCGGTCGATGTGTCCTCCTGTCTTCTTCGGGTGTTTCGAAGTTCCTTGAAGGCTTGAAGATTACTACATGAAAGCTCCCGAGTTCGAAGAGAAGGCTCTCGAATTCGAAGAGAAGTTCGACAAGAAACACATAAAGAAGGCCGGAGAACACGTCGGCCAAAACGTTACGTATATAACAATAAAAAAAAGGACAATTGTCCAAAAAATCCAAATAATACAAAATCTACCTAGTAAAACGCAAGCGAAAAGGGGATAGACTTCCTCGCTGTTCGGCTGATACCATTACGCAGATTTTACTACTATAGCATCATATCATCATCATCATCATCATCATCGCGTTGGCAGCACGGATATCCATGACAATCTCTCGCCAACCTTTCCTATCATTCATTGCTCCTGGGGGGTCTTCTGCGCAGCATCCAGTATCCGCGCAGAGCTGGTCAGTGTATGTCTTTGCTGGTCGACCCACTCTGGCGTGCCCATGTGATGGCTCCCACAGAAGAACGTCACTTATGAGTTCGCCCTTGCTTCACCAGCAGTGCCCAGCGTGTTTCGTTCGCCTCACACGGATGGTCTGTGTGATATGGGGTAGGTGGCCGTACAGCTGTTTTCACGTGGCGGGGGGGGGGCTGTTTCCACGTCTTGTTTAATATTTCACACAGTATTTCTGTGCAGCTACCGTCTAGCGTCATATAACTAGTCTTTATATCAATAATTGGTTAAAATTGCAAATCGTTGTCAAAATTAAAACGGAACATTTTGGCTTGGGCATAGATTTTAATGAATTTAATTATTACTAAGGACACAATTTATATTATTTTTAACTTAAATTTTAACCGTTAGTTGTGTTTAAGGAGAAAAAAATCGATAAAATAAAACAGATGAATGATAAGACGAGTCAGAATTAATAAACATGTACAAACAAAAAACTTACTTTCTATTTCAACATTACAGGCGACGCGTGATTTTCTTAAATATACATGATCAAAAGTGTAATAATCCGTGTTTTTTATGTTAATAAATTCTCGGAAAATATTTATCTCCCTTAAAAATTACTTCTCTTGCGGCCCTCTGTAGGAAAATAACGTCCAATGAAAAACAGTTAAAAACACAACTAACGATTAAAATTTAAGTTAAAAATAGCATAACTCGTGTCCTTAGTAATAATTAAATTCATTAAAATCTATGCCCAAGCCAAATTTTTCCGTTTTAATTTTGACGACGATTTGTAATTTTAACCCAATAATTTATGCACAATAACATGATTTCAAGTTGATATTCCGATTTAATAATAATCCTTTGTTTCAAAAGTTATATGGTGTCAAGTATTCCTATTTATTAAGGGGGTGGGTAACTCTAGCGTAGTGGTTAATGTGTTCGACTGTGACATCGTAGTAAGCAGGTTCGAACTCCAGTCGCACTATAACGTTCATTTTCGGATTATATATAATTAGAAGCAGCTACTCGGCGTCACCTGTGTAGGGGTTAAAAAGTTAGTCTCGCAGATCCATTATTATTGGATCGCGAATTGAACCCTCGCTGGATACCCCATTAAAATCCCTACGTTAAAAAAGACCATGTGTTGATCCAGACATTCCGAAAAGAAAAATTAATGTTTACTATTTAAAATATTAAACGCAAAAAAAAATACCATGCTATTATCATTTAAATTTATTTATTTATTATCTTCACGAATATAAATCAAATGTTCATAATTTTTGTTCAAAAAGCAAGATCTGGGGATAGTGAATGTGTACATACGCTTACTTTACCATTAATTGTTTTATTTTCATAGTTTCTTCCAGATATACATACACACAAACTGCCCTTTATATATGTATAGATAGATATATGATACTAATCACTTTTGGAAAAGTATGAATCTCATCATTCCCTTCACCATCGACTAAATAGTACTGCTAATGTTCTTCTGCAAGGATGGCCTTTACATTAAATGACCCACGAAGGTTGATATGCCATTAAATAAAGAAATCAAACCATACATGGATACATAGATACCTCTTTCACTTAATATCTAAAATAGACCAGGGGAGAGACCCCTGGGCTTGTGGCTATCTAATAAGAAAAACAGAAATGAAACAACCTCTGTTGAATAAAATTTGTTAAATTTACATATGAATTTCATAGACTGAAATGTAACAATCATTATGGGACAGTGGTAGTTTTATGTTGGCATCCTTCCGTCTGAGAAAGACGATGGAGTAGTGTACATTTTTCTTTAACTACGTAGCCTGGGCGGGTTGGTTTGGAGGATGCGCTGTTGCCCAAGCAGCAATCCCCCTTCTCCACACTGCCGCCGTGATCCAAAGGAAAGGTAAGAAACCTATGCAGTTTGGCAACGGCAGTGTTGGAGGAGTTGATGGGTAGCACTGAAATTCAGTGTTACTCCACCTAAGGGACTCCGGCTCCGGATTTGTTATCAGATTCACTCTCCTGCCCTTCCTCGGGATTATGAAGCCGTTCAGTCTCTTCCTGGTCCTAGATGGGTTGACGACCAGGGCCAATTTGGGGTAGGTGTTATGGGTGTAGTAAGTACCCCGATCTCACAACTGTCACTGTGGGTGGTCGTTGGCTTCCCTCGAGCCTATCCACTCTTTCCCATTTTTGTTTTTTGTTTTTTTATTTAGATGTTAGTGTTTCCATTTTTGTATCGAATTATTATTCTACGAAGCTTGTAAATAAATATGGTAAACTGCATCATAATTGTTTTCTTTTGTTTTTGTTTTCAAATTATTAAACATCCTTAAACTCCTGAATAGATTAGACTTGATGTCTAACTCTAAGGAGATTCTGATATGATGGATCCCAAGTCATATAGGAGTGAGGGGGAATGAAAGAACTGACTCTGCAGCTAAATCGGCTTTAGATTTGATCCCCGACAAGTTCAAGATACTGATTTGAAACCTAAAATTAATAGATTCCTTCATACAAAATGGCAACAACACTGGAATAACAACATCCACAATAAACTCTTCCTAATCAAATCCACTCTGGGAGAATGGAGACCAGCTTTAAGAAAGTCTAGAAAGGAACAAGTCATTATGTCCTGATTATGCATTGGTCACACAAAACTAACGCACTCCTATATACTCAAACATGAACAACGACCACAGTGTGAAACATGTCAGACACCTTTGACTGTTAAACACTTATATATGGAATGCAGGTTTTTCGTTCACATTAGAAACCGTTATTTTAATGCAAACAATATGAAAGATCTATTTAAAAATGTCAACATGGAGGACATTCTGTCCTTTTTGAAGGAAATAAAATTATAAAATAGAATATAAATATGAACTTAATCAATACCATACAACATGATCCCCAATGGTGCAAACACATTGTTACAACCAATTACTACAAAAGTATAAATATAAATACACAACGTATAATACTTCCTAACCGTTAGGCATGACATAACCCCCGACGGGTTGATATGGCGTTAAAATCAATAAATCAACCAATCAATTTTCAAATCATTTATGACGCGTCTCTGATGAATATTCATTAGAGGCTTTTGTGACGTCATCGTCTGGTCATAGTTTTCCCTCATACAACGTGTAATAAATACAACGTGTGATACCCTGTCCTCGTCAGCCGCTAACAATGAGTGATAACACAGTTTCGGCGGTTAAAAGCGGGACTGCCACATCTAGTGCCGTCAAGCAGCACTAGGTGTGGCAGTCCCACTTTTAGTCGCAGAAATAATAATAATAATAATAATAATAACTTGACTGTTCAGTTTTGTCTTCTTTTTGTTTATGACGTTAGCGACCGTATGAATGGTTTCTAGTTCAATACGTGTTTATTTTCCCGCTAAAATCCAACAAGAAAAAAATACTCTCGAACCAAAAGGCATACTCTCGAACCAAAAGGCATACTCTCGAACACAGAGAAAATGAAACGTAAAGATTATTGATTGTTATGGCAATGTATAATTTAATTAAAATTATATAATTACCAACTTTGGGTGTTGAGTTAATGAACGATTCCAGATGCGATTGATGGATCATTAAACACAATTTGTGTGTTTCACGTTCTTTACTGATGCATATAACTCTTTTGATTTCAATGGACTTTTGATTAAGTTCCTTTCAAAATACATTTTGTTTGTTGTTGTGAAATACCTTAGTTCATTAGGAGTGTTTAGTTTTAATTAACATCATTCAGAACGATCGCTTTTTACAGCACTGTAACTGCTGTCATATACGTGTAAATTATGATTGGATTAGCTTGTTTCTCTTATTAGATGGCATTAGGAGTGTTTAGTTTTAATTAACTTCATTCAGAACGATTGCTTTTTACAGCACTGTAACTGCTGTCATATACGTGTGAATTATGATTGGATTAGCTTGTTTTTCTTATTAGATGGCATTAGGGGTGTTAGTTTTAATTAACATCATTCAGAACGATCGCTTTTACAGCACTGTAACTGCTGTCATATACGTGTAAATTATGATTGGATTAGCTTTTTTTCTTATTAGATGGCATTAGGAGTGTTTAGTTTTAATTAACTTCATTTAGAACGATCGCTTTTTTACAGCACTGTAACTGCTGTCATATACGTGTAAATTATGATTGAATTAGCCTGTTTTTCTTATTAGATAGCATTAGGAGTGTTTAGTTTTAATTAACTTCATTCAGAACGATCGCTTTTTACAGCACTGTAACTGCTGTCATATACGTGTGAATTACCATAGGATTAGACTTGTCTTATTAGATGGCATTAGGAGTGTTTAGTTTTAATAATATGATTTAAAAAGATCGTTTTATTATTGCACTGTAACTGCTGTCATATTTTCATTGGTTTGGCTAAAAACTTATTTTTCTGGGTTTTTTGTTTGTTTTTTGTTTGTTTTTCTTCTTATTAGATAACATTTGGAATGTTTAGTTTTAATTAGTTTCCTTCGGAAAGATCGCTTTTTACTGGACTTTAATTTCGATCATAATGTGTGAATTACCATTGGGTTAGCCCAAATTTTCCGTCAGTTTTTCTTATTAGATAATATTAAAAGTGTTTAGTTTTAATAATATAATTAAAATGAATGAAGTTAAGGTCAAAAATAAGAAAGGATCTCATTTTTTTCTTAATTACCCTAATGAACCTTTTTGGTTTCGTTTCGTTTCTATGTTTAATAGCATATCAACCTTTGTGGGTTATTTAATGCAAAAGCCATCCTTGTAGAAGAACAGTAGTGGTATTATTTAATGTCTTCTTGTTGGGATTGGGTAATCTGTTTGGTTTGGTTTCTTTGTTTAATGGCATATCAACCTTTGTGGGTTATTTAATGCAAAAGCCATCCTTGTAGAAGAACAGTAGTGGTATTATTTAATGTCTTCTTGTTGGGATTGGGTAATCTGTTTGGTTTGGTTTCTTTGTTAATGGCATATCAACCTTTGTGGGTTATTTAATGCAAAAGCCATCCTTGTAGAAGAACAGTAGTGGTATTATTTAATGTCTTCTTGTTGGGATTGGGTAATCTGTTTGGTTTGGTTTCTTTGTTTAATGGCATATCAACCTTTGTGGGTTATTTAATGCAAAAGCCATCCTTGTAGAAGAACAGTAGTGGTATTATTTAATGTCTTCTTGTTGGGATTGGGTAATCTGTTTGGTTTGGTTTCTTTGTTTAATGGCATATCAACCTTTGTGGGTTATTTAATGCAAAAGCTATTCTTGTAAACTAACAGTATTGGTACAATCTAACCCATGGCTTGTGAACCTTTCTGGTAAGCACAGTAACATTATCAGAATCTGTACATATTGACCACCACAAATCCGGCCACTTATAATTCAGTTCTGTCGATAGTCCGGCATGAGTTTAACAAGTATCATTTCCCCCACCCACCCGCTACCCCACCGATCGTAAATTTCCCGCCGTTTACTTAGAAAGTAGCAACAAGCGACGTTTTATGCAAGACAATTGCCTTTTTTCATTCCTCATTAAAATTTGACTGGATTTATTGACTGACTGATTTACAGGGTAATTTGCAAGTCGGGTGCGCTAGTTAGCTGTGGAATAACGGGTGTCCATTTAAACTTAACCACCCGTAATGTAACTGAAATGATTAATTACGGTCACGTGATTCCGGATTAGCGGTGGTCAGTTTGGACAAGTTCTGTTACACAAGACCAGTGGGGGTGGGTGGGGGAACATGCGGTCTTTAAAACCATCAATTACAGCCGGGCTATTTATTTATTTGAAGGAAATAGAATTATGCCATAGAATATATATATATATATATATATATATATATATATATATATATATATTTTCTATTCACGAATATATATATTATAATATATATATATATATATATATATATATATATTCGTGAATAGAAAATGCCCTGGCATTTGAAACATCTCACCTGATGATTGCATCGCATGAAACCAATATGGTCGTGAATGTTCCTTTGTCACCTAAAAAATAGATATGTAAAACCTTTATATATTTATCTTTTAAGGCCTTTTTATTCACATATATATATATATATATATATATATATATATATATATATATATATATATTTGTGAATAAAAAGGCCTTAAATACCAGGGGTAATTTATACCCCTGGTATTTAAGGCCTTTTTATTTACAAATAAATTTGCTCTGTTTATAAAAATTAAACATTGAGCTCTCAAACGGAACCTGAACTCTACAACATACTACTGTTAGAGAATAGGACCAGCCTAGAATCACCTTGTACGAAGAAACTTGTTACCCCAACAAAGAATATATATATATATATATATATATATATATATATATATATATATATAAACAAACATGAACCTATTTAATACCATACAACATTATCCCCAATGATGCACCGCCCTGTCGTCTGGGGCGTTAGAATGCACCAGCTGCACCTCTGCAGAGGGGTAAGACTCCCACAGTTGGCCCTGGGTGGCGACCTGTGATGCTTAACGACGGAGTCTTGGTGGGTGAGCATTCCATGACCTGCAACACTCCACTTGGACCCTTACTTAGGCTAGACGGGCGGTCGGAGAGGCCCCCTCCGATCAATCAGCTGGTCACGTCAAGCCCTAGCACCTATATGTTCCCAACCCTATTGCCCTTATGGCAAGCCCCAACCCCTTTTTATCATATGGGTGCTAGAAGGCGGTGGCTGAGGGTCTACGTGTCCTGGGAATGACGTTAAACTCTATCTGATGGTGAGGTTCCAGTTTTAGAGGTTTGGGGAATGTGGAGCACCCTTTCATCACCATTGCTCCCTGGTCCACTCTGACCCGGAGTGGTAGTACCTGTTAGGGTCCCATCTATAGGTTAAATAGAAAACATGAGTTTATAAACAAACTGATTATCCATTAAGAATGAATTTATTTCAAAACTTTATCGGCATTAAATGACCCATCGAGGTTGATAAACCGTAAAACAAATCAAACCAAACCAAAACAGTTGTATGTCTTGATTTCTTTCTTTAATGGCATATCACCTTTCGTGGGTTATTTAATGCCAAAGCCATCCTTGTAGTACAACGGTAATGGTAGTAATATCCATTACTACAGAATAAAGATTTCAATCCTCGCTGGATACTCCATACATGCGACCTTGTGTCACATCCAACCCGTGGGGAACGGGTTGGGTAAATACCTACATTACCATTAATTAGTCAAGGGTTGGCAAATCTGCGGCCTTTTTAGACTATCAGGTGCGATCTTTTACGGCCTTGTAACGACTCCAATTAACATTTCTCACCTCCACACGTAAACATGATATCCCAATGCTTCGTCGTGAAAAGCAATCTTAAAAAAACGTCATTAAAAATGGAGGTAAAGTTTTTCATTTGTTAATATAAGATACTTAAGTATCATTTCTTATGTTGCATAGGGCCAAGTTCGAGTCGTAGTAGTAGTCGTTTAGTAGTAGTAGTCGTCGTTAGTTCAAAAACACACAAGTTGTATAGTCACAAAGGGCTGTTTATTTATTTCTAGGCTCGTGGGTTCTTATATATATATATATATATATATATTATATATATATATATATAGAGAGAGAGAGAGAGAGAGAGAGAGAGGGGGGGAAGAGTATGGTACGGTCAAATTACTCTATCGTAAATCCTACTAGGTACTACTATGCAAAACCGATACGGGTGAACTGGGAAAGTCCCCATCTGCCTCCCACGAAGTCTGGCCAAAAAAGAAAAAAAATTCCTCCTCTTCCGTTTCACGTCCCAGGGGTGGAGAGTCACACCCGTTTCCGGTCAAAACCCGGAACTTCCGTTTTTATTTTTAAATCTAGTTCCAAGGTCATTCGTCGGTCAATTACTGGCACCTTGTTGAATGTTTACTCTTCCAAATGTTAACCATTGTTCTTAATTCTTTTTCTTCTCTTTCTCCTAAAATCCGATTTTATTTTCAATCCCCAAATTCCCCGTAGACCATCATAATTACGCTACACTTGATTACATTTCAGCTAAGTTATTAACTCCAAGTTTAAATTTGATATTTTGTTACAAACAGTAAAATTCTATTGGGCGCAGCTCTATTAGTAGACAATACAATGCGACAATTTCAAAGTGGTCTATAAATATTAAAAGCTACCCCACACCTGCGTTAGTCATGGGGAAGGATATAAAAAGAATATAATACAATGCACTTTGGTCCTTGCTTAAAGATAACGTGTTCTTTATTTGTTCAACGATCTTCCATACGAAAAATAAGCAAACATGTACGAGCATGTATTGTCAGCACTTAAAGTGTTTTAGTGAAGCGGAAATTTCCTCCAATCTATTTCTAGATATTACCTATATCAGGGTGGGGGGAACCTGCAGCCATGTGGGGCTGTAGAATACGCCGACTACCCCTTTGTAGAGAGGTAAGACCAACACCCTAATGGGGTCACCTATTGGCCGTGGGTGACGACCCGTGATGCTTAAGGACAGAATCCTGGTGGCTGAGCAACTATCCATCTTAGGCTAGACAGCAGGTCGGTGAAGCTCCTCTGATCAATCGGCTGATCACTTCAAGCCCTAGCACCTATATGATTGTCCCAACCCTATTATCCTTATGGCAAGCCCCAACCATTTTTTTTATCTCGAAGGCGATGGTTGAGAGTCTTAGTGTTCTGGGTATGACGTTAAGTGGCGTCTAATGGTGAAATTCCAATTCTGAATCTCTGGGAAATGTAAAATACTCCTTCCTAACCATTACTCCCAGTTCGACTCTGACCCAGAATTGTAGTACCTGCTAGGGTCCCATCTATGCATTAAATTTAAAAAAAATGAGTAAAAGACGCGTTTAGAATATTGAGTACCCATGAAAAACAAATACAACAAAATGTTTTCGGCATAAAATAACCCAACAAGGGTTGACATGCCGTAAAATCCAACCAACGTTAAGGTTGAACGTGGCCTTCTAAATCAGTAAGTGCGGTCTTCCATGGCTTTGTCAAAAAAAAAAAACAATTGAAAATAGCGGGTGCTATTCGTAGAATTGCGTCCCGGCCTCCTGCCTTAAAAACGCCAGGCGGTGTTAACTGAAAAAGCAACCCCACCTACGAATAAAGTCCCTAGCTGAAAAACAAAACAAAAAACAACCAGCGCTTAAGGCGTTTTTTCCGAAAAGTTAATGCAATATACTTTTCCAGTCTTTTTTCGACAAGTAAATGTAAATATTTTAAACCTCCCCCTCTTGAAAATATTTAAAGGGAGGGGGCCTAAATATTTACATTTACTTGTAGATTAAAATATGGTTTACTTTTAACGCCTTCAAACCACAAAAAAAAACAATAATAATTTGTCGATAAAAACGCCTTCAATCCGCTAAAAAAAATTTTTTTTTCGGTATTTTCATTTTATTTTTTATTTTTTTGGACAATCAATTACAAATTAAAAATCAAAACATTTTTTTTCGGTATTTTATTTTATTTGTATACCACAACGATGGGTTCTTGGTGCTTCAGCTAGGGACTTCATTCGCAGGTGGGGTGGTTTTTTTTCAGCTATTACCGCCTAGCGTTTTTTAAGGTAAGAGGTCGGAACGCAATTCTACGAATAGCACCAAATGGCGCTCCTCAATTTTTGTGATAATTGTAATGCGACGATTTATTGGAAGGATAGATAAATAAACACGAAACACGTGTTGGTAACTCAAATTTTATCCATTCAACATTTTTGTGACCTTTTGACATTGACTGACCTTAATTAACTGCAGAAAAGGTTCATTAGTAAGATTAATTAGTATAATATTAAGGTAAGCTAGCTAACTATTATTACATCACAATGGGATGCCCCAGACATTTACCTAACCCATTCGCAACGGGTAGGATGTGACACAAATTATGAAGCATCCAGCGAGGATCAAACTCCCTATCTTGTAGTAATAGATATTCGAGACTAGCTTGCTAATCATTCTCAAAGAGTGGACGCCTTATGGATTTACAAAACCCGTTGGTCACGGATAGGATGTGTCACATGGTCGAGGCTCAAACTCGCTATTTTGTAGTAGTGGATCTACGGGACTAGACTGTTAACCATTGCACCTCGATGTGACGTTCCGGGTATAACTTTTAGTAGTCGAACGGCTGAAGCGTCCGAATGAATCTTTTGGTCCGTGCAAGCCGAAACAAGAGCGTGCCGAAGAACTATAAACGTACCTACCGATTCCGTGCAAGTAGACACAACGGCTATTGGACCGGACAGACTTGTTACTACTGGCGGTCTTTTGATTTCAGTCGAATGTTTTGTTTGATTTCAATCTTGCAAAGCGAGCGATTCGCTTCACTTAAAGGCCGATAATAACATCAGTTACTTTTTATATTTCTCTCTCTCTCTCTCTCTCTCTCTCTCTCTCTCTCTCTCTGTCTCTCTGTCTCTCTCTCGATCTAATTCTCCTCTCTTTCTTTCTCTCTCTTCATCTAATTCTCCTCTCTTTCTTTCTCTCTCTTCATCTAATTCTTCCCTCTCTCTCTCTCTCTGTCCCTCCTCTCTCTCTCACTTCGTCTAATACTCCCCCTCTCTCTCTCTTCATCCAAATTCTCCCCCTCTCTCTCCCTCTTACTCTTTTCATCTAATTCTCCTTTCTCTCTTTTTTCTCTCTCTCTCTCTCCATCTAATTCTCCACCCACTCTTCTCTCTTTCTCTCTCTTTCTCTACCCCTTCATCCAATTCCCCCTCTCTCTCTTTCTCTTTCTCTCTCTCTTTCATCTAATTATTCTCTCTCTTTTTCTCTCTCTCTTCATCTAGTTCTTCTCTCTCTTCCCCCCCCTCTCTCTCTCTTTTCTCTCTCTCTCACTTCATCTATTCCCCCCCTCTCTCTGTTTATCTTTGTTCTTTTGTTCTTTCTCCCTTTTCTTCAAACAAAGAGAACGTCTCGTCAAGCGATAAAATATTCAATGAGGCTCGAAAAGAAAACACACAATAAAGAAATATGTCCAGTAACAATTATAGTTGTACTAGCAGGACCTGTGACTATACCACAGTATGATAAATTTAATTATTACAACGCTTGATATGTTTACTTAAGAGATATTGCTAAATAGTTCAATATGTATAAAGTATGATAATCTTGATTAAACCCTCACTCTTTTTTCTTTACTACTTTTCATCTTTTAATTATATTAGATTGAAGCAGATTAGCGTTATCGTTTCCGCGAATTCATCCCCTCTCTCTCTCTCTCCCCTCTTCCCCCTTCTCTCTCTCTCTCTCTCTCTCTCTCTATATATATATATATATATATATATATATATATATATATATATATATATATCTTTCCCCTATTTCTTTTTTTCTCTCTTTCTTTCTTTCTTTCTTTCTTTCTGTTCTACGTAGCATGTCTTTTTTCTCTTCTTTCTTTCTTTATAATAAAAACGGAATGGTCCATTATTCAGCTGAGGTGACGACACTCATAAAAAACAAAAATCCAGCGGATAAGCAACATCAGATAATCAGGGTTTACATTTTTCCAATTGATCTTGGAGGATTTGGACAGTCTTATTTTTAACCAGAGGGTGTTTCAAGATGATAACGGTCGTAAAATTAAGGAACATGAGTATTGATATATAGATGAGAAATTATATTGTCGTTTATAATACTTATACACTGGACGGCCCGAGGGGTGTCACGTGATGTGGTGGTCAACGAGCTAGTCTAGCAGACCATTGCTTGTCCTCCTGTTGGGCTGTAAAATACATCGACTGTACCTCTGCTGAGGGGGTAAGACCCCCTTCCCCCAATGGGGTCACTATAATATCTGAGGACAGGATTGTTATGGCTGAGCGGTCTGTAAGCCGGGTGCTAAGTGATCCGGTGTCATACAACACTCCATTTCGGATGGGCGGTCGGAGAGGCCCCATCCAATCAATCGGCAGGTCATACCAAGCTCTAACAATTATATGTATATGTATTCTTCAAGTTGCTCTTATGGCAAACACTTTCCCTTTTACTTTATTATATAGGTACTAGAAGGCGGTGGCTGAGGTCAACCACCAATATTTTTTAATACCCATCAAGTTAATGATAATTACTTCAACCAATTTATAGATACACAGGAATTTGAACAAATCATAATATAAATATATATATATATGTGTGTGTGTGTGTGTGTGTGTGTGTGTGTGTATGTGTGTGTGTGTGTTTTCAAGAAAGAAAAATTTAAGAAACCGTCATTTGTCTATTATGAATTTATTTCGCCGAGAATTCAATAAATGATCATAGTCTCATCAGTCAGCCAGATTTAATTTACTGATTATCATACATTGAACTCTTTTAGGGATTTATAAAAAGCCTTGTATAAATCTACATGAGGATGGGCTTTATGGATGTACAGTGAGATTTTGAGAATCAAAAATAGAATTATCCCCAACATACCAGTCAATTGGATACTTTATATATATATATATATATATATATATATATATATATATATATAAGGTGTGTCATAAAAGTGCCGAGTTTGAAGCTGTATTTACCAAGATAGAAATGAACAATGAACGGAACGTTCATTTTTTTTATAATACAAGGTGTGTCATAAAGGTGCCGAGTTTGAAGCTGTATTTACCAAGATGGAAATGAACAATGAACGGAACGTTGATTTTTTTCCGAATACAAGGTGTGTCAAAAAGTTTTAAAAAATCTCGATACTTTTTTGACACACCTTATATATATATATATATATATATATATATATATATATATATATATATGAACAAAAGGTATAAAACAAGAATATTTCTTTCTAGTTATTTATTTTTTGATTGTTCTCAACTAGTTTCGACATTAGGTCATCGTCAGGAAAAAAGAATTTTTTTTTCTCTCTTTCCATTTTTTCTTCTTTTTTTGTTGATTTTTGGGATGTATTTTTTTTTTGTGTGGTGGGGAGGACTTTAAAATTCTTTTTCTTTTCATTGTTAGAATTGTTATTAATTTTCTTTTCAATTTCAAATCCAATTCCTTGGCTTATTTCTTTCTTCAATCTCTCTGTCTCTTTGCCCCTCTCTCTCTCTCTCTCTCTCTCTCTCTCTCTCTCTCTCTCTCTCTCTCATCTGACAAAAGAATAAATTTTCACTTGAATGACCATTAAGGGACCATAAACACACAACATATAAATAAAATAAAATAAAAGCCTTTTATTTAAATCTTAATCTTGCCGATCAAAATTTTCCTTTGAAATTGATTTTGCAAAAATAAAAATTAAAACCCCAGAAATCTCAAACATAACACTGAAAATAATCTACATATTAATACTCGTGTTCCTTAATTGTTCGACCGTTATCATTTTGTAACACCCTCTGGTTAAAAATGAGATCGCCCAAATAGCCCAAGATCAAATTCAAAAATTAAAATTCTGATTATCTGGTGTTGCTTATCCACCGAATTCTTATGAGTGTCATCACCTCAGCTAAATAACAGACCATTCCGGTTTTATTAGAAAGAAATAAAGGGAAGAAAAAGGACATGCTACATAGGCAAAATATAATAAGAAAGAAAGAAAGAAAGAAAGTAGAGAAAGCTAGAGAAGGGTTAAGCGCACGGAAGCGATAACGCGAAATTGTGTCAATCGAACATAATGAAAAATAAAAAGAAGGAATAAAAAGAGTGAGAGAGAGTTAAATCAAGATTATTATACTTTTTACACATTGAAATATTTTACAATAGCTCTTAAGTAAACATATCAAACTTTGTAATAATTAGATTATCATACTGGGGTATATTCACAGGTTCTGCTAGGGAAATATATTTGGTTTCGAAGAAAATTCGCTTGTTATTAAAAACTAGCCGTTGTACCCGTACTTTGCTGCGATACTTTTTTTTAAATTAACGAAACGCTTGAAGCAAAATCTACATGGGAACAATATAAAGTATGCTGCGTCCTGTTTTGAACAAATCCCGGAAGCAGCAAACCCCCCCCCCCACACACACAAAAAAAAAAAGCAGCAGTAAGGCCACTTACCTCCTATCACATGAACCATCCAAGTAAGATGAATAAGATATATTGGACACTGCTGGAGAAGTGATGTTCTCTTGTGAACACCTACACATGGACACACCTGTGTTGGCCAACCAGCAAAAATAGAAAAACTAGAAGGGGCTACCCAGCATCGACTGGATAGAGGGGGGGGGGGGCAAAAGACCCTGGTGTATTGATTTGTTTACTTTTCAGATTCACACACTCTAGACATCTTTTAAGTAGAATTTCAATGCTATTTGTATGTATATTTAATTTTTAAATATTTTCGAATATAAATCAAATCTTCATAATTGTTGCACAAAAAGCAAGAACTGGTGATATTTAATGTGTATATATATATTTACTTTGTCGTTAATTGTTTCATTTTCGTAGTTCCCTCCGGACATGCATACATACATAGCAATAGCATAATCTTTACAGATCATTGCCGTCCCTCATAATACTATAACCCCACCACCAGAACCTTTCCTCTCATGAGCCCTCAAATGACACATCAAACCCGCTGCAGATCCACAAAGTTTGATGCAAATATGACATAGTAAGGACGTCCCTCCCGTTGAATCAGATGGATCAGATGATAAAATTCTATGCTTATACACCACGATATGTCTCTTAAGACCAGAAACTGACTTACAGACTTTGTTAGAGATTGCACACGACATATTGTTTGTTCCTGGAGTTTGCATGAATTGTCCCTGATGAGATTTCCTATGATTGACATATCCAACCTTAGAAAGGTTTATGCAAATTTAAGAGTAAATATAATGTTTGTTGACTTTTTTGGTTGTTTGTTTGTTGTTTTCTTTTTGTTGTTTTTTTTTGGGGGGGAGGGGGTTGATTTGATTTGATTGTTTGTTTGTTTTTGTTTTTTTTAAATTCTTTTTAGAATTTCATTTTATTTTAAATTCTAGAGTGCAGAAGGGGTGCTAGCTACTCTACAACAATTCTTATGCAAATAAGTCTTTTCCTCATAAATATCAGCAGGCTAAAATAAGTAGACAGTTTAAAATGTCGTTAAGCAGGAAGTTTAGTGTATAAAATAATTGAACTTTAAATAAGGATTTTTAAACCATTTTAATATTTAAGAGTTTTAATGTAATGTTGTACCTTTTTATTTGTCTTAATTTTGTTGTTGGGTTCATTGAGGACAAGACTTTTATGACGTAATATTTATCTATCTTCATGGCTTTCAAGAATTGATGCGGTGTTTAGTCATTATTTTTTTCTATCTTTTTTATTACAATAAATTTAACATCTGTTAAATGGTATGTTAAGAAATGTTGTTCTATTGAGAGAAGTTTATTATAATTCAGAGATTAAATTCTGTATCTGTATTTATTCGAAATTGAAAGGCTATTGGCATTTTCTAATACAGGGTGACACAAAAAAAAAAAAAAAAAAAAAAAAAAACAGGCACCACACAGACTTTTTGGAAAGTCAGGCCTGGTTTTTTGGGGTTTTTTTTTTTTTTTTTTTTTGGGGGGGGGTCACCCTGTATATATAATTTTTAGCTGGTATCTAGTACCTTTATACGCTGTGAAGCGTCTCTCAAATAATTTCAAAAAAATTCTTTTTTCGGACGCTTCAAAATTATCTGTATTTTGACCGCATTAACTTAAAATTCCAAACATTATTATTATTTTATTTTATATTTAGAATAATGATAAATAGAATACATGTGTACATGAACGAACTCCTGGCCGAAACACGTGTTAGTGAATCTATTTTATCCATTCAATATTTTCTTTCCTTATATTTATTTTTCCTTTCAACATATACATATATATATACGTGTGTGTGTGTGTGTGTGTTTTGGTCACCCTGTATATATATATATATATATATATATATATATATATATTCAGGGTGACCAAAAAAACAGGCCTGACTTTTTTTTTAAAAGCCCTTGTGGGCCTGTTTTTTTGGCTCACCCTGTATATTGCTTGGAGCCAAATGTAGATGATCTTTTTATTATTATTATTATTTACTCCTTTTGAGTTTCACATCAGTGTTAGCTGATGGTCTTTCACTGGAGTCTGAGTGACAGCAAGTATTATTATTATTATTATTACAAGTATAAATGTTCTAGATACCAGCTGAAAATTAAACGATAAGGTAAGGGTAAATATAAATAACTAGCAAGACAGTTAGAAATAATAATTTATGATATATAAGGGCCGAATTTATATATATGTAAGGGGGCAAAGTGAAGTGTTGCATGTCATGGATTGCTCAGCCAACAGGGTTACATCCTTAAACATCACGCCCTCACACACGGCCAACAGGTGGCCTCATAGAGGAGGAGGTTTTACCCCTCTGCAGAGGTGCAGTCGGTGTATTCTAAGAGGAGGAGGAGATGGCTGCGAGTGCAGCTCGCCGATTGCAAAGCGGTCATGGATGTGAACGAAGCGAGTCTATCATGAAGCAATCATCTGCACAGTCTCAAAACCGTCATACGCACAACGAATTCGCTGCTATACGAATCATTTTAAAAACCGTTTAAGAAACCGTTTTATGCGTCGAGGGGAAATGATACACAGAAGAAATTGAGTGCTTAATATATTTATTCAACACCAGTATCCGGTGCCGACGGATACATACAAAAACACCGAACAATAATTTACAAACAATTAACAAAACAACTTACAAGAAATAGAGGAGGGTCAAATGTGGTATAGCCAAATGCAGTAAGATCAGTCCAAATATTAATCAGCTTATAAATCAACTGTTAAAATTCTTAATCGTAGACTATTTAAGTCTATGAGCCAGATCATCTGGTAGAGTGAAGAAGGGCTGCTAGCTCCTCTACAATTCTTATACAACTAAGTCTCTTCCTTATAAATATCAGCTAAAATAAGTCGACAGTTTAGTGGTGAATACTGTTTAGTAACTCTTAGTTTACACTATTTTATTTATCACTAAACTCCTTTGTTCAGATATTATTTGATTTTCGCTAGATTCCGCTTTTCTCGTAGCAAGTAAATGTCTCACAAATTTCTCATTCGGAGTCTTGATAAAAATGGCGTCCAACCTAGTGCTAACAATCAATTTATTTTGTCCTAAGAAATAATTCCATATTTATTCATGATATTTCTTAGTTCTTCAAAAAACTTTGAATTTTTTACAATTAATACTAAATTACAAAACAGGAAAATTTCAAAAAAGGATTATATTGAAAATTTGCCCATGAAATGTGCAATATTTAAATATAGCGGTGTAATAATATTGTAGATGACAAAAGAGGCTTACGGCTATGGAAGAGACAGATTTAGTATTTATCGAAATTGTTCGGCACTGGTAGGATGTGTCACTAGTATAGGACAACTAACAATGATCAAATGTTCAGAAATGGATGAAATATTAAAACCTAAAATTCTGGTTGGTTGGTTGATTGATTTTACGGCATGTCAACCCTTCTTGGGTTATTTTATGCTGAAGACATTTTGTTTTATTCATTCTTCGTGGGTATTCAACATTTTTAAACTCATTTTTTTTCTTCTATTTAATTCATAAATGGGACGTTAACAGGTACTACCACTCCGAGTCAGGGTGGACCTGAGGGCAATGGCGATGAAGGGGTGCTCCTCCACACTCCCCAGAGCTCCAAAATTAGAACTTCACCATTAAATGCAGGTTAGCATCATAACTCAGGACAGTAAGACCCTCATCCACCACCTTCTAGTATATAAAAAAGGGTTGGGAAGTTGCCATATAAAGTTACTAGAAGCGGTTACCCGGCGTCGCCTAGGTAGAGGGGGGGGGTAAAAAGAGGGTCTCGCAGATCAATTATTATTAAATTGCGAGTTGGATCCTCACAGGATGCCCCATTAAAATCCTTATGTAAAAAGACGTTGCGTTGATCCAGCCACTCTGAAAGAAAAATGAATGTCTCCTATTTAAAATATTAAATGCAAAATAAATAAATAAATAAATAGAATCCATGCTGTTATCATTTAAATTTTATTTTTTAATTATCTTCACGAACATAAATCTAATCTCTATTATTTTTGCTCAAAAACCAAGCCCTGGTGATATTTTATGTGTATATATATATTTACTTTGTTGTTAATTGTTTTGTTTTCGAAGTTCCCTCCGGACATACACATATACACAACTGCCCTTTATATATGTATAGATTAACACTGTAGAGTTTGGTAATGGATAATACTTAATAATACCCGTTTTGATTGTATAGTTATTTATTAAGCTTAGCTTAGATGTGGCACAAGGCCAGAAGTATGGGGCGTCCAATGAGAATCGAACTCAAACACCACGTGAGGTGCCCTCTTTGATTGTATAATGTTGTAATAGAAATAATAAAATCCTGATATCAGTTCGGAAGAAAGTTAACTTTTTTCTTCCATTTTTTTTTTAAATCTTAGGGTGTACTTATTTATGGGCGATAATGTATGTATCAGTTAGAGAATAGAGAAAGGGTGAGGCGCAGACGTCGAGATAAGTAAACCACTCTTTATTTCTTTCTTGTTTTTTTTTCTTCTTCTTTTCTCCAAGTACTACAGGTGCGCTCATGATTTGACACGATTCAACACGAACAGGGGAAATCAAAACAGTTTATCACGTCCTTCATAGCCACAAAGTCTTCTAATGCATTCACATAGAAACAAACATTAAAAACACATACGTATTTTGAATTAGAAATTTCTGAGACATTTTCAGTTTTAATGGTGGCAGCGGTGGTGACGGCGGCGAATGGACATTTTTTTATTACCCCGGAACCACTCTACAAACGCCATGACGACCCCCGCGGAGTTGTTTATAGCAATTTACCAAGTTCAGTCAGGTCAGAGTTCGTTCCTGGCTACCGGAATCATCAACCCGTTTTTATTCACTAGACTTCGTGCACAGGCCTTACGGTAGTGGCTGTTATTAAGTGGTCACCCATCCAACTAATGACCAGGATCATCACTGCTTAATCTCAGTGATCTGACAGGAACCAGTGCTTCTCAACGGGACTTGGCTGTATGTAAGTAACCCAGTTCAACCAATTGCATGTCTGTATTTACCCAACCCCCACACAACGAGTACGATGTGTGTGACACAAGGTCAATATTTAAGAGAGTGATGTTGGTTTTAATTCACGGGTTTATAGAATTGATGAGGTATTTTGTATTTTTGGGTATATATATATATATATATAATATATATATATATATATATGTGTGTGTGTGTGTGTGTGTGTGTGTGTGTGTAGAGTGTTCCAAAATTAGAATTTATTCTTAATGGTAATGTCGACGTTATAACGTTTTCGTTTTTTGCAGCCTTCATCAGGACACGTGGTTAAATCTTGTATGAAGATGGTGGGAGACTATTTTTCTACATAGTGTCGGATTTAATTCCCTATTATATTCCCATATATATATATATATATATATACCCAACCCTTCCACATGAAAAGGATATGACATCAGTTCTTAAGTGTAGTTTAAAAGGATTGAATTAAGAATATTCAACATTAGTACCATTAGAATGTAATGAAATGTAATGCTTTTTATATGCAATCTAATGATATTATCTCTTGCGCGTTATTCTGCATTATTCTCTTACACCGGTTGCCATACCAAGGCTAAATAGCCCAATCTGTCCTACCATCTACCCATAGCTGGGGGGGGGGAGATGAGTTAATGTCTTTACCTAGGCCATTAGTGCGATGGGAAACAGTTTCGTCCATAACTTGAACTCGGGTCACCTTGCTCATTTCTAAAAAATATTAACCGTTACGTGTCACGCCTCCTCCGATTGAATATTTCATCAAAAAGAAACAATAATTGTCAAATAACTCGTTGCCACGGGAGATGCAATGACTTGGTCTATTTGCTTAACGGCATACCAATTCATTATGGGTTATTTAATGCTGAAATTTGATTCATTTCTAAATGTGTGATTACAATCGGAATTATATTTTCAATGTTCAATAACTTATCTATAATAATTTATTTACACACATATGTTATATGGTCTTAAGTATACCTATCTAATATTGATAATTTATACACAATTATATGATTACCGACCATTGCCACAGGGATATGTGCAGTAAAGTGAGGAGTTGCTGGTAGGTGTGGCGCTCCACCTCAGACACAAAAAAAAACCCAATCTCCTTGGTCTACCGCTAGTGAAAGAGAGATAAACTCCCTCGCTGTTCGCCCGATACTGACAATATGTAGAGCGTCCGACTAGAAACCACATGGTTCTGGGTTCGATACTAGCCTTTGCCAACTCAGTAGCACAGGGATATGTGCAGTAAAGTGAGGAGTTGATGGTAGGCGTGGCGCTCCATCTTAGACACAAAAAAAAACAATCTCATTGGTCTAGCGTAAGTGGAAGGGGGATGGACTCCCTCGATTTTACTTACTCTACATTTTACCAACCTTGAAAATCAGCATTCAAAATTTCAGCTTAATGATATATATTAAATTTAGTTTAGTCTACATGAGACAAGAATATAGACATATTATGAATGGAAGATTGTGCTGCGCCAGTCTTTTATGTGGGAGAGATTATTAGCCTTGAAAATAGAAATTTAGTAAAGTTGGCGGAGTGACCCATTGTCGGTATAAGCCGAACAGCGAGGGAGTCTATCCCATTTTCGCTAGTGCTAGTATTCTAAATCTTGACTTAAAAAATATATTTTTAGCAAGATTAGTTTAATCTGACATAAAAAACAAAAAATGGGGTGAATTATTGTAGGGAAAATGTGTGACACGAGTCTTTTAAGGGGAAAGGGCCTGCATGCCAGCTTTGAAAATCGGCATTCGAAGTATTGGATTTGATTTTGCTCAGTCGATAGAACATTCCCCCAAGGAATCACAAGCTTCCGGATTCGATACCGGCCCTCGCCTACTCACCGCGTGAGTAGCACAGATCGGATAATTTGATCTGTGTGGTAAAGCATCTGGGAGCTTACGGTATATGTAGCGCTTCACCGCAGAAAAAAAAATCTCACTGGTATAGCGCAAGCGAAAAGGGAGTAGACTCCCTCGCTGTCCGGCTGATACCAACAATAGGTCAGTGCGCCGATTTTTTTTTTTTTTTTTTTTTGCTGTCAGCTCAGTTGGTAGAGCATTGGCCTAGGAATCGCAAGGTTCTGGATTCGATACCATTTCCCGCTACTCAGCGCATGAGTAGCACAGATTGAGTAACCTGAGCGACGCGGTAAAGTGGGGAGCTGACGGTAGATGTGGCGCTCCACTTCAACAAAAACAATCTCCCTTGTCTAGCGCTAGCGAAAAACGGATAGACTCCCTCGCTGTCCGGTCGATACCGACACTAGGCCGCTCCAGCAAATTTTACTTAGTACGAACATCGCAACTATCTCACGCACCAAGCAGGGTTATTTCCTATAAGTCTAACATAAACAAAGGGGAACCACTCTTGATTGATAAATTATTTATTTATTTATTGATCTACTAGGAAAAAAGAAGACGGGGTTACGGTTTATGGTTTAGGGTTAGTTTAATGGAAAAATAAATAAATAATTTATCAGTCAAGAGTGGTTCCCCTTTGTTTATGTTAGAATTATAGGAAATAACCCCCAGCAGACTCAGTGTTATTTAACCCTCTGAAGGGAATCGAACCTTGGATTCGGTGGGGGTCCACTCCAGTGTCCTACCCTCTCAACTATCACCCGATCACCGACACTCAATGACTGTTAATAGTCAGCGGAGTCGACGACCCATGGGGGGGGGAGGGGGGCCGCCCCTGGGAGAGAATGAACATTTCTATTATGTTTGTCTTTATAATAGTTGATAATAAAAATCTTGTTGAGTAGACTCCCTCCACTTGCGATTCACTTTATATCAGTTACCTCCCCTTCCCTTCATTTCGTATTCATTATTAAAAAAAAAAAAAAAGCGAAAAAAGAAAAAAGAAAAGAAGCAAGAAAAACAGAACGGCCGCCGGCGGCCGACATCATAATGTTTTGTGCATGCGTTGTGCCAACTTCGTTGTCGTCATGAATATTAAATTTGAATTGATCAGCTGAAAAGCCGTTGAAAATGACAATATTTTTTCCCACGTGATCCGCCTCCAAATTTGTAACTCTTCATAAAGTTCTTTTTCTTTTTCTTTTCTTTTTCCTTATTTTCTTCTTCTTTCTTTTTTAAATATGTATTCATTTCAACGAGTCCCGTAATCTAATCGTCTTCTTATTTCTCTTTTTATTTCTCTCTTTTCATTTTTATTTTTCCTAATCACAACGAGTCTCATTGAATTAGAATTTAAAAATTCAGAATTCATGTCGGATTGTTTATATTTCTTTGTTAAATGGCATATCAACATTCGTGGGTTATTTAATGCTAAAGCTAGGGGAATAAACCCCGAAAACAAATCAGGAGCCGGAGTCCCTAACGTGGTGTGAGCCTGAAATCCAATGTATACCCATCAACTCCTGCGACTCTGCCGTTAGCAAACTGCATTGGTACCTTTCCTTTCCTTTGGATCACAGCGGCAGTGTGGAGAGGGCGGATTTGCTGCACGGGCAACAGCTTATCCCCCATGAGCCCGCCCAGGCTATGTAGTTTCAATTTAAAGAAAAAAAATTGACACTACTCCATCGAAGGCTGCCAACCAATGACAACGAGTCTCATTGAATCAGAATTTAGAAATCAGGATTCATGTCGGATTGTTTATATTTCTTTGTTAAATGGCATATCAACATTCGTGGGTTATCTTAATGCTAAAGCTAACCTTATATATATATTTACCAACTGCTCCGCACGAGCAGGATGCGACACAAGGTCAATTTCTTTACCAGGTTTGAATTCAGAGTTTTCCTTCTCCTGGACTGATCACCTAGCCATGGTAAAAGAGTCCAGTCTACCCTGCTATTTACCCATAGCTGGAGGGAGAATTGGATTCATAACTTTCCCAAGGGTATTAGCACCATATGAAATGCTAACAGCTTCGTCTAGGAATTGAACTCGGGTTGACGAGTCCATTTTCTACGTATCATCCTTTCACAGGGGCCATGCTAATCTTCTCTGTATCGTTCTAATTTTTCTGTACTACCGAAGCTACTCTTATAGGAGAACAGTAGTGGTTTTGTTTTGTTTTACGGCATATCAACCTCAGTGGGTCATTTAATGCCAACAAAGTTTTGAAATAAATTCATTCTTAATGGATACTCAATTTTTTTATAAACACATTTTTTCTATTTAACCCATAGATGGGACCCTAACAGGTACTGCCACCCCGGGTCAGTGTGGACTAGGGAGCAATGGTAATGAAGGGGTGCCCCTCATTCCCCAAACCTCAAGAACTGGAACCTCTCCATCAAATAGAGTTTAACGCCATTCCCAGTACATGAAGACCCTCAGCCACCGCCTTCTAGCATCCATATGATAAAATGGGTTGGGGCTTGCCATAAGGACAATAGAGTCGAGGCAATCATATAGGTGCTAGGGCTTGACATGACCAGCCGATTGATCGGGGGGAGCCTCTCCGACCGCCCGTCTAGCCTAAGTAAGCCAAAGTGGGGTGTTGCAAGTCATGGACTGCTCATCTACCAGGATTCAGTCCTTAAGCATCACGGTTCACCATCGCGGCCAACTGGTGTCCCCGTTTAGGGGGGGGTCTCACCCCTTTACAGAGGTACAGTCGGTGTATTCTAAAGCCCCAGCCGACACCCGAAAATAAGACAGGGCTTATATTAATATTCACTTCGAAATATGACACTGGGGCTTATTTTCGGGGTATTTCGAGTGTTTGAATCGCATGATGTGATTGTAAAGAATGCTTATTTCTTTCGTCTGAGACAGAGACATATGGTGGTGCATAAGCACAAAAAACTGTATGCTTATACACCATCATATGTCTCTTAAGACTAGAAGCTGACTTACAGACTTTGTTACAGATTGCACAAGACACATTGTTTGTGTCCTGGAATTTGAATGAATTGTCTCTGATGAGATTTTCTATGATTGACATATCCTGCCTTAGACAGCAGAATTATATGATTGACATTAGATACTCAAAGATTATACAGAGTTGCAAGTCTGTATAATCTCTTCTTTGTCGCTCATTGTCATGTTTGTATTCTATTCTGTTAAGTTTGCTCCGACAATGAAATAGTCTCGTTATTACTTCGCCGTGAATTGGGTTAAATCGAACTTAACGGACTTACATTCCACCATCGTATGTCACCCCGCCGGAAGAAAAAAAATATCAAGGAATTTTTTGTGGATCTGCAGCGGGTTTGATGAGTCATTTGACGGCTCATGAGAGGAAAGGTTCTGGTGGTAGGGTTATAGGATTGTGAGGGACGGCAGAGATCTGTAAAGATTATGTTATTGCTATGTGTTTAGTCAACCCCTCCACATGAGCTGAATGCGAAACAATATCAATTTTTTTAAAGTAGTGTACAACTGGTTTGAATTCAGAGTTTTTCTTCTCCTTAATTGGTTGCCATACCATGGATAAAGAGCCCAATCTGCCCTGCTATTTACCTATAACAGAAGGGAAATAGTTGATTGCATACTTTTCTCAAGTGTTGGTGTACAATAGTTAGCAAAGTAGCAAGTAAAGTTAGTCTCGCAGATCCATTATTACTGAATAGTGAGTTCAATCTACACTGGACGCCCCATAGTTGCAATCTTGTGTCACATCCTACCCATGGCGAACGGCTTGGGTAAATACCAACATTTCCCAAGGGTTAGGAGGCCCTCTCGAGGTGTAAGGGTTAGCAAGCTATTAATGCAAAGTGAGTTCGAGTCTCACTGAGTGCCCCATGCACCGACTTTGTGCCACAACTATGCAAAGATTAGTAAATAACTACCTTTCGCAATGGTTTCAGCGCTATGTGGAATGTAAACAGCCTCATCCAGTAATTGCACTAACCATTACATTACGAGCGCCTCCTGTATTATTATTATTAGTAGTAGTAGTAGTAGTACTTTTACTGACTAATTGATAACTAGTTGGTGACTGTCAATTTCTCACCTATCCGATCTTCAAAGCTTTTTTTGAAGATCACAATGGCGAGAAACTGACTGTTACCAAGCGCTGTTGACTGTATGCCAAAGCTCTCCGAACTTAGATATATAAGCTCTTAACCGGACATTGACTACTCTTTGTTAATAAATATAACAAACTATATATATATATATATATATATATATATATATATATATATATATATATATATATATATATATATATATATATATATATATATATATATATATATATATATATATATATATATATATAATTAGTTTGTTTATAAATATAACAAACTATAAGGGGTCGGGTTAGCTCAGTCGGTAGAGCGTTCGGCTAGAAACCACAAGGTTCCTAGTTCGATACCGGTCCTCGCCAACTCAGCGTATGAGTAGCACAGGGATCTGTGCGGTAAATTAAGGAGCTGATGGTAGTTGTGGCGCTACACCTCAGACGCTAAAATAACCTCCTTGGTCTAGCGCTATTGAAAAGAGGATAGACTCCCTCGCTGTATGGCTGATACCGACTTTAGGCCGCCCCGGCGACTTTACTTTTTATATATATATACTTTGTTTATAAATATAACAAACTATACATATATATATATATATATATATATATATATATATATATATATATATATATATATATATATATGTGTGTGTGTGTGTGTGTGTGTGTTAAAAGGAAAAATAAATAAAGGAAAGGAAATGCTGATTGGATAAAATAGATTTAATAACACGTGTTTCGGCCAGTAGTTTGTTCATGTACACATGCATTCTATTTATTATTATTTTAAATATAAAATGAAATAATAATAATAGAAAATTATAAAATCTTTAAGCATACAAAGAATAACGGCCTTTTTCAGGGTTAAATGTTTGTTATTCAAAATTTTTAACTTCAAATATCAAACATTTTACTCTGACGAAGGCCGTTAGTCTTTGTATGCTTAAAGATTTTATAATTTTCTATTATTATTATTTTATTTTATATTTGAAATAATAATAAACAGAATGCATGTGTACATGAACAAACTCCTGGCCGAAACACGTGTTAGTAAATCTATTTCATATATTCAACATATTCTTTCCTTTATTTATTTTTCCTTTCAACATATCGTCGGATTCAATTCCATTATCAACTCTCTCTCTCTCTCTCTCTCTCACTCTCTCTCTCTCTCTCTCTCACACACACACACACACACATAAGTATATATATATATATATATATATTTCTCTTTAGCGGTGATATGGTAGATGGCAGCACTAGTGTTAGTTATTACGACTAGGTGGTGGCGGAGGTGATTACATGGCTATTACGTGGTGGTGGGTGTAGTCCAAATAGTTGTTCTTAATTGTTGCTGGTGGCGGCAGCGGCGGCAGCGGCGGCGGTGGCGGTGATTATTGTTCAGCGTCGGGGGGCGGGGGGGGGTGGTGATTACACGGATGAATGATGATCGTTTTATTCTCTCTTTGGAAATAGAATAAATTATGACACGGGTCATTTACCGACCAGTTTCTTGTCCAGACACGTTCAACAAGTTTTGGGGGTTTTCTTGTTTGGGGGGGGGGGGCTTTATGTTGTGTGTTTTTTCTTTTTTTTCTTTTTTTTTTGGCTTAATGCTGTGTTCTTGTTGGGTTTTTTGGCGGAGGGGGCTATATGTTTTTAAAAAAATTGTTGATTCTTCTGTTGTTTGTTTGGTTGGATTCGGTACGAATATAGTATGTGGCGTACCTTTTAAATGTGGCCTACGAAATCATGTATCTCTTATAGTATGTGGCGTACCTTTTGAATGTGGCCTACAAAATCATGTCTCTCATATACTATGTGGGTACCTTTTGAATGTGGCCTACAAAATCGTGTCTCTCTTATACTATGTGGCGTACCTTTTGAATGTGGCCTACAAAATCGTGTCTCTCTTATAGTATGTGGCTACATTTTTAAATGTGGCCTACGAAATCGTGTCTCTCTTATAGTATGTGGCGTACCTTTTGAATGTGGCCTACGAAATCGTGTCTCTCTTATAGTATGTGGCCTACATTTTAAATGTGGCCTACGATATTGTGTCTCTCTTATAATATGCGGCGTATTTTGAATGTGGCCTACAAAATCGTGTCTCTCTTATACTATGTGGCGTACCTTTTGAATGTGGCCTACAAAATCGTGTCTCTCTTATAGTATGTGGCTACATTTTAAATGTGGCCTACGAAATTGTGTCTCTCTTATAGTATGTGGCATACTTTTGAATGTGGCCTACGAAATCATGTCTCCATTATAGCATGTGGCGTACCTTTTGAATGTGGCCTACGAAATCATGTCTCTCTTATAGTATGTGGCGTACCTTTTGAATGTGACCTACGAAATCATGTCTCTCTTATAGTATGTGGCCTTCCTTTTGAATGTGGCCTACAAAATCGTGTCTCTCTTATAGTATGTGACGTACCTTTTGAATGTGGCCTACGAAATATGTCTCTCTTATAGTAATGTGGCCTACCTTTTGAATGTGGCCTACGAAATCATGTATCTCTTATAGTATGTGGCGTACCTTTTGAATGTGGCCTACGAAATCATGTCTCCCTTATAGTATGTGGCGTACCTTTTGAATGTGACCTACGAAATCGTGTCTCTCATATAGTATGTAGCGTACCATAAAAAGCATATTATAATGTTATAATAATAACTGCTCGGCCACCCCGACGACTTTACTTACTTCTAAATCAAAATGTAAAGAGTGGGGGGGGGGTGAAATGCTATTTCCGTATTGATATTGTAAGTGATATTGAACTTGGGACATTTATATTATTTGTTATATTTCCGCTTATGGCGGATGTAATTTTGTTTTGTTTTGTGATTAATTGATTTATATTGGAAGGTAGTTTATGAATTACAAAATATTAAGAAAATGATTTACTAAGAAGGGCATCGCTTACAGTATCAGTTCCAACACGACTGGTAAATCATTTGTTTTTTTTTAACATGAGTCTAGTTTGAATATCCAAACTCATATATTCATGCTTTAAAATAAACAACACTATTGCAAATCGGTCGGAAAATTAAAACATATTACAGGGTGACTCAGAAAAAACAGAACCCAATTATTTATTTATTTTCTCATTAAACTAACCCTAACCCTACCCTCACCCTAAACCCTAACCCTAACCCTAAACCCCCTAGTTAAAATTAACAGTTTTATTACAAAACTTGTGGGTTCTGTTTTTTCTGAGTCACCCCAATTTTCTGACCGATTTACAAGTTTAGCCCAGTATTTTTATTTAAAAAAAATTCTATTTGTATATTGAAACAGTCGAAAGCGCTCGGGCTGATAGTATGGGAAGAATCCTATTTCAACTGGATCCTAACATTAGAAAAATAGCCAGTAGACTGGAAAAGATACAAATCAAGATCATGAAAAAGAAATGTTCCGTGTTGTTTAATAACACCTGCCATCAAAATAACTTGCTGCCAAAATATACAGCATATATATATGTGTATGTGTGTCCGTGTGTGTGTGCGTGTGTAAAATGAGGAAATCAATGTGACAGTATATGGAGAAATGTAGACAAACACGACCACAAGACACTTGTCAGTAAGAGAATTGAATCCTTCAATACAAGAACTCAGGTCGTGTCCTGAAGAAAGTCTGAAAAACCGAAACGTTATAGCGTCGACATTACGACCAGTAATAAACTTTCTTCCATTATAAAATCCCGTGTTTGTCTACATTCATTTCTCTCTCTCTCTCTCTCTCTCTCTCTCTCTCTCTCTCTATATATATATATATATATATATATATATATATATGTGTATATAAAAAAAAATGATTTTTTTAAAAATTGGGCGTTATTATGAAGCATTAAAAATGTATAAATGAATGAACTCGATATTATGGAGTATTGGATTCACTTATTTTTTTATTATTTTTTGTCATAAATTTTCAGGTTCGTTAGATACCCTTTGTCAAATGTTATTACTGTTTAACGGTTTCTTTGTCTCTGTTGTTATTGACAGTGGCAGCGTCTGTGAAATATTTGTAATAACGGAGAATTCCGATATCTGCGTTTAATCCCTTCACGTGCGTTTGTAATTTTAGAATCCATTTAGTTTCTGATTGTTTTCTAGATTGCGTTGTTGGAAATGCGTGTTCTAATAAGATGCATTTGAGGTGTGTAAGGTTGTGTGATAAGGTGTTAAAATGAAGTGCTATTGTACTATGCGGGGATTTGAGATTTATAGTGGATTTGTGGTTATTTAGTCTTAGTCTAAAGGGTGTTGATGTTTCTCCCACATATCCACTATTTCTGCATTGTGTGCAGTATAAATAGTATATAATGTTAGCGCTATATATATATATATATAATGTTAGCGCTATATATATATATATATATATATATAATATATATATTATATATATATATATAATGTTAGCGCTATATATATATATATATATATATATATATATATATATATAATGTTATATATATATAGCGGGATGCCAAAGTCAATGTTTGAGCGGAGTAGAGTTTGTTTGAATTTGCGCGAAAATGAAACGCATCCATCATTTAAATTCAACTCGTCACATCCATTTCCTGTGACGTAACGCGTTTCTGGCGGAAGAAATTAAAGTCTCTACCTGTATAATACCGTATTTTGTTTTGTTTTTTTTTGTTTTTTTTATTTATTTATCTTTTAATTTTTAAATCATTATTTTATTTTCATTATAACCCTTGTTTTGATTTAAAAAAAAAAATAAATAAAGTAAGCCGGTTTCTTGTGTCTTTCAGGTACTTCCGGCATCTCCACCTAGCGTCTACGGAACCAGCAGTCTTGTTTGCTCTTCCGGTCTGTAGGACAAGCGCTCCACCAGCGGATATTTTGTGACGTCATCGATCGAAGAGAAGACAACATTTTCAACAAATCTCAAAAGTTGATTGAACAACAAAAAACGCAACAACAATAACAACAACTACAAGGACTTCAAATAATGTCGATGACCTAATTCAAAAATATTAACTACAAACACAACAATAATATTATTCTTACAAGAAGAAAATTTATGTCAAAGAGGAAAAAAAAAGAAAATCAGATGAAGAATCGAGGTCATCTAGACCACAGCACTGTTAAAAATCGGCTAGGATACTCGCACAGAATTCAGTGATAAATCATCTGCTACCGCGGAGTGAAATAATAATAATAATAATAATAATAATAATAATAATAATAATTGCTGCAATCGGCTAGAATACTCAGAATAGTCCTGGAGATCTGAGGAGACTTGTTGTCACTCAGCCTCCAATGAAATACCATCAGCTAACGCTGGTGTGAAAAAATCTACAATAATAATAATAATAATAATATCCGGACAACAGCATTGTTAAGATCAGCTAGAATACTCAGAAGAGTCCTGGAGACCTGAGGAGACTTACTGTTACTCATGCTCCAGTGAAAAAACCATCAGCCAGAGCTGGTGTGAATAACTACCACGGAGTGAAATATAATAATAATAATAATAATAATAATAATAATAATAATAATAATAAAGGTCGTACCAATTGTAATCGAGGCCCTCAGAACGGTCCGCAAAAGGTTTGGAAAAGAGTCTGCGGGAATTGGAAATCCGAGGAAGAACCGAGACCATCCAAACAACAGGATTTTTAAGATCAGCAAGAATAGAGATCTGAGAAGACTTGCTGTCACTCAGTCTCCTGTGAACCACCAGCGTAGGCTGGTGTGAGAAACTATAATAATAATAATAATAATAATAATAATAATAAAGGTAAAGGTTGTACCAATTGTAATCGAGGCCCTCAGAACGGTCCGCAAAAGGTTAATAATAAAGTGTTATTCAATCTTCAGGCGCAACCAATAGACACCTGGTGTGAACCAGCAAGTGTCTGAATTATAAATTTAGTTGAAAGAAAAATACTAAATCAAAGTTTAAAGACTGATTTAAAAAATACAATAACGAAGCAGAAATAAAACAAGATTAAATGTCATTAAAAAACAACAACAACAGCAAATATTTGGGTAAAAAACCCACAAAAAAAACTTTGAAAGGAACCGACTCCACCTAAAACATCATTAAAAAATATACATTGACATTAATAAGCAGATTAAATATAATTAATTGTCAAATATATATATACAGACATATATAATATATATATATATAATAAATATAAACATATACACATACACACATATATACATATATATGTAAATTTATACGAGCCAAAAAAAGGCAATGGCGTCTTTGGAAGCAGGTAACACCGGAGGTGCCAAACAGGTGAGTGAATTTCCGCGGGAAAGTGCCATCCTGTTCGTTAAGGGACGGGTGGTGGGTACACCGTCAGGGCCACCGGCTGCGATAAACGCACGGGGCCCGTCTTTATAAGAAGGAGGGGGGGGTGAATAGAAGGGGGCACATGCATCGGGACAGGCACAAAACAAGAGTCGACGGGCTGAACAACAGTACAGAAGGTAAATGACAAATGAGGGGGGCAAGCTAGGCATGGGGGGAAGGGGAGCGATTGACAAAAGAGCTAGAATTAGCCGGCACGGCTTAATGGTAGAGCTAAGAATTGCAAGCCGCCAGGTTCTGGAAGACATGTATCAGTTAACTTGAATAATAATAATAATAATAATAATAATAATAATAATAATAATAATAAATAGGGAAACTATACATTTGAATTAGAGAAGGAAAAGAGCCCTTGCCGTTTGCGGTTAGTCTAATGGTGGTAATAGTTATTTATTAAAAGTAGAGCGAAACATGAAATAGAAGCGTTTGAGAATTATATAATTAAGACTCCTGGTGATAGATAGATAGATAGATAGATTGATAGATAGATAGATATGAATAAACCCTAATATATAGATTGATAAATAGATAGATAGACAGATATGAACAAACCTTAATATATATATATATATATATATATATATATATATATATATATATATATATATAAATAAATAATAGATAGATAGATAGATAGATAGATATGAACAAACCCTAAAAGATAGATAGATAGATAGACAGATATGAACAAACCTTAATATATATATATATATATATTTGGGAGAATATGTGCTTAATTGAAGTCGTACCTTATTTTGAATGTTAATTAATTTAATTAATTAATTATTAATGAATTAACTTTCAAAATTAGTTACGACTTCAATTAAGCACATATTCTCCCAAAAATTGTCGGCTAAAAAAAGCCATATCATAAATACATCGCTTGTGTATCTACTTATCATATATATATATATATATTATATATATATATATATATATATATATATATAAACAAACTAAATAATGAATAGATAGATAGATAGATATAAACAACTCTAATAAATAAATAGATAAATAAATAGATATGAACCAACCCTAATATATATACTGATGAGTCGGGAGAATTAGACACTTTTGTCTAAGCTCCCTGAAATAGTCTATAATGCAAGATCTATAAGTCTTTTGTTATTTATTTAAATATATATATATATATATATATATATATATATATGAGTGAAGAGTAAGGAAATATATAAAATGATATAAAATTGAATAAATAGATAGATATGAACCAACTCTAATATATATATATATATATATATATATATATATATATATATATATATATATATATATATATATAAACAAACTAATACATAAATAAACAAATAGATAGATAGATAGATAGATATAAACAAACTAATAAATAAAAAGACAGATAGATATTGGGTCTCTGCGGAAATTTCATTCCCATATAATTATAACATAAAAGTTAGTCAAACTCCGTGATACTAAAAGAGGTGTGTCATGATTTAAATTACTTTTTGAGTTAAAACTGTTATGAATTATATCACAAGGTTTTAGGATTGATTCACTGATTTTAACGGCATGTCAACCCATCTCAAGTTATTTTATGCCCAGATGTTAGGAAATCGCGTTCATTGTACTTTAAGTAATTATTGTTGGGATAAATGATTTGCACACAGTTCTATCATACCAACTATTCCTATCTAATATCGATAATTTTCAAACATATCCATTTGACTCGTAGATGGGACTCTAGCAATTATTACCACTCCGGGTCAGGGTGGACCTAGGAGTAATGGGAGTAAAACGGGAGAATTTTATAGATTAAAATCTGTATCTGTATAATTTTTCGCTGTTTTTTTTTCAATATTGTGGATAGACCATTTATATTTAAGTTAGTGTATTGAGGACATGAAGTCAATATATATATATATATATATATATATATATATATATATAGTAATCCACAGACACATGTTTCGAGGTTTCACCTCTCATCAGTGTGGTTATGCCTTAACAGCTACCCCTGGCCGGGTTTGAGACCTGAATGAACTTTCGTCCGCCAAATCTCTTACCAATGCAGCCAGTAGTGGCTGTCAAATATAGGAGAATATTTAATTCATACATTTCTGAGCGGGAATGAATTCACTAGAGTCCTCTAACTTTGTAAACAAAGTGAGGTTAGCTACACGCCAGAACGGTGAATTTTACAATTAAATCCATATTTAGAGAACTCAATCAAAGTGGGAGTATATATAATAAATAAGTAATACACAGACACGTGTTTCGAAGTTTCACCTCTCATCAGTGTGGTTATACCTGGCCGGGTTTGAGACCTGAATGAACTTTCGTCCGCCAAGTCTCTTACCCATGCGGCCAGTAGCGGCTTTCAAATATAGGAGAATATTTAATTGATATATATATATATATATATATATATATATATATATATATATATATAATGGATAAAACTAACCTACTCGAGTTTCATCGTCTGATTCGTCAGGGTTACATCCGTTGATTTAATCGAGTTTTCGATTAATCTCAGTTGGTACAATACACACCCGTTCTATATATATATATATATATATATATATATATATATATATATATATATGAGTATAGATAAAAGGATAAAAACAACACAATATGCTGTTAAAGTGAAAAGATTTCATATCATATTCATAGCTAATATTGAACAATATTTCGATTTATAAAAATCATCGTCAGAGCTTGTTTATACTCCAGACTTATCAATAGCGGAGACGAAAATAATATCATATTATTTTCGTCTCCGCTATTGATAAGGCTGGAGTATAAACAAGCTCTGACGATGATTTTTATAAATCGAAATATTGTTCAATATCAGCTATGAATATGATATGAAATCTTTTCACTTTAACAGCATATTGTGTTGTTTTCATATCCTTTTATCTATACTCATATATATATATATATATATATATATATATATATATATATATATATATATATATGTCCCAGTCTCACGCACCATTAGAATGTTCTATGTTAACCCCCCAATGACTGCGTCAGTGAAGCAGATCAAAAACCCACAAAGACAAACAGAAAGATATTTTTTGAAAAACGGGGTGAGCGGAACATATTTGATTTTTGTAAAGATTATTTTTTATTATTTCAACCAGAAATTTATTCATCTGAGTCGTGTTATTATTATTAGCATTATTAATTTATTGTTTATGACAGATTTTCATGGAATCGAAATAACTAGACACGCTTGTTTTGTTTTCTGTTCAAGTAACATTGATATTAACACTGTCAGTCAAAATGATCTAAATCAACAGTTTAAGACATGAAAATAAAACAAATCTATAAAAGTTATTCAAGATTGCTCGAGTCCAACCAATGAATAAATTGCCAATATATATATATATATATATATATATATATATATATATATATATGAAAGGTAAAATGGATATGAATCCAACAATATCTGTAGAAGGTTTTGTAGAAAAAAACAAGATGTTTAAAGTTTTGCTGACAGAAATCTGTTTCGACCATATGAGGTCTTTATCAAAGCAACATTGTAAACGGAAAAACGAAATAAATATATCATTAATCACGAGGCATAGAACGCTCTCTTTTTCCGTTTACAATGTTGCTTTGATAAAGACCGCATATGGTTGAAACAGATTTCTGTCAGCAAAACTTTAAAATGTTTTTCTACAAAACTTTCTACATCACACACACACACACACACACACACACACACACACACACATATATATATATATATATATATATATATATATATATATATACAAATCATTATTAATTCCCGATTCCTTAGCTCTAATATTCTCATCCTTGTTGGTCCGCCCAGTCGGCTGGGGTGTTAGAATGCAACGACTGCACCTCTGCAGAGGGGTAAGACTCCCTCAATGGGGCCACATCTTGGCCATGGGTGGCGACCCGTGATGCTTAAGTATAGAACCCAGGTAGTTGAGCAGTCCATGACATGCAATATTCCACTTTGGTCCTTAATTGGACTAGACGGGCAGTCGGAGAGGCCCCCTTCAATCAATCGGCTGGTCACGTCAAGCCCTAGTACCTATATGATTTCAGCAGCCCTATTGCCTTATGGCAAGCCCCACCCCTTTTTATCATATGGGTGCTAGAAGGCAGTGGTTGAAGATCTTCATGACTGGGGATGACGTTAAACTCTATCTGATGGTGAGGCTTCAGTTTGGAGTTTTGCTCCCAGGTCCACTCTGATCCGGAGTGGTAGTACCTGTTGGGGTCCCATCTGTGGGTTCAATAGAAAACATGAGTTTATAAACAAAATTGATTATCCATTTAAGAATGACTTTATTTCAAAACTTTATCGGCATTGAATGACCCACTGAGGTTGATATGCCGTAAAACAAAACAAACAAACATATTTAACTGAACACAATCTGATGCGTTTTATCTTAATAAAAGTTGATTGTTTTGTCTTTTTTCTTTTCTTTTCAGGTCCGAATTTGTCCGAGTGTAAAATCAGAGAGCACAGATGCCAATACAGATGGCACAGGCAGTTCAGTTGTGGCAAAGAGGCGACCGTCTGTATATCCAAACGCCAACCGACGGCGTTCGTCGTTTCAATTCAAAGCTCTGGCCGTCTCGACAATGCGACGTCAGAGTATGGCTACCAACAGTGACCTGGACTGTATTCAAAAGGTCCGCTACCAGAACACGTACCGGGTAGACCCGAATCCCGATAACAAGTTCGTCGAATCAACGGTGAAAAACGCCGTCTACGAGTATCTGGCCGAGGAGCTCACAAACGTCAAATATGAAGAGAAAGACTGGCGCCTAAAGACTAGGGATCTTGGAGACCAGATCCGAAATCAAGTGAAGTCTTTAGGTTTCGAAAGATACAAAATCATAGTAGAGGTGCTCATCAACCCACGGTGCAAAACCAATGACTTGATATTCGGAAGTCGCCTGCTTAGCGACCCGGAGAGAGATCGAACTGTCACTGTCATATTTTCAAACGATTCACTTTCGGCTGTCGTCTGCGTGTATGCCATCTATTATGACTGAGCATGCGTGATAGAATGCAGTCAATGCGCATGCGTTGCAAAATCGGTTGTGCTTTTTTTCGTCTCCATCTTTGACTTCCATTTTGTTTTCAAATAAACAGATCCATATTATCCGTTAGCGCATGTGTGTATGTGTGCATTGATCCTAGATATATATATATATATATATATATATATATATATATATATATATATATATTAGAGATTAGATATTATGGAGTTAATATCCTGTAACTCCATAATATTTAATCCAGGACTTTTCGAAGTATTCGAGCTTATCCTATCAGTTTTGGGGTCTAGGCAGACCAGTTCTTCCTCGGATGTCTAGTAACCCCAGTATCTTTTCTAGGATCTTCGTAATATTTGCTACAGATCCAATTATTATAATTCATTTATGATTGCAAGGTTGTTTTTAAACATGTTCTAAGTAGGAGTTTTTTTTTTTTTGTTGTTGTTTTTTGTTGTTGTTTTTTGTTGTTTTTTTTTGGAAGGGGGGCACAGAAGTCTTATATGTCCTGTTTTTCTAGATATTCTATCTGATTTAAAAAGTGCGGTGAACTGGATGATCTCAATTATTCATCTGCTTCATCCATAATTTTGAAGACCATTCCAAAATCTTCTGTTATTTTTTTACTGATATATATATATATACTAGCAAATATATGCACCCTCCGGGTGCAAGTATTTAAGTTTTAATATAATAAAATATCATGTTAAATTAGAAAGGCTAATGAAACTGAATAAGAATGTAGATAAAAAGATTTGCAACAGAGGGGGTATGATTGAAAAATAGAACAGCTTTGAAACTAACTCTTCCATCATTTTCCCTTACTCCCGTCTTTCATTGGTAAATTTTCCTAATTTAACTATTTAGTTAAAATAGGAAGTAAAGAATAATATTACAGTTATTTCTTCTTGTTCAGGGATTTCTTTTAAGATTTATCCCCGAGATTTTTGCTCATATTCAATAAGATAAAACAATTAGAAATCAATAATACTAAGCATATATTTATTAAAATCTGATTTTTTATATCAATATGCAAATTAGCCTTCCCATTCAGACTGTAAACCGTTATTTTGTTGCATATGTAAATACAATTGCATGTTATTTGTATGTAGATATTGTCAACAGTATTAATAATGTAAAACAATTTTATTAATAATTGAGGTTTAAATAAAAATAAGATTCTGTAGAATGTGACGTAAATAACTAAGAAAATTGTGACTTGAGTAGTAATATAGTTTCGGTTACAGACAGAAAAACACACAATCTCCATTATAATAAGATATATATATATATATATATATATTATTATCATTATTATTATTATTATTATTTTCATTTGGGAGAGAGCCCCCCACCCCGGAAAATATCTTTTTCAATTATTCTATTCATTCCATTCATTTTTTTATTATATTCGTTGGTTCATTTTTGCATTAATTCTTAAATAATTTGGAACCATACGCGAAGACTCATATATATAATATATATATATATATATATATATATATATATATATCAGTACAAAATACCAGAAGATTTAGATTTTGAGCTTTATAGCCTATTTCAGGGAGGCCAGAGAAAGTGTTTAGTCCTTCCCATATTCAGATGCAAAATGATGAATTCTTTATTATTTTTAAGTCAATTGAAAACAGATTTTTTTAAATTATTGTCATGTGTTCCTCTGTGTAGACCGATCTCGAAGGTAAAAGAATTCATCATTTTGCATCTATAATAATATATCATTTTGCTCTGTGACAATAAGAGTATATATATATATATATATATATATATATATATATATATATATATATATTAGTAAAAGAAGAGGAAAAGAGTTAAAGGTCTACCATGGTTTCAATCCAAATGATTTCATCAGGACCTTGCCCTATACTTAACTAAGACGATAGAAGTTGATTATCATAGTATTATCTGCGTTATACGGACTATAATAACCTCATCTTCATTGTTATCTGTACAACGTTTCGGCCGATGTGCTCTCCGACCTTCTTCAGGTATTTCTTGTCGAACTCGAGAACCTTCTCGGACTCTAGAACCTTTCTTGTCGTAATCGAGAGCCATCGAGAAGGTTCCCGAGTCCGAAAAGAAGGTTCTAGAGTCCGAGAAGGTTCCCGAGTTCGACAAGAAATACCTGAAGAAGGCCGGATAATAGTGATGAGGACAATAGTCCGAATAACGCAGATAATACTAATCATCAAGTCTCATCTAAAACATTCAGAGAAATTGATTATCTTAGTTTAACTAAGGAATTACATTGACGACTTAGTTAAGAATAGGGTAGGGTCCTGATGAAATCATTTGGATTGAAACCATGGAAGGCCCATAACTCTTTCCCTACTACTATTATTATTATTAATTATTATTATTATTATTATTATTGCTCTATGTTTTTAATATATTGAGCACTTTAGGATAATTTACGAATACTACTGCAACATAAAAGTTAAAGCGGCGATTGGATACTATATATACTTCACCCGTGTTCGTTTTACTGGGATGGTTTGTGCGATGGGGAGCAAGTGGCCATACAGCTGTTTTTTGTGGGTGTTGTTGCCACGCAGTGTTCTTGTGAAATTTCCATCTAGATTATTCTCTGGATGCTTCCTTTGGGTCCAGGTGGTGCGGCCGTACAGTAGTACTGATACAACCACGGCTCGGAAAAATCGTCGCTTTAACTTATCATTGAGATAATATGATTGACAATTTGTCTACAGCAGCCCATGCCTTCCCTATACGTGCATTAATATCGCTTTCTGTGGATGAGATATTGCTACCAAGGTAGAGGAGCTGGTCTACTAATTTTAGGGGTGAGTGAAGAAGAATACACTTTTCATTCAAAAATGTATTTACAAAGTTCGAATCTTAAGTTATAAACAATACCACGAAAAAAAAATGTTGGTTAAACTAACCCCCCACCCCCGCCCCCGAGGCAACCTACCAAAAAAAGTTACCACTTGAATTAAAGCTTTCAACAAATCTCATAGGCTTTATTTTAACCAACCAATAAGTCTTAGCACATATGCAAATTAAACTTTAAAATGGATACCTCAGGCTTCATTTAAACCAAGCAACAAATGTTATCACATATGCAAATTAACCATTAAAAGTCAATGTCTTTGTCTTCCTAACTAATCAACACATGTTGTCACATATGCAAATTAAATCATAAAACGTATCTCGAATACAAAAGTTAATTTTATAATCTGCTCCATAGGACTTTTTTTTTTTACTCCTTTTTTTCTCATGCATTTTTTTTTATTCCGGCGTGGTGGAGTTCTTTCAGCAGGATGGGTTTGAATAAATAATTAACAGTCAATAAGTGGTGTATTCATTATGCAGTTATATTGCTGTCTGATACTACACTTTTTTCAGTGAAGAGTCAATAGTTCGTTAAGGGAGATAACTCTTCCCTAACAGATAGAACATTTTATATCCCAAGATGTTAGGACTAACAAAATATAACAAAACAGTTAAATATGTTTTTAAAATACAATATTCGTTTTTAATTTTCTCACCGACCAGGAAACAGCAGGTTGGGTTTGAATAAATAATTAACAGTCAACAAGTGGTGTATTCATTATGCAGTTATGTTGTTGTCTGATACTACACTCTTTTTTTTTTCAGTGAAGAGTCTATAGTTCGTTAAGGGAGATAACTCTGACAATTTCATAGCTGAAATATAGTGATATTTCTCTACATTCTTTGCATAGAGTGCTATATTTTATTGCTTTGGAACGTTTTTAGGTGTAAATTTTAATCACACACACTTGTATATATATATATATATATATATATATATATATATATATATATATATATATATATATATATATATATATATATATATATATACCGAAATGCTTAAGTATTGACACTAAAAATTGTTTCCCCTAATCATAACATCCTGTGTTTGTTATATTTTTAAAATATTTTATTCTCATATTGTCGGATTAATTTCCTCACCGTATTTCCATATATATATATATATATATTATTATTATATATTATTATTATTATTATATTATATTAGTATTAGTATTAGTAGTAGTAGTAGTAGTAGTAGTAGTAGTAGTATATAAAATAACCTACTCGAGTTTTACTATAAGGATCTTCAGGGTTAAATCCACTGAATTAATCAAGACTACTGCGGTAGTTCATGTTGTAATTTATGTAAGAAAAAGAAAGTTCCAAGAACAAACAACAACCAACACAGAAGAAGATCAAAAAAGATGATCGAGTCCAGATTGAAGAACAAAAGAACAACCAGCCCAAAGCAACCCAGAATCAACAGATAAATAGATAGAAGATAAAAGATAGATATGGAGGCGCGTGGTGTAATGGTTAGAGTCATAGGAAATGGATTCGTCGACCCGGGTTCAATTCCTGAACGAAGCTGCTTGCATTTAACATGGCACTAATACTCTTGGGAAAGCTATGAATCCAATTCTGGGTAAATAGCAGGGCAGACTGGGCTATTTAACCATGGCTAGGTAACCAGTCTAGGAGAAGGAAAACTCTGAATTTAAACCTGTTAAGCTCCGCTTAAGAAATTAACCTTGTGTCGCATCCTGCTCGTGTTGAGGTGTTGGTAAATATATAATAGATAGAAGATATTAGAATCAAAAGATCCAGCTACTCAGATCTACTCTGAACTATAGAAGAAGAAACAGATGCTAAGTATCCCAGATAAGTATATCTGTATACAACCATGGGTATGCAGTTATACTTTACAAAATATACAATCAACAATATAATATGTAATACGAGATACGTCGATTTGAGTATGGTATGCAACACACATTATACACAATAACTATATAATTAACTTTTTTTTCCAGTCACATTCCCCCACGATAATCGGGACGGGATAATCGAAAATAAGTTATATCTCTAGTCCAAACTAATGTGTTTTACGCCATTACAGAGAAATATCCACGAGAAAGTGTGCTTGTTTATAATTTTGTTTCTGCTAATGGACTCGTCAAACCGAGTTCAATTCCTGGACGAAGCCACACTTCACATAGTGCTAATACTCTTGGGAAAGGCATGAATCCAACTATTATCCTGGTAAATAGAAGGGCAGACTTGGTTAGGCAACCAGTCTAGGAGAAGGAAAACTCTGAATTCAAACCAGGTCACTACTAGAATATGCTCAGGCTTACTTAGTGACCTATTTCAATTTTTTTTTTAAATTTTAAAAATTAAAAAAAAACTGTAACTATTTGTGTATAAAACACTATTTTTCCAGATTTTTCAACCTGAAAATTAGAGGTGCGTATTATACACGAGAAATATACAACTAACCTTTTTCTGACTACATGCTTCACCATATGTTACAATCTTATGGGCCATCCTGTAGGCTTTAAGCAAGATCGCTTGTCCAGTGGAATTGGATCCTTGTTAGTCCTCTGATAAAGAATCCTTTGGTTCTTCTGGTAAAGAGTCATGAGAATTGTAAGCCCCTCCTCAATGAGTGCTAGTAGAACTATGGCCAGTATCAGTGTTTAAGTAGTGTATCAGCTACGCATTATGGCTGGTGGTTAGCGAAGGAATAAACCACGTGACCACGGCTAGTCTATAAATCCAGGTGGAGAATTGTAGCACACCTTATATTACAAATATTCCAACACCATATTCGGCACGGGATAACCGAAAGTAAATTATATCTCTAGTCCAAACTGATTTGTGTTTTGCGCCGTTACAGTGGAATGTCCAGTGGAATGAAATATAAATGTACAATGAAGTTCGGGGCATAAAATAACCCTACACGCGTTGACATACCGTTAAAATCAATCAATTAATAAATCTGTCTTTCTGATGCTCACTGGATTCCACATACTTGTGACCTTGTGTCACATCACATCCTTACCCGTGCGCGAAGGGGTTGGGTAAATACCTACTTCTTCAAATTTGATATTAACATAAATAATCTAATAATACAAATATAAATGATTAAATTCAATAGTAGAAGCTTTTTATTTTAAAAAATGAAATAAGCTTTTGGCTGAACTTGCACAAAGGTGTCAAAATTAGGGTGACCCAGAAAAACAGAACCCACAAATTTTGTAATAAAACTGTTAATTTTAAATATGGGGATCTAGGGTTAGGGTTTAGGGTTAGGGTTGGGGTTAGGATTAGGGTTAGGGTTAGGGTTAGGGTTTAGGGTTAGTTTAATGGGAAAATGAATAAATAAACTGGGTTCTGTTTTTTCTGGGTCACCCTGTATACCGGTGACCCAGAAAAAACAAAACCCACACATTTTGTGATAAAACTGTTAATTTTAACTATGGGCGGTTTAAGGTTAGGCTTAGGCTTGGGGGGTGGGTTAGAGTTGCGGTTGGGGTTTAAGGTTAGTTTAATGGGAAAATAAATAATTTGGGTTCTGTTTTTTTCTGGATCACCCTAATTTTGACACCTTTGTGCAAGTTCAGCTAATCTTTTTATCTAAAAAAAAATGAAATATAGATGTACAATGAATACACTTTCTTAACTTCGGGGCATAAAGTAACCCTACACACGTTGACATACCGTAAAAATCAATCAATCAATTAATCACTCTGGTTTCACTGACACGTTCAATTTTCAAACAGCATTTCCATTGTACAACTGAATATCTATACATATATAAACGACAGTTGTGTGTATCTGTATGTCCGGAGGAAACTTCGAAAATAAAACAATTAACGACAAACTAAATATATATACACATTAAATATGACCAGGACTTGGTTTTTGAGCAAAAATAATAAAGATTTGATTTATATTCGTGAAGATAAATGAAAAATAAAATTTAAATGATAACAGCATGGAATTTTTTTTCATTTAATATTTTAGATAGTAGACATTAACATTTCTTTTCAGAGTAGCTGGATCATAGCAAGGTGTGTTTTCTTTCTTTTTTTTATTTTTTTTTATTTTTTTTTACATAGTGATTTAAATGGGGAATACCACGAGGATTCAACTCAGGATTCAGTAATAATGGATCTGCGGGACTAACTTAAAAAAATCCCCTCTACCCAGGCGACGCCGGGTAGCCGCTGCTAGTATCGAATATGTCATTATTCTATCGAATATGTCACTACTTTTCACTTCGAACTGACTTTTCTTTTGTCACCACTTTCACTTTCACTTTCAAAGAAATGCAACTGAAAATCCCAACAATAAAATTGTGTCATGAATCGCAAAATAATATCAATAACACGTTTGGCAGTAAATAAGAGAATACGGTAACCATGGTGATAAATTGACGTCAAAAAGTAATCAATTTAGATATTGTTACGGGTAAAACAATTTGTTCTTCCTGCCTGCCAATAGATTTTTTCAAGGCCGGTATCGGATGCTTAGTGATGTGAAAAACGTAGGAGGTGCATGGTAGGAAATGGACACTCCTGGACGAGACTGTCTGCATTTCACATAGCGCAACTGATCTAGGAGAAGGAAAACGGTTAAATCCTATTTAAAAGACATAAATTCCACCATCGTGTGTCACCCTGCCGAAAGAAAAAAATACTAAAAATCAGGGAATTAACCGAATTAAAAAAAAATTCAGTGTTGATATATTAATAAATAAAAGATATAATGCACCAGTTATTTTATTTAAAAACCTTTAAATTTTTTCAGGTCAATTAACTTTGAACCACGTATATTTTATATGTTATTATGTAATCTGTGTTACGCCTCAAAGATACGTGGTTCAAAGTTAACTGACCTGAAAAAATGTAAAAGTTTTCAAATAAAATAACTGGTGCATTATATTGTTTATTCATTAATATATCAACACTGAAAATGTTATTAAATTCGGTTTATTCCCTGATTTTTAGTATTTTTTCCTTCGGTGGGGTGACATATGATGGTGGAATTTATGTCCGTTAAGTAGGATTTAACTAGGAAAACTCTGAATTCAAACTGAAAAGGCTTTCTTCTTGTTAGTCAAAACTACTTCATCTTCTTTCCTCTTAACCAAAAATAAACATTGATAGTTTGGTTCCCATGTTTATGTTTATAGTCGAGTCCCCACCCTCCAAGGACCAATAGTAGCATTAGTATATCCGTGATATACTGTTACACACTGGACCCGTCAAAGAACACGAACACTTGTATTTAGAAAAATATAAGATGATATTTTTATTCCCTCGGTTGTGTACAACTGAGAGTCGTTAGCAGGGGTTACGCAAACATGGAGCCTTCGGGAGTTCTCTTCAAGTGATCCTTGTCTGCCAAATCGATTTCCACGGGCTTTTTTATTTTGTTGTAGTCTGACTCCCGGTGTTACGCCTCATTGATCGTGACACCTACACAGTTTTTCTGTAGACACACCTCTTCGCCCACGCAGCCTGTTTTCATTGTTCATGGGTTACGCCTACAGATTTTCTGCGCCTAAATCGTGTCAAATGTACTCCTGCATCTTTAAGTGCAAAAGGTCAGCTCAATGCCACATCCTGTCTCCGTTTCCAGCCTTCACTTGACACCCACGCACTTCCTGTGCGCAGCCCGGTCCCCAGGTGCAACCGACCGATTAGGCAATATATTACAATACTAGCACTAAACTCAATTGAAGGAAAGGCCCACAAGAATATTTAACATGTTAAGTTACATTATATATCTCATTCACTGGTCCCATCTTTCGTTGTGAGGGCGCTAGCCAGGCAGAGCGTCCTAGGTGGGTCGCATTTCTCTCTAGGTCAACAACTGGTTCGAAATCAGATTTTTTTCTCCTATTGTTACAATTTTTGTCGCCATTTTTAGGCTGAAGGTGAGAGCACTTTACAGTGGAGATCCCTTGTATTTCCTTAGTGAAAAATCATTGGTTGTTCCTTAGTGTTACGCAGAGTCCTTGGTTGTTCCTCGGTGTTCCTTTCTGTTAGGTAGAATCCTTTGTTTGTTTCTCGGTGTTCCTTAGTGTTAGATAGAATAATTTGGTTGAGCAGAGTCCTTTGTTGAACATCCATTCGTCCGTGTCGAACACGTGCAAAAGAACGGCTTTCAAGATTAGCGATTAAATAGTTAACTAACCACGCATTCGAGCGTTTAGATTGGCTGGCTTTAATCCAGGCGCTCACACAGAGTCTATAAGTTTAAGTGGTGGACTTCAGCACACCTTATATTACAAAACAATCCAACAGGTTGCCATACCAAGGTTAAAGAACCCAATCTGCCCTAATATTTACCCATCGATGGAGAAGGAATAGCTGGAGTCATACCTTTCCCAAAGATATTAACATTATGTTAAATGTAAACGTACTCGCTCAAGACTTGAACACTGACAGCCGTTTTAACTTCCTACGACGAAGACTATTACGCAACGATTGCCTCTTAATGTACCTACTAGTGGTATCAAAAAGAAAGAATACACAAACATTACTTGATAAGGGTAGGTAAGATAGGCATGTGACTTTACATGGCAGGGATCAGAGACAACATCTCTACTGTTCAAAAAATAGAGCGAAAAGAGATCGATAATGTTTTTGGAAATATGTGGCCATCTACAGATCTTCTAGCAGACATTAAATATTATCTAAGAGATCCCTGACAAAAGTAACACAAAATAATAACCATTAAACCACACCCATTGGCATCCTTCCGTCTACTAAAGACGATGGCGTAGAGTCCACTCTTTGAGGTTTTTTGTTTTTTTATATCTACAACTGCATGAGTGGTTGAGCGGCACAATTTTTGAATGGCAATCTCTGGAATCTCTGGTGCAGTTACTGCGAACACTTCGGGTGGCCAGGCCGGATGCCTTCGTTAGGTCCGTCAATGTGGTGCAGAGTGGCATCCGCTCTCGTGGCACTCATCCTTCTCAATCTATGCTGAAGTCGCTCCGATCTCCTTTGTTCCTGTATAAGGGGACAATGGTAACGTCCCGCATGTCCTGAGGGATGTGTCCATGTTCCTAGCAATTGCAGAGTCGCTAGTGTAGTGGTTGGAGCAGTGCTGCCCCATACCTTCAAGATATTTGCTGGTATGCTGTCACTCCCGGTTGCTTTCTTATCAGCGAGGCGGTCCTCTCGATTTTGTAGTGGAAAACTACGTAGCCTGGGCAGGTTGTTATGGAGGATGAGCTGTCGCCCAAGACACAGATCTTCCCTCTCCACACAGCTGTTGTGGTCCAAAGGAAAGGTAGGCACCAATGTGGTTTGGCAACGACGGCGCCGCAGGAGTTGCTAGGAAGTATTGAGATTCAGCACCACCCAACTTAGGGACTCCAGCTCCGGATTTGTTTTCGGGGTTTACTCCCTTAGCCTTTCCTTGGAATAAGGTAAAGCCACAAGGCAACGGTGGTTTTGTACGACTTTTCCTTGTCCTAGAGGAGCTGCTGGCCAAGGCTTAAGGGTCGCTTCTAACGGGTTTTTTAAAATTCTTTTGAATAAAAAAAACCGTTAGAAGGAATGAAGTTTGAAACCTTAATTTGCATGTGCGAAGTTACCGGTGCCTTTTAATTCCTAAGTTGTGACTTAGTATAAGTCCACATTTCTTCCATTTCTAAGACCATGTTGCTTCTAACAATCCTACCTAGCCTCTAAATATATAACATGTCAGGATGGTGGGTGGGGAAGCACATGGTCAGTGTAAAAGGCAGTTTGGGTAAAAAAAAATAATAATAAAATAAAAATTTAAAAATTTAGAAAATAAAATAATGGAATTAAAATCAGAAATAAAGGCAGAAATTACAGTTAGGCCAAACATAATGAGGAATAGAATAAAGTCTTCTTCTTTGCCATTTAAAATACGCTTCCATATATATATATATATATATATATATATATATATATAGTGTACAATACATTTGAGGTGCCATTGTTACCATTGAGTGGCTAACCATGTTAAATGTATTGTACACTATAATAAATAAATACAGCTCTTACAAAAGTAATCGAGCACTTTATTTTCAATTCTCCCATACTAAAAAAAGGATATATATATATATTATAATATAGGTACAAGTGATATTGTATCTATATTATAATAAATTTGCTCTACTTACGTATTGAGCACTTTGTATTTGTTATATCGCTGACTTACCCCCTGAATTCTGCACCACCTAACCATCGTGACCATATTCACCGGTAAGTCACCTTTTCCATTATACAACAGGATCGACATTCATCTGAGGAAGGGAATCTAACGATCCCGAAAATTCTTGATAATAAATGAAAAATTAAAAGATAAGTGAATCCTGTACTCTACAACATCGAGTTCCTTCATTTATTTTTTTGATATTGTTTTTAATGCTTCATAATAACGCTCAACTTCAACATAAAAAAGACATAAATATATATAAATATATATAAAAAAGACATAAATATATATATATATATATATATATATATATATATATATAGATAGATAGATAGATAGATAGATAGATATAGTTGTGTGTGTAGTAGTAGTAGTAGTAGGAGGAGGAGGAGGAGGAGGAGAATTGGGGTACTTACTAATTTAAATTTCCAATGCAACTTGGCACTTGGGTGTAAGCGCTGGAGATTCCGAGGAGGTTTGCCCCTCGTGAAGTGACTCAATACTACCCGAGAGAGCACCCTGCAGCAGCTCAAGTATCCAGTCGTCTCGAATTTTCCTCTACCACAGGACCAACTCCATGGAGTGAGGTCATCATCGTCTGCGACGGACTTCTATAAGCAAGTAACTGTGTGTGTGTGTGTGTGTGTGTGTGAAAGAGAGAGAGAGAGAGAGAGAGAGAGAGAGAGAGAGAGAGATGGTATGCCATGTCAGATTTCAGATGTCGAGAAGGATTGGAGACGTTGAGTCAAATTGATATATAAACCCATTAGTATTTGATAGGAATACTTAAAACCATAGAAGCATGTGAGAATTATTCGTCTTCGATAGAAATTAATGATACCATATAACTGTATGCAAATTATTTGTATTAAGAATAGTTAATTAAAGCTATAATTGTTTACAAAGAATGTATTACGGGTATAACAATTTCTCTTCCTATCTGTTCCAAGTTGGTGTTTATGGGGCGACACACAAAAGAGAAAGAAAACTATAACAACCACAGATAGAAGAAGACGAGTCTTAATATAATAACAATGTGAAAGTTCATACATTTAGTTGTTAAATAAAAGAAATAATTTTTTTTTTTAAAGATTACTGAAATTTATAGACTATTTTTCAAGATTACTAAGATTATTATAACTTTCAAAAATTATTACTGAGATTATATGATATCATAACTTTTATATTATAACTTTAAAAAAACTTTTATTACTAAGATTTTATTATATAACTTTTATATTATAACTTTTTAAAAAGCTTTTATTACTAAGATTATATGATATTTATTATATCATCTTATATTATAACTTAAAAAAAAAACTTTTATTACTAAGATTTTATTATATCATAACTTTTATATCATAACTTTTAAAAAAATGTTATTACTAAGATTATGTGATATTATAACTTTTATATTATAACTTTTAAAAAAATTTAATTACAACGATTATATACCATATCATAACTTTTATATTATATCATAACTTTAAAAAAAATCTTATTTACTAAGATTACATTCTATTATAACTTTAAAAAAAATTTATTGCAAAGATTATATTATGTTATAACTTTTATATTATATTATACCTTTTTTTTTGCATATCAACCCTCGTGGGTTATTTAATACCTGATCAATCCTTGAAGAAGAACAGTAGTGGTACTAATTCAGGGGGGTGATGAGATTCATATAGTTCCCTATGACATTAGTCTGGAAGTGAGCGTAATAGCGCAAGTGGAGTTCGAACTCGTATACTACGATGTCGCAGTCTAGCTCGTTAGCCACTTGGCCATGGGGAGTACCCCCCTTAACAGATCTGAACAGGGTGAGAACAACTGATAGATTGATAGATAGATAGATGAACAGGCTAAAATAGATAGATAGATAGATAAACAGGCTGAAATAGATAGATATGAATACACTTAGAGCAATAGATAGATAGATAGATAGATAGATAGATAGATGAACAGGCTAAAATAGATAGATATGAATGCGCTGAGAGCAATAGATAGATAGATAGATAGATAGATAGATAGATAGATAGATGAACAGGCTAAAATAGATAGATATGAATGCGCTGAGAGCAATAGATAGATAGATAGATAGATAGATAGATAGATAGATAGATGAAGGCTAAAATAGATAGATATGAATACGCTGAGACCAATAGATAGATAGATAGATAGATAGATAGATAGATAGATGAACAGGCTAAAATAGATAGATATGAATGCGCTGAGAGCAATAGATAGATAGATAGATAGATAGATCTGAAGAGACTGAGATAGATAGATAGATAGATAGATAGATAGATAGATAGATAGATAGTAACAGATTTATGGGCTGAACGAAATTTAAACAAAAATTGTTATAAACCAGCAAAACAGATCAGAGTGCAATTTTTCTTCATCATTTAAAAAAAAAAAAAAAGGTTCAAAACGGACCATTAACTGAATTGTGCCTTTCATCAGAGCCGACCCCCCCCGCCCCTCCTTTGTCCAACGGTTTTACTTATCCGACGCCTCTCCCTGAAACCCCACCACCTACCCAAACCCCCTCAAACTCTTTTTTCTTTTATTTTGGGGGCTGGGTGGAGTGGGGGGTGGGGGCTACCTGTAAATCAACACGATCCATTTTTTTTTTCGTCTTCTGATCTTCAAATCAATGGATCGATTTTGATTTTTCTTGGCAACCTGTTGCAAAGCGAAAGACAATCACGACAATCTCGATGACAGATGTTTTACATCAGTGGTCCTTATTCGCTTGATTGGTGGGTAGGTGGAGGGAATAAGGGGCGGGGGGGGGTGCGAGATGACTGAACAACCGAACGGGGGTTGGTGGAGGGAGGGGGGGAGAAGACGGGTATTTTGGGTTTATGTTGAGGGGGGATTTTTGGAGAGTGAGAGAGAAAAAATAAAAAAAAGAAGAAAGAAAGAAAGAAAAGGTAGGTGGGGGTTGGTGACTAGCAGGGATGGGTGGGTGGGTGGTGACACGTTATGGCGTAATACGAAACGTTAGACGTAACTTAAGGCAGTGAAAACTTAGGTTAAGTAGAGATTTAATCATGCTTACCTGTGTGTATATAAATACTTCGTACACCGATGTTACACGCACGTACGCATACACATACAAACAAATAAACAAATATATATTTACCCAACCCCTCCACACAAGCAGGATGTGACACAAAGTCAATTTCTTAAGCGGAGTTCAACAGGTTTGAATTCAGAGTTTTCCTTCTCCTAGACTGGTTGCCTAACCAAGGTTAAAGAGCCCGGTGTTCACTACTATTTACCCATAGCTGGAGGGAGAGTAAGATTCATACCTTTCCCAAGGGTATTAGTGCTAAGTGAAATGCAATTACCACGTCCAGGATTTGAACTCGTGGCGACGAGTCCATTTCCCATGACTTTAAACATTACACCACGCACCTCCTAAAACAAATAAACAAACAAATAAACAGACGCAGAGACAAGAGGCGCCACACGTGGTGCAATGGTTAGTGAGTTAGGCCAACCGATCACTTTTAATAAATCCGATTCTCATTTAGTTGTCCCATTTCAATTAAATAGAATAAATAAAAAATTATAAGTAAAAGCGAAAAGGGGGAAGACTAAACAGTTAAGAGAACATTTTTAATATTATTAGACTATCAAAAAAGCCAATAAAATCGACACCTTAAATTTTCACGAAATTGGTCATTTTCAGGCCCTATAAGGGGTTTTATGGGCTCATATCTCCGCTAATTCTCCGAATTGAGAACTTTCTTTGGCATCAATGAATTCTACGCATCAAAATCTATCAGAAAAGCCAATAAAATCGACACCTTAAATTTTCACGAAAATAGGTAGACTTATAATTCCTGAAAAAGGGCATGGGGGGTATTTGAAGCATCATATCTCCGTCAATTCTCTATGATAATTTAATAATTACAACATTTAATATGTTTGCTTAAGAGCATTTTCAAAATAGTTCCATATAAAAAGTATAATAACCTTATATATTATTAGTATAGTTATAGTGATAGGGGTTTAGTTATTTTTTGAAATCAAGTTTTCTGTTGAGGATTTGAACATCAAGAGAGTGTGTGGGTGATTTTTGTAAGTCAAGTGAACTTACATCCTTGATAAGAGGCTGGTTCTTTTCAAAAAGTTTCATATCCTCTTGGGATCTATTTTTCCAAATAGTTTGTCCATGCTGTCAACATTGTAGAACTTTCTTCGAGTGTGGGAGAGGTGTGTGCATTCAATCAGAATATGTTTTATTGTGTATCGGTTTCCACATGAACATTTAGGTGGAATAGTATTATTTATATTATTCGGACTATTGTCCCCATCTTCATTGTTATTTGTACAACGTTTCGGTCGATGTGCCCTCCAGCCTTCTTCGGGTATTTCTGAAGGTTCCCGAGTCCGAGAAGGTTCCCGAGTCCGACAAGAAATACATGAAGAAGGACGGAGGGCACATCAGACGAAACGTTGTACAAATAACAATGAAAATGAGGACAATAGTCCGAATAATATAAATAATATTATTATATCTTATTATAATGGAGATTATCTGACGGTCTATCTTTAACCGAAACTACGTTATCACTGATGTCACAATTTCCTTAGTTATTCAAGTTATATTCTCAACGATTATGAAATAATCATTATTTAATCTTAATTAGCATCTTTTTATTAACAACGATCTCTATTAAAGTCTAGCTGATTGCCGCAAAACTGTCCATATTATGAAAGCATTAAAAATCTTGGAATATGTGTTATATATCTCAAAGAAATAAAGATTTTCATAGTATATGGTTGGAATAATTCGTATTAATTGTTTAAAGAAACAAACAAACAAAAACAAAGAGAAAGAAAAAGAAAGTAGAAGAAAACATGAAGAAAGAAAGAAAGAAAGAAAGAAGAAAGAAAGAAGTGTAAGAATGAAAAGTAAGAAAGAGTAAAAACAAAAAAGTAAGAAAGTAGAAGAAAGAAAGAATAAGGTAGAAAGAGTAAAACAAAAATAAAGTGAAAGAAAGAAAGAACGAACAGAAAGAAAGAATGAATCAATCAATTGATATAACAGAAAAAAAAGAGTAAAAAAAGAATGAAAGAAAAAGAAAGTAAAAGAAAAAGAAAGAAAGAAAGAAATGAAGAAGGAAGAAAGAAAAAATGAAAGAAAGAAAAAATGAAAGAAAGAAAGAAAGAAAGGAAAGAAAAAGAAAGAAGAAAAATGAAAGAAAGAAAAATTAAAGAAAGAAAAAATTAAAGAAAGAAAGAAAGAAAGGAAAGAAAAAATAAAAGAAAAAATGAAAGAAAGAAAGAAAAGAAAAAAGAAAAGAAAAAAAATGAAAGAAAGAAAAAAGAAAAAAGAAAGAAGAAAAGAAAGAAAAAAATGAAAGAAAGAAAGAAAGGAAAGAAAAAAGAAAAGTAAAAAATGAAAGAAAAAAGAAAAAGTAAAAAATGAAAGAAAGAAAGAAAGAAAAAAAGAAAAGAAAGAAAAAATGAAAGAAAAAAAGGCAAAGAAACAACGAGAATTGCATCTTCTTTCACCTTCCGTCGAAACTTTTCGATTTTTCACTCTTCGAATGTCGATGCCAACAATTTATTTGAATCTTAACTAAAATTCCACGTATTCCCAAATTTACTTCAGTAGTGATGAACTTTGACTTGTCACCAGAAAATGTTCGACATATCCGCCATCCAGAGCATTAGAATGTTTGCTATACAAAGTGTGCTACAACACACCACTTGAATTTATAGACTAAGCGAGGTCACGTGGTTTAAGACTCAGCCAATCAACAGCCCGAATACGTGGTTGGTTGAGAGACGTCCATTTGCAATCATTGACAAAGGACTTGCCAGACAGAGGAGGACCAAGGAACAACCAAAGGATTCTTTACCCGTAGATCGAAACTACGCTCTGCTTAACACAAAGGATTTCCTCTGGACAAGCGCTCTTGCTTGAAGCCTAAAGGATGGCCCCCATGAGATTGTAACAGGGTACCAAAGGTAGTGGGAGTCATTCCGGCACAGTCATATTCAGAACACTCTTTCTTGGAGGGTCTTACCCCTCTGTAAGATGTTACATATTAAATGGGGTAGCCTATACATTTTGTAGTATAGTGTAGAATATCTAAATACAAAAAAGTTAACGCTTTATTTAGAAGAACCCATGGAAAGTTATATTAGGTTCAGATAGGTATGACAGGTAGACGCTGAAGCCTAATTGTGATATTCTGATTCGTGGAATATCACGTGACTAGAATCGGTGGGAAAGTTGCTGAGTTGAATCAAGGTGCTCTTCAGAACTGGACGCTGAGTTCTTCTTCGGGCGCATGAGAATTTGGGTCTTAAGAAATTAAAAAAAAACAGTCGGTAGAGCGTTCGGCTAGTAAACCACAAGGTTTCTAGTTCGATACCGGCCCTCGCCAACTCAGGGTAGGAGTAGCACAGTGAGCTGTGCCGTAAAGTAAGGAGCTGATGGTATGTGTGGCGCTCCACCTCAGACGTAAAAACAATCTCCTTGGTCTAGCGCTAGTGAAAAGGGGATAGACTCCCTCTCTGATTGGCTGATACCGACTTTAGGCCACCCCGACGATATCGATAATGAAATAATCAAAACAATTCAAAAGCGACGAGTGGTAACATAAATTTTATGATTAAGATAATTTGATGATAAAGAAAACAGAATTTTGGCGCAACACAATCTTCTTTTGTGTTGGTCTTGTGTCTGATGTAGTAAATGTCTATCGATATTTAGCTTTATAGATCGATATATCGATAATGAAATAATCAAAACAATTCAAAAGCGACGAGTGGTAACATACGTTTGATTATTAACCCTCTTAATGGGTGTTCATTTTTGTTTTTTATTTTTTTTTTTTTTTTTTTTATTTATTTTTTTTTGTTATAAGGTTAGCATGGTTCGATTCCTTTCATAGCCACAAATCGAAGAGAGCATGTCGAACGCGGCAAAACATCAGTATTAACAATGAAGAAGACAAAGAATGACAACATGCTATGTCACAATAAATGGTGGACAAACATTGGGATACAAAAACAAAAACAAAAAAGAAAGATGTCCCCACAAAAAACAAAAAAAATTCTCATAACAACAGCTGTTGTGATGAACAGTCAATAAAGTTTATTGAAGGAAGTTAAGACTTTTATTTGTATGTTTCAATTCCATATACACAAAAAAAAAAAACACACGTGCATACGTTGTTGATTGGTTGGGATTTTACGGCATGTCAACCTTTGTTGGGTTATTTTATGCCGAAGACGTTTTTTTATGGTACTCAATTTTTTAAACTCAATTTTTTAAACTTAATTTTTTAACTCAATTTTTTAAACACATTTATTGAACTGCTGCGTAGAGGACATCCTGATAACGATAAGTGATAGGGACGGCTGGAGAGAGATTGTCATGGATATCCGTGCTAATAACGCGACCTGATGATGAGGATGATGAATACTCATATGGGGATCGATTCTTGTGCGTGCTATTGTAATCAATCCGGCATTTCGCTTTCCAGACATTTTATACTAAAGCCAAGATGAAAGTACATCTGATGTATCCGGTGATGAAACAGGTCACAGGAAAATGTAGGTTCATGCCTTCGTTTGGTTTCGTTTGTTTTGCGGCATATCAACCTCAGTGGGTTATTTAATACCGACAAAGTTTTGAAATAAATTAATTCTTAATGGATACTTAATTTTTTTTATAAACACATTTTTCTATTTAACCCATAGATGGTACCCTAACAGGTACTACCACTGCAGGGCGGAGGAGACCTCTTCTTTTTCTCGATCAACGCCATCTTTCATCGCTCTACGCTGCCCCAATTTATTTATTACTGAGATGAATATCGAAGACGTTTTCTTTGAGCAAATTATTTCATTTCATTTTTGATATCATCTTAGGGTTTGGTCTAAATTTAGCATTAGGCATAGAAGAAGAAGAAGAAGAAGAAGAAGAAGAAGAAGAAGAAGAAGAAGAAGAAGAAGACGATTGTTGTTGTTGTTGTTGCTGTTGGAATGCGGTCCTATCGAAAACGAATAATTTTAAAACTGATCTGACAGGTACTGCCACTCTGTATCAGAGTGGACCTGGGAGTAATGGCTATGAAGAGTTACTTTACACTCTCCAGATCTTCAGAACAGGAGTCTCACCATCATATGCAGTTTAGTATCATACTCAAGAACTCCCCACTTTTGGGGTGGGGAAGTAGTCAGCATATTCTACGCCACGTCGACAGCGTGTAAGTAGTAAGGACGGACAGTTGAACTGGTGAATTATGATAAGTTATATCGAAAAGGGTTGGAGAGGCGTGGTGTAATGGTTAGAGTCGTAGGAAATGGATCCGTTGACCCGAGTTCAATTCCTGGATGAGGCTGTTTGCATTTCACATAGCGCTAGTACGCTTGGAAAAGGTATGCATCCAATTACTCTTCCTCCAGCTATGGGTAAATAGTAGGGTAGACTGGGCTCTTTAACCTTTGGTTAGGTAACCAGTCTAGGAGAAGGAAAACTCAGAATTCAAACCTGCTAAATTCCGCTTAAGCAGTTGACCTTGTGTCTCATCATGTTCAGGCGGAGGGGTTGGTATATATATATATATATATATATATATATATATATATATAAGGTGTGTCAAAAAAGTATCGAGATTCAAGCTGTATTTACCAAGATATGAATGAACAATAAATGTAATGTATTTTTTTTCAAAATCCAAGGTGTGTTTGTACAGATTTTAAAGCTGTATTTACTAAGATAGAAATGAAGAATGAACGGAATGTTAATTTTCCAGAATACAAGGTGAGTCAAAAAGTACCGGAAATCTCGATACTTTTTTGACACACCTTGTATATATATGTATATATATGGAAAAGGATTCCTTGATCGTTCCAGTTATATACAATCTGTCGCTTGGTGTAGGGTTAAAACTTTATCACATTATTCCATTTTATTACCTTAATATCTACTGAGCTCCCGGTGTTTAATGAGGAGTATCGAAAATGACACCTTGCATGCTCTAGGTCTATATAAATATATATATATATATATATATAATATATATATATGTATGTGTGTGTGTGTGTGTGTGTGTGTGTGTGTCGTTGCCATCAGGTGACAGCACGGATTTCCATGTTTCTCGCCACTCGTCTCTATCAGTCATTGCTCTTGGCAGGTCTTCCCCGCGGCATCCAGGATCCATACAGAACTGATTGTTGTATGATTTTTGTTGGTCGGCCGACACTAGTTACGTGTGTAATATTTTTA
>CM042165.1:87827072-87839572 GCA_023376005.1 Doryteuthis pealeii
GTACTACCACTCAGGGTCAGAGTGGACTAGGGAACAAAGGGGATTAAGGGGTGCTCTACATTCCCCAAACCTCCAAAACTGGAACCTCGCCATCAGAGAGAGAGTTTAACGTCATTCCCAATAGACCTCAGCCACCACCTTCTAGTACCCAAATAATAAAAAGGGTTGGGGCTTGCCATAAGGGCAATAGGGTTGGGCAATCATATAGGTGCTAGGACTTGACGTGACCAGCCGATTGATCTTAGGGGGCCTCTCCGACCGCCCGTCTAGCCCAAGATAGGGCCAAAGTGGAGTATTGCATGTCATGAACTGCTCATCCACCTGGACTCTATCCTTAAGCATCACGGGTCGCCACCCACGGCCAACAGGTGGCCCCATTGGGGGAGTCTTACCTCTCTGCAGAGGTGCAGTCGGTGCATTCTAATGTCCCAGCCGACAGAGCGGGGCATTGTTTGTGTAAATAATAAGTTTTTAAGAAGGTTGGTTGATTGATTGGTTGGTTGGTTGGTTCGTTCGTTCGAGTTTACGGCATATCAACCCTTGTTGGGCTATTTCATGCCGAAGATATTTTGTTTTATTCATTCTTGTTGGGCATTCAATTTTTATTTTTCAAACAATTCTATTTTTGACACACATTTTTAATACTTATTTTTTAAATCTATTCAATCCATCGATGGGACCCTAACAGGTACTATCACTCCGGGTCAGGGTGGACCTGGGAGTAATGGCGACAAAGGGGTACTCTACATTCTCCATAGTTCCAGAATTGGAACTTTACCACTTGATTCAGTTTAACGTCATATCCAGGAGTCATTTTTTAAAAAAAGGAAACATTGAAATTATAAATCGCTTCCATTACTCCCAGTTCCACTGAAAATATCTGTAAAGCATTACAAACACCAACATTAAATTATTTGAAACTTTTAGACCAGGAATTTCATCTTTCATTTGTTTTATTGCAACGCGCAACGATTCGACCGATATACTCTTCGGCCTTTCTTAGTTGTATATCGCATCTAGTGGTCTTTAGATTTCACTAAACATCATTCAGACCGTTATTATTTCTCTAATTTTTATCGCAGTGATTCGGCCGACACGCTCTTCGGCCTTCTCTGGCAGTATGTTGCAACCTGGGATATGTCTTTCCACGTATACAGACCATTATACAGACCAGAATCCTCGTATTTCTTGTTTTTATCCCAACGTTTGGGCAGATATACTCTTCGGCCTTCTTTGGTTGTATTCTACATCCAGTGGTCTTTAGATGTCCCTCTATCCATTATTCAGACCAGTATCGTCATTTTTATTATTTTCATCTCAGTATTTAAACCGATATGTTTTCCATCCTTCCTCTGATATATATTGGATTCAATGGTCTTTAGATGTCACTTTTTCCATTATTCAGACCAGTATTTTCATTGTTGTTGTTTTTATCCCAACATTTCAGCCGATATGTTTTCCGGCCTTCCTCGAAAAGTATACAGGATTCAGTGGTCTTTACATGTCACACTACCCATTATTCAGACCAGTATCTTCATCTTTATTGTTTTTATCCTAACATTTTAGCCAATACGTTTTCCAGCCTTCCTCGGATGTATATTGCATCCAGTCGTTTTTAGATGTCATTCTACGCATTATTCAGACTAGTATCTTCATTCGTTTTGTTTTAATTCCAATATTAGGACCGATATACTTTTCGGCCTTCTTTGGCTGTGTGATGCACCCAGTGATTTCTTTCCACACATCATTCAGACTAGAATCCTCAACTTTCTTGTTTTAGTCCCAGCATTTCGACCGCTGTACTCTTCGACCTTCCTTGGTTGTATGTTGCATCAAGTTAGTTTTAGACGTTACTCTAAATATTATTCAAACCAGCCTTTTAATTTTGTATTCCTTTTATCAAAACGATTTGACCGATAAACTCTTCGACCTTCCTTGGTTTTATGTTTCATCCAGTGATATTTAGACGTTACCCTCCAAATTATTCAGACTAGTATCTTCATTCTTCTTGTTTTTATACCAACATTTGGACCGAGGTGCCCTAATCTGCCTTCCTTGGCTCTGTGTTACACCCAGTGATGTCTTTCCATGCTTTTTTTTTCAGACCAGTATCTTTGTCTTTCTTGTTTTTATCCAAATGTTTGGACCGATGTACTCTCCGGCCTTCTTTGGCTGTATGTTGCATTTAGGGATATTTCGCTGTCGCTCTACATATTATTCGGACCCGTATCTTTTAGTAGACAGGATACTTTTAAATCTAATATGAGTAACCAAGTAGTTGGAGAGCCGTTGGGTTTGGTTTAGGTTTTATGGCATATCAACTGTAGTGGGTCATTTAATGCCGACAAAGTTTTGAAATAAATTCATTCTTAATGGATAATTCTTTTTGTATATAAATTATTGTTTTTTCTATTTAACTCTTAGATGGGACCCTAACAGGTACTACCACTCCGGGTCAGAGTGGACCAAGAAGCAATCGTGATGAAGGGGTACTCCACATTCCCCAGACCTCCGAAACTGGAACCTCACCATCAGTAAGAGTTTAATGTCATTCCCCGGACAAGTAAACCCTCAGCCACCACCTTTAAGGGTTGTAGCTTGCCATAAGGGCAATTAGGATGAGGCAATCATATAGGTGCAAGGGCTTGACGTGACCAGCCGATTGATCGGGGGGTCTCTTCGACCGCCCGTCTAGCCTAAGAAAGGGTCAAGTGGAGTATTGCAGGTCATGGACTGCTCATCCACCTGGGTGCTATCCTTGGGCATCACGGGTCGCCACCCACGGCCAACAGTAGCCCCATTGGGGGAGTCTTACCCCTCTGCATAGGTGCAGTCGGTGCATTCTAACGCCCGCCGACAGGGCCATTGGAGGCCCGTGATCTAATGGTTAGAGTCGTAAAAAATGGACTCGTCGACCCGTGTTCAAATTCTGGACGGAATTGTTGTTTTTGTTGAATAAAAATTGTTGAAAAAAGCCGCAATAATTATGTACCAACCCAATATCATAGAACGGACATTCAACAAATTCGCTCCTCCATCAGCCCCCTCTGAAATAACAGAAGGAAAATTAACCATCTTGTATATTTCTGTATATAAATGTCACCCCATTTGTTGGAGGTGTGTGGTGTAATGTTTAGAGTCGTATGAAATAGACTCGTCGACCCGAGTTCAAATCCGGGACGAAGCTACAGTTCACATAACGCTAATACCCTTGGGAAAGATATAAATCCAACTACTCTCCCTCCAGCTATGGGTAAATAATAGGTCAGACTGGACTTTAAAATTGGTTGGGCAACCAGTCTAGGAGAAGGAAAACTCTGAATTCAAAGCTGTTAAATCCGCTTAGGGTGGTCACTACTATAATAGGCTCAGTCCTAATTAGTAATTCATTTCACTAACTAAACTAACTAAAAAAGAGAAAAGGAGAGAAAAAAAGCACGAAGAATCTTGTGAGGAAAGGGTCAAATAATAGACATATTCAGGGGTCTTTTTTTCTTCTTTTTTCTCTTTTCTTACCTTTTTTTGTATTTTTATTTTATTTTTATTTATTTATTTATTTTGATATCTTGTCTAAATTAAAATTGTATTTGTTTTTGTTTTTTATGGCTGCTTTATTTGTTGTTTTATTTCTTTGGTTTTTTTTGGGGGGTTGGGGGGGGCGTGATTTCGCTTCTGTCAAGTTCCTGCAAAACTATATCATATCAATTTTACTACCTCACCATGGATTGAGCTAACGACCCCCGAGTAACTTCAAGCCTTTTAACTGATATCCTTATATCCGTACCGAAGAATATCAGACGGAATCATTTTTGAAGTCCTTTGTCCATTGAAATAATTTGATTTGGCATTAAATTACCGTAAAAAGGATTTATATGCCGTAAAACAAAACAACTAATCAATCATATGGCCTTGCCCAAGACTGCACCCCGGAGAGGATGTAAGTCTTTCCAGGCTCAGATCGATGGTCTGGCAAGACTGACGGGTGCCACAGACAGAAGTTAAGCATTGCTCAGATCCTCCTACCCGGGGTAACACCTTGTGTAAAAAATATAACTTTTTTTTTTTTCAGAAAGTCAATAAAAAATCTATTTATTCTTCCCGCCAAACTTGTTCGTCACGTGACATGCAATAAAAATCTGATTTCATAAATCTATTGATATTTTTTTCTTCTTCTTTTTTATTTGGAAATAATATTTTTATCAATACTCAGGACACTTACTTTATGACAAAGAACGTATGCCCCAGAAATAATAATGCTTAGAGGTCCTGATGTTTTTTTATAGATCCAAGTGGAGTGTGCATGGGGGAGAGGTTCTACCTGGTAATTAAAGTTGATAGAGACATGCATTACTTTCGGTTGCTGGAGTTTTGAATTCCAGTATAAAGAGAGAAGTTCACTTTTTTGGCCAAATAAGATATATATATATATATATATATATATATATATATATATATATATATATGAATGAATAAATAAAACTCTTCTAATAACGTTGGATTAATACCGCTTCTTCAAGTATAATAGTATCAACCATACACATTGATATATATATATATATATATATATATATATGTGTGTGTGGTGTGTGTGTGTGTGTGTGTGTGTGTAAGGTAATCCAAATGACTGGTAAGTAAGGGATGATTCTATTTGGGATCATCAAAATCTCACTGTACAACTATACTGTATGCTGTTGTAGCTACAAACATATATACTCATACAAGGATTTTTATGAATCCCTAAAGAGAGCTCAATGTATAATAATCAATAAATCAAATTATATACAGAGCAATATTTAAATTTCAAAGAAAGAAAAACTTAACAAACCATCATCCCGTTATATTTTATTTCAACCAGAAACTAAAAAAATGAGTACAGCCATCAAACGGGTTTATATATAATCATCATCATCATCATGTCGCGCTGTTAGCAAGGATTTCCATGACAATCTCTTTCCATCCGTCCCTATCACTCATCATTCTCGGGGGGTCCTCTGTGTACCATCCCGTATCCGCACAGAGCTGGTTAATGTACGTCTTTGTTGGTCGGCCCACACTGGCGTGTCCATGTGCTGGCTTCCACAGGAGGAAGTCACTTATGAGTTCGTCCTTGCTTCTCCAGCAGTGTCCTACGTGTCTTGTCCGTCTTACTTTGATGGTTTGGGTGATATGTGGCAAGTGGCCGTACAGCTGCTTTCTCGTGGAGTGTTGTTTCCGCGTCTTGTTCAGTATCACACGCAGCATTCTTGTGCAGCTCCCATCTAGTTTATTCTCTAGTCTCTTCGTTAGGGTACATGTGGTGCAGCCATACAGCAGTACTGACACAACAACGGCCTGGAAGAATTGTCTCTTTAACTTGTCTGTGAGATTGGATTTCCATCTCAACTATCGATGGCAAACTCCTAAACTCGGTAGAACAATTTAGGTACTTAGGCAGTAATATCTCCTCCACAGAAAACGATGTTATATATAATAATATATTATATTCTATAGCTGTCAGTTACCAAGGGCCGTTGACTTTATGTCTTCGCTACACTTAGGTATACATGCTCTATCAATGATATTGAGCACTCATTATTATAAATATAGAAAAGTAGGGCCGATTTAGCTCAGTCGGTAGAGCATTGGACTAGGAACCACAAGGTTCCGGGTTCGATACCGGCTCCTCGCCAACTCAGCTCATGAGTAGCAGAGGGTTATGTGCGGTAAAGTATGGAGCTGATAGGTGTGGGGCTCCACCTCAGATGTCCAAACAATCCCCTTGGTCTAACGCTAGTGAAAAGGGGATAGGCTCCCTCGCTGTGTGACTGATACCGACATGAGGCTACACCGATGACTTTTCTTTTCTTGTACTATATATATATATATATATATATATATATATATATATATATAGTTTGGTATATTTATGAATAAAGAATGGTCAAAATCTTTGAGAACATATATATATATATATATATATATATATATATATATATATATTGGTCCGATGATCACATAGGAGAGAAAGTGTCAGTCACCAAGCACAGATGACTCTGTGCCTATGCTATCCTAATCTATCAATATATATATATATATATATGTGTGTGTGTGTGTGTGTGTGTGTGTGTGTGTGTGTGTGTGTGAGAGAGAGGCAGACAAACAGACAGAGTGAAACAGTGAAATAATATATGGTGTGATTAATTAGCATACTGCTTTTAACAAAACTGGGTTTAATAAATAATTGAGAGTAATATAATAATTACTTGGTGTTATTGATCTCTAATATTATTGTTTTATTCTCCAACGAATTAAAATCAATTGAATGATTTTATATAGAAATCAATTAAAATATAATTGAAATAAGAGTAATATTTTTTAATGCGTTTTTATCTAATTTTGTTAGTCTTTCTAATTTAATATATTTCATTACAATAAAATTTAAATACTTACGCGTGGAGGGCGCATATTCTTACTAGTAATGATTATATCATAAAGACGATTTTGTTAAATTGAAAAACGTATAAAATCCAATGATTTTATAAGTTTTTCTTTTCTTTGTTTTTTGTTTTTCAATGAACCCACATTTCTCTATAACTTGTCATAATTTCAAAAGGATTTTTCTTTTTAATAAAGATTTCTACTTTCCTTTTTTGAACCTGAAATCTTTACAATAAACAATGATGAGAATATCAGCCTGTTTAAATTCATGAATACTAATAATGTCGCATCTCATAAAAGAAATGAAATGAAGCCACCCAAACAATTCCTCTTTCTTTTTTCTCCCCAAAAATAACCTGCGTGTTCGGACAGGGCTCGATTATACAAAGTTTGGGAAAAGATCCAGAATTTGTGGATGTTTGTCAATGACTTAGAGGGGTAGAACCTGTGAACGTAACAGCTGACCAACAGTTACTGGTCACCGAAAACCAATGTAGGTCCCGGATGCTCCGTTTGGGCCGAGAGGAGTTGACCAGCAAATTAACCCAATTAAAGTTATTGCCGTTTAAATCCTTTGATTGAGTAAACGAGAAGTCCGCCCTCCGTGACGGATGTGGGGGCCGTAGAAGATGAAGCTAAAACAACCCAGCCCTTTCTTTCACTTTTCTGCCCCCCCCCTCGAAAGAGGGTACAGAAGTGAAAGAGACAATGTCGGCTGCTCGTTCGCCGGCAAAGTGGGGTGTCTCTGAGAGGCCCGTTTCGAGTAGGTGGGGGGTGGGAATAATATGACCAGGGGAAAAAGAAACTGGGATGGAGAGTAAGGAGGGGACGGGAGAGCAAGATGAGCGGATGGAAAGGAGAGCAGCGATGGAAGCATACGGTTTCAATTGATGCCTGATCCTAATTCATCAGCTCCGTTGATTTAAGACGCTCGTTACTGCCACCACCTCCATAACCAACCACCATGATTAACATTAATTCTTCTTCTTCTTCTTCTTCTTCTTCTTCTTCTTCTTCTTTCTTTTCTTTTTCTTTCTTTCTTTCTATTTTTTAAACCTTTTTTTACTCCTCCCTACCAACTCCCGAATTTCTGTCATTGTGCATACAGCGTAATGCGAAAATTCAGGGTCTTTACTTGTTCGTCTTTGCTACTCTCTCTCTCTCTCTCTCTCTCTCTCTCTCTCTCTCTCTCTCTCTCTCTCTCTCTCTCTCTCTCTTGATTTCTTGACTTGCTAACTTGCTCTCTTTCTGACTTCCAGTTCTATATTGTCTTTCTTCCCCCCCTCTCTCTCTCTCTCTACACACACACACACACACACACACACACACACACACACATATATATATATATATATATATATATATATATGTATATATATATGTATGTATATATAAAGCATCTGATGATGGTGATTTTTGGAATCGACATTCCTTTAAATCTCCTGAAATAGACTATTTTGCCTTTACACAATATATATATATTATATATATATATATATATTATATATATATGTGTGTGTGTGTGTGTGTGTGTGTGTATGTGTGTGTGTTTGCAAAAAACAATGAAGATTTACACACACACACAAACATACACACACACACACACACACACACACATATATATATATATATATATATATACTCAGAGAGATATTTTCTAATATTTACCGTTTGTTCGTGTGCGTGTAAATGTGCGTGTGTGCGGGATTACTCTCCCTAAGCCTTGCTCTCCCTAACCTTTGCTCTCTCCCTAACCTTGCTCTCTCCCTAACCCTTGCTCTCCCTAACCTTTGCTCCTCCCCCCCCTTTCTGTTGGCCGAAGAAAAACATATTTGCCGCATCCAAGCCGCATCACTCTTTCATCACTGCCACCAGGATGGAACCCAATTCCACTTCCGTCTCCTTAATGTTGTTTTCTAGTCGACACTTTTAACTCTTTTAAAGCAGTTGTCAAACGGCTGTTGTGGCCTCTCAGCGCTCTCACGATCCACCTCCATTACCAACCCAATACGTTTAGCCGATACGCCAGACTTTTCTTTCTCTTCAATACTACCTTTCTTTCTTTCTTTCTTTCTTTCTTTCTTTCTTTATTTATTTATTTATTTATTTTAGTCTCGTTTCTTCTTTTCTTTCTTTCTTTCTTTCTTTTTTCTTTCTAGTTTATATCTATTTTACCTGTTTATATCTATCTATGTTCATATCTATCTATCTATCTATTGTAGGTTTAGTGATGCTTATCAATTTTCCTGCAATTCAGTTTCTTTCTTTTTTTCTGTCTCCGAAGAAAGAAAAAAGAAAGAAAGAAAGAAAGAAAAAGAATATGAATATATTGGAGAAGAGGCGAAAAGTTCTGAGTTTTTGATCTTATGTCTTCCAAAAAAGGAAAAATCACGAAGGAAAGTGACATGAAAAGGAAGAAATTCTGAAAGAGAAAGAAAAAAAAAAGGAAAAAAAGAAAAAAAGAGGGACAAACACCGTGAATGACGGAAGGGAAAAAAAGGGTGAAAATCTTGCTTAAGATAATAATGGTTTAGTTTAGTTATTTAATGACATATAAATCTTCGTGTGTTATTTAATAGCAAAGCCATTCAAGAAAAGTAGTGGTACTATTTAACCCATAGCTGGGGGATAACTGAATTTCTGTCTTTCTTAATCAGTTCATATCTATTTTACCTGCTTATATCTATTTTTCATGGAGGCGGATGGTGTAATGGGTACCGTTGTAGGAAATGGACATGAAGAGACGAGTTCAAATTCTGGACGTGACTGTTTGCATTTCACATAGCGCTAATACCCTTGGGAAAGATATGAATCCAATTTTCTCCCTCCAGCTATGGGTAAAATAGAGGGACAGACTGGGCTATTTAACTTTGATTGGGCAACTAATCTAGAAGAAGGAAACATCTGATTTCAAACCTTTTAGACTTCACTCAAGAAATTGACCTCGTGTCACAACCTCCTTCTGAAGAGGGATTGATAAATATATGTATATGTTCATATCAATCTATCTATCTATCAATCTATCTATGTATATATATATATATATATATATATATATATATATATATATATATATATATATATTCGTAAGACATGTGTTATTGAATACCACGGAGTATTCTTTTTTCATTTTTTGTATGGATATTTTTTCCAGTCTTCTGGCTATCCTTTTTGAATCTGGATCGAGTTGATTCATCATATTTTTCATACTTATTTCCCGAGCGCTTTCGACTGTTGCTCCAGTCGTATTCATGTCATGGGGTTAAACTAAAATCAACTAAAAACCAAATTACATAACCCATGAATACGACTGGAGCAACAGTCGAAAGCGCTCGGGAAATAAGTATGAAAAATATGATGAATCAACTCGATCCAGATTCAAAAAGGATAGCCAGAAGACTGGAAAAATATCCATACAAAAAATGAAAAAAGAATACTCCGTGGTATTCAATAACACATGTCTTACGAATAATTTGCTGCCAAAATACACAAAATTTAAAATATATATATATGTGTGTGTGTGTGTGTGTGTGTGTGTGTGTGTGGTAAAAAATAGAGGGAAAATGTGGACAAAAGAACAACTCAAACAAGTAGATGTAGGAGATATATTTCGTCTTGACTTGGGCAGGACTTCATCAGACTTTTATTTGAACATTAGTGCATCATATATTTGTTTTTATAGAAGAGAAAGTGAACGGGTGGGGTGTGAGTTTGGTGATGAAGTTAGGAGGGTGGGATAAAGTTTGTGAGGATTTGATTGGTCAGAAGAAATCTATTATGGATGGGGAGGGGGAGATAAGATCAAAAGTGTGCAATATGTTGGAAGAAATGTGAAAATAAGGTAGTTTAGTGCAAAGGAGGAGAGCATGGTAGGGAAGAAATTAGGTCAACATTCTGTCGGATTTACTACAATCCTCCTATCCTCATATATATATATAGTCATAGATTGGGAATGGATTGAGACCACCCACAGATGGGTATATATATTGGGAGAATATGTGCTTAATTGAAGTCATACCTAATTTGAAAATTAATTAGTTGATAATTAATGAGTTAGGCGAATATATCTGTTCAAATGTAGAGCGTAAACAAATCGAGAAAAAGTTTACGCTTTACATTTGAACAGATATATCCGCCTAATTTATTAATCATCAACTAATTAATTTTCAAATTAGGTATGACTTTGTTTGCGTACTTTCATATATATATATATATATATATATATATATATATAGTACGACACCTTTCTTTCCCCTACCTCTTACCAATACACACACACACATACACACACATACACACAACCTTAAGGTTTATTTCCGCTGTCGTTCGTCGCAAAAAAAAGATTATACACACACACACACACACAACCACACACCTAAAAAAATGCACAATATTTCCTTTCGATACACACACATACATCGTCCCATACCCACCGTAAAATAGAATATTGGACGTCATATTTCAAACCGTCCTTTTTTTTTTCAAACCTCAAAATTTTTTTTAAACAGACTGAATAACGACTACCACTCGCTTTTCTCGTTATTCTGTGATAAATAATTTCTTATCACCTTCCATATACCAACAAATGCCCTGAAGATGATCTAATTAATAGATCGAAACACTGCAGCGTCGGCCAATAAACTCACCACTTAACCCATTTAAACCTGTGTTTTTTTCATTTTTCCTAATATACTACATACCGTCGGATTCACTTCCTTTCTTCACACACACACACACACACACACACACAACACACATACACACACATATATATTATATATATATATATATATATATATATATATATATAATGGACTTAGTGCATATTTATCCATTCTCCTACATTTCAGTTTCTTTCTTTCTGTATGTCAGTCTTTTTCTCTCTTTTTTTTTCTATCTTTTCCATTTTTTTTTATGTATATATCTTCTGAAAATGATCGTAATTGCGTGACTGGAGTTCGAACTGGTTTACTCCGATGTTACAGTCCAGCACGTTAGCCAGCACACCGAGCGTGTGCACCCCCACACCCACACACAAAGATAATAATGTAGAGAAATTAAAAACACTCGTAAGTTCAGAGACTTTTCGTTAAATATAGGGTCTTCAAACAGAGACTCTCCCCCCTTGCTCCCACCATATCAGGCCCGTCAGTGGCGGCAGTCGAAAATTAAAATCAAAGTGACGTATGTGAGGGGGGTGGGGGGGGACACGAAGGAGGGGCGGTTCTTTTTTTAAAGTGTTACCCTTCTTGAATTGTTTCCGAAAACTCAAGAGGAAAAGAAGATGAATACTGAGAATACGCACGCACACAACACACGCACACAACGCAGCACGAGTGTCGCCCTTTGCAAACTGCATAACTTGCACTAGCATGTGGTTTGATTCTTCATGGCTCCCACACTAGAAGTTCTCTTCAATTTGATTCATGTACTAAACGGATACCATGAGAGATAGATAGAAATGGACGTGATGAGATAAATATGGACAAGAGTGTATATATATATATATATATATATATATATGTGTGTGTGTGTGTGTGTGTGTGTGTGTGTGTGTGTGTGTAAAATGAAACTGTTGATAAAATGAATAAAGGAAAGAAAGTAAGAAATGGATAAAATAGGATATTTTAATCAATTTTTACTTACACGTGCTTCGGCCAGGAGTTTATCCATGTGTACATTATTCAAACTATTATTGTTTTTAAATAACCAGATGAAATGAAATAAGTTTTTAAATTCATTTTTTATATACATTTTTCTATTATTATTATTTCATTTCATTTGGCTATTTGAAAATAATGATAGTTTGAATAATGTACACATGGATAAACTCCTGACCGAAACACGTGCAAGTAAAAATTGATTAAAATATCCTATTTTATCCATTCCTTACTTTCTTTTCTTTATTCATTTTTTCAACACACACACACACACACACACACACACACACACATATATATATATATATATATATATATATATATATATATATAAAGTAAGGAACTGGTGGTATGTGTGACGCCCTAACCTCTAAAACAATACGCAACATAATCCAGAAAAACTCTCGACAACAAATAAAATCG
>CM042165.1:87844572-87862238 GCA_023376005.1 Doryteuthis pealeii
TCATCGTCGTCTGCGATGGAATTCCAAAAGAAGAAGAAGAAAAAATTCTGCATGTTTACTAAAATTTTCGACGATTTTGGATGAAAACTCGGATAAGCAAAATCTTAAAACTTGTAGCCGGTCATGGTTAATGGAATGAGAACAATCTACCCCAACTGATTTAATAAAATCTTCGGTTAAAAGTTCCGTGAAGGTTTCCCATTCTGACATAAAGTCTCGACAAAAAAGATGAGGACAACAGACCGAAAAAAATCTAATTATTACAAATTATCAAACCTCATCTCAAAAATTCAGACAAATAATATTCAAATGAAGTTGGCATCAATATTTTTTGATGTTTCACACTGTTGTCCTCATCTTTATTGTGGTATGTATAAACACAACGTTCAGACCGCTGTAACCTCGGGCCTTTATTTAGGTGTTTCTTATTTACCTTACCCTAAATACATCATTAAACAATAACCTTGAGTTCAAGGGTGGTTTCGGAGCTTTATATCGTTATCACTAGTTCAAAGCGCTCCTAGCAGCATAAAATGTCACTGGACTTATTGACTTATAATCTGGTTGATATATTGGGTAGATCTAAATTCATAGTTAATTCTATTAAATGATGAATATAGAAAAAATAAAATGGTACTAATGCGGAATAGCGTGCAAGTGATAAAAGCATTAGAATCGCATTTTACGTATAAAAACCATTAGATGATAGAGAGTCTCGAAATAGAGAGACGCTATGATTTATTTTCACAAATTATTGGCATTTCAGTCTCGGAAGACTATAATAAAGTTTTTGTGTCCCTGAAGTTACAGCGCCTCCTGTGACTGTGAAATCCGATATTTGAAAAACATTCTCGACCACAGATTTTGCATTTGAAGGCTGTCCCTGAAGATGTTGATGTGTCGGTGCTTTGTTGCCGCAGCTTTCTTCTGGACCTCTTAGCCTCATGGTGTTGCGTCAGGGTGGCTTCTGAGATGAACAGTCTGTCGACACCGAGGGTGGTCCTGAGCCAAATTTTCCCAGCTGGAAGGGGTAATGCCAAAGAATCTGAGATCATTCTTGCAGACATTCTTGAATCGCGGCTGGGGGCGACCAATCTGTCTCTTACCAGACGTAAGCTCTCCATAGATGATGTCTTTTGGGATTCGTCCATCATCCATTCGACGTACATGACCTAACCATCGGAGACGACGTTGTCTCAGTAGAGAACACAGGCTAGGGAGTTGACCTGTCTCTAGAACTGTTGTGTTAGTGATCCTGTCCCTCCAGGTGATGCCCAGTATATGTCTAAGGCAGCGAAGTTATTCATCCACCGCTCTTGGTGGGAGTATAAGGTCCATGTTTCACAAATAGAACGCTAGGAAAATGATTTTTTTTTTAATGAATTTCTCAGAGTTGGTATTTAAAGTTTCGACTTCCGTAGAAGAAGAGTGTATTGATTTTTTGTAAAGAGAGGGGCCATCTACGGAAATAAATATAGTGAGAAATACTTTTCGATAAGGACGGGCTCTTTTTCTTCGAGAGGTCGAAATTGGAATTGTAGCAGATTTTAAAGATTATTTATTTATGGTCCTACGAAATAGCCAGTTACTGTAACATAGAGAGGGAGTACCAAATTTCGTTGGAACACTCAGTAACTGGCTGGAAGAACTTTTATCAAGAAAGTCTGCAGCGAACATTTCATCAACAACCCTAGAATTATTGGTGGACTAGGACAGGGGTTCCCAACTTTTTTCAGCTCATGGCCCACTTTGAAACCAAATTCTTTTGTGACCCATGAAATTATTATAATAGAAAAAATTATTATAATAGAAAATTATAATAGAAAAAATTAAATTCATTAAAATCTATACCTAAGCCAATTTTTTCCGTTTTAATTTTGATGACGATTTGCAATTTAGACCGCTCTAAGTTCATTATTTTATTCAATTGGCCAATAGGGGGCGTATCAGGGGCGTAAATCTCTCCCCACTCTCAATTAGTTGACATCTTACTTTCTAGAAAATATAAATTTCCCACATATATGATTGGATTTTGTATATAAAAAGTGAAAGCTCTGAAATCATATAGAATTATATTTCCTTGGCCCACCTGAAATTTGCTGTGGCCCATTTTGGCCATGTGTCCATAGGTTGGGAACCACTGGACTAGGACACATAGACGAGGTGGTTTTCAATAAGAGAAAGTATAAAGTCAGGAGAGCAACCGTGCCGCTCTTGGTTTTCGGGTGTTATAATCCGACAGACAACAACTTTTCGACTTGTAGACTTCAAGTCTCCGTTTCATGTAAATCTTCAATCAAAGAAAAAAAAAAACTTTTTTTTAATAATAAAGGAAAATGTTTAATTTTTTTTTTTTTTTTTTTTTTTTTTGCTATGAAAATTTATTAAATCGTTTTTTACATTCTCTTTTTAAAATTTGTTTTAGCGTCTCAAAGCTTTCGGAAATTTCCGTGAATGTGTTGAAATCCAATGCTTTTTATACGTAATCTAAGGCTTTTATCACTTGCGCGCTATTCTGCATTAGTACCAATAAAATAAAATAGTGTTTCTACATACCCCAATAAAGATGAGTCCGAAACATCAAAATTATGTACATCAAGCCTCATCTCAAAAATACAAATAACGAAGTTTTCCGTTGAATTGTCACTTAACGTCGTGCAACAATCACGATTCAAATGATGATGATGTTGACTAAATGACGTCACATAACCTTTATGAGAAAAATTGGAATTCTTATTTTTAAATATAATTGGAACGCCTTGCCTTTTTATCAATAGAAAATCATTATGGGTATTGTTTTATATTCCTTTGTTCGCAAACAATTTTTTTTAAATATTCATACATTCTTCCTTGTATAACACGCGTTTCGTCCAGGAGTTAGTTCATGTACACATGTATTTTATTTATTATTATTTTAAATATAAAATAAAATAATAATAATAGAAAACTACAAAATCTTTAAGTATACAAAGAATAACAGCCTTCATCAGAGTAAAATGTTTGAAATAGAAGTGATCAAAATACGGAGAATATTTTGAAATTTTCGAAAAAAGAATTTTTTGCAAATGTTTGAAGAAAACCTTCCACAGCGATAGAGAATATTGATGTTGACGTCATAGTCGTCTCTGACGGTTGGAGAATCTATTTTGGAATAAAGTTTGGTGGAATTTTAATTTTACTCTAACGAAGGTCGTTATTCTTTGTGTATTTGAAGTGTAACACCTCCCGGTGGACTGCGGGGCCTTTATGCACATCAACTCTGCACCTCTCTGTATATTGCTGCACTGCTTGCTAGCCATGATTCCCGTGTCGTCTGTTAACTAACTTCTAGGACCTGCACACGTTGCAAACATGCTCAAGCACCTCGCAGGGGCCCCCCGCCCCGCCGAGGGGTGCACAAACAAACAAATATTACAAAAGAGAAAGAGAGAAACAAACAACAAAGACAAAATCAGGTGAACATCAAAATGGTCAGAGAGGTATATAGTTCGCATTCATCCTTCTAGTATATAGGGCCGACCGAGGGGATGGGTATTTTCCCCACCCCGCTCCAATCACTGACTTCTGCTAAGCTGACTTCTAGTGGACAAGGCTCTAAGGGAGATGTTACTGCTTCTCTGCCCGGGATCTAACTGTCTAAATTTTCAAAAAAATCCCAGAATTCCTCAGATCTCATCCCACTCTCATTCCCCGAGTTTCCACACGAGATTCAAAATCCTTTGTTCTAACATTGAAATCTATGCTGGTGGTCAAGTTTTATTGCTGATTCCTATCTCTTCTCTCTTTTGCCTAAATCCAGACATTTGTCTCTTACTGGACTTTATCACACTTTTTTTTATCTAGCCTAAATCCTTTTTCTTAGTTTTAAGATTTCATTGAATTAGCATTGACCCTACTTACACATACAATATATGTAGATACACACACACACACACACATGTATACACACATACGCACATATACATATATATATATATATATATATATATATATATATATATATATATATATATATACATACCCATCTGTGGATGGTCTCAATCCATTCCCAATCTACACACACACACTTATTTTATATCTGGGTTTTCCTCCTACTTATTCAGTATAACTAGCTATGCAGTTATATGCACACACACACTTGCCTGCACCCAACGTTGTGTTATAAAAGATTTTGTAGTTATCTATTATAATTATTTTATTTCATATTTAAAATAATAATAAATTGAATACATGTTTACATGAACTAACTCCTGGCCGAACAATAAAAGTAAATAAATTATCCATTCAGCATTTTCTTTCCTTGTTTATTTTTCTTTTCAACACACACACACACACACCACACACAACACACACACACATATATATATATAAATATATATATATATATATATATATATTATATATATATCATACAACGTGTAATGAATACAACTTGCGATACCCTGCCCTCGTCAGCCGCTAACTCTGCCATGGTGAAGAGGGTTGGGCTCATCACTGAAAATTTTGTTCCCCGCGAAAATTATTTGAGTGGAGCAAACAAGTTGAAGTCAGATGTGAACTGTAGGGAGGATGTCGCAACTGTTGCCAAACAATCTGACAGATGGTTTCCACTATTCTTGCTACACTTGCATTTGTGTGAAGATCCACGGAAATACCGAATTGTTCAGAAATGTCCTCTATGGTAACTATGTCCTGGGTATGACGTTAAACTATATGATGGTGAGGTTCCACTTTTGAAAGTCTGGGGAATGTGGAGCACCACTTTATCATCATTCCTCCAAGGTCCACTCTGACCCTGAGTGGTAGTACCTATTAGGTTCTCATTTATGGGTTAAATAGAAAAATGTGTTTTTAAAAATTGAGTTTAAAAAATTTGAGTACCCATCAAAAATGAATAAAACAAAATGTCTTTGGCATAAAATCATCCAAAAGGGGTTGACATGCCGTAAAATCCAACCAGCCAACCAACCAACGCTTATTCATTTATTTATTTCCCTTTCTCTCTCTCTCTCTCTCTCTCTCTCTCTCTCTCTCTCTCTCTCTCCTTTCTTCCATGTTATTCATTAATAATGCTTCTTGTGTTTTTCGTCTGCAACAGAACGCAGCGTGTCGTCTTCTTCGCGTCGCTTATTCAGTCCATCTGATGCCAATCACACAATCAACCAAAATTCTACGAAACTTTCTTTTTCTGCTTTTATTATTATTCATATTTTTTTACTCCTTTAGAATTTGGTATTTTTATTTATGATTTTTTTTGTTCAACATTTGTCGCTCTTCAATTTTTGCAACATTCTGACAAAAAGAAGAAGAAGAAAAAAGAAAGTTTTACTAATATTCAATGATGAACTCTGTCAGGTGTTTGATTGGTCCTTATGTCAAACTACTTCAAGTTTTGAACAGGCAAGTACGCATGCGTCAAGACATCCCACACACAATACTATACGAATATAAATATATCTATTTTTTATCGCACGAAAGAGGATATATATATATATACACATAGGAATACAAAGAAGATTAAAGATAGATATATCAGAAACTATATATATATATATATATATATATATATATATGTGTGTGTGTGTGTGTGTGTGTGTGTTGTGTGTGTGTTTTTCATTTGGGCAGCATTCATTCATTTATACATGTAGAATTAAACAAAAGACACATCTCCTGTTTAACAATTCTATTAACGATCTTTTCAAGCTTTCTGGCCAACTTTTTTTTTTACATTTGGATGGAATCCGTAGATTAGTCCATCGAAGTTCGTATCCCAAGTACTTTCGGCACTTCGCAGTGCCAACATCAGGGATGGTGTGTTTTTCGTCTGCAATACGAATATATATATATATATATATATATATATATATATGGTTGACTCTCCTATCGTGAACGATAGCTGAGGGTCAGCAGTGAGTGATTTGTTTCTTCCTATGTTGTTCATGCTATAAAGTAGACATTTTGTGTTTCCTTGAGTGTGATAGCAGCCCAGTCTTGCTGCAATAGTCCAAATATATATATATATATATATATATATATATTATATATATATATATATATATAGGTATATGTAAAACAAATGAAACAAAGAAAATACAGTGCTCAATCACAGTTTGTAAGAGCTAATATTTATTTATTTTACAATGTTTTCATAGATCAATGTTCATTATCAACGACCGCGGTTTCATGCCAAAGGCAATCATCAGGTTGAGGAGCAAGATCCTATGGTGTTTGTTGGAGTTCTTTACTCAATGTCACATTTAGGATCTAACTTCTTTACTCAATGTCACATTTAGGATCTAAATGTCACATTTAGGATCTAAATTCTTTACTCAATGTCACATTTAGGATCCTAAATGTGACATTGAGTAAAGAACTCCAACAAACACCATAGGATCTTGCTCCTCAACCTGATGATTGCCTTTGGCATGAAACCGCGGTCGTTGATAATGAACATTGATCTATGAAAACATTGTAAAATAAATAAATATATATATATATATATATATATATATTATATATATATATATATATATATATATTATATATCAAATGCCGCTTTAACTTTTCCATTGCAGTGGCATTATTGATTTATCAAAGAGTTCAATATATCATAAACCCAGTGCTCTAAGAAGGGGGTAGGTAGAAACATTTAACACAAAGGAAAAAAACTTCTCAGAGCAATAAGTTTCGCAATTAAAGTAATAAATTCTTAATAATGCATTACTTGAACAAGAATACCCCAGGCTGGTCCTCCAACCACGACATGATTTCAGAAATCAAGGCTGCATCATCTAAGAAACGCTTTCCTTTCAAAAACAACTTCATGGCTGGGAAGAGGTGAAAGTCAGAGGGTGCAAGGTCAGCAGAGTAGGAGGATGGGGGAGTAGTTCATAGCCGCACACCTGTGCTTCTGATCTGGCGACACGCGAGTTGTGGACCGGAGCGTTTTTCTGCAGGAGGAGGATGCCTTTGCTGATCTTGCCCCGCTTCTTGATTTTGATAACTCCTGTTATTGTGGTACTCTTTTCCAGGAAATCTGTCATCACTACTCCGTCCTGGTCCCAGAAGACTGTGAGTATGACCTTGCCAGCGGAGGGCTGCACCCTTGCCTTCTTTGGAGGAGGTGAGTCAAGGTGCTTCCATTGCATTGACTGGGCTTTAGTCTCTGGATCATAGTGATGGACCCAAGTTTCATCCTGTGTAATCAGTCTTTTTAAATATTTTGACTCATCTCCAAATTCATCCTCGAGCACTCGACGCGTTCTTGCTTCTGGAAAGGTGTGAGCAACCTTGGAATCCATCTGGCAGACACCTTTTGCATATACAAATGGCCATGAATGATAGTTTCCACTGACCTAGTACTAATCCTGACCTCATGGGCTATTTGGCGAATAGTTATGAGTCGATATTCCAAAATGGCAGCCTCAACTTGACGGACAGATGCCTCATCAATGGCAGAAGAGGGCGACCAGAAATGGGAGCTGTTTCCACAGAGTTCCGACCATGTTTGAATTCGCAATGCCACTATTTTAAAAGGTCATATGATGGGGCATCATCACCATAAGTTACTTTCATTTCATCAAAAGTTTCCCGTTGTGTGCGTCCTTTCAAATACAAAAACCGGATCACTGCTCGACATTCAACAGGCTCCATTTCACACTTGACTCAGTTCAAACACCGGTAAATCAGAGACCACAATTAGTTCAGAGCTGTAATTTGCCGGTTAATCTATGCAGATATAAATAATTGCACATGCAAAATTTCAGCTAGATCAAACGACTGGAAGTGGGTCAGGGGCATTACTTATTGAACGCCCCTCGTAGAAAAGAGTTATGTGGCTACCGTGGTTTCGATCTAGGCTTTCTTTTCAGGGCCCTATTTTATTTAGTTATATTTGACCAAGTTAGAATCATTTCTTAGTTAAACTGACATAAACGTATTTTCCGAAAGTCACGGTTGAATATTATGTCACTTCATTTTTTATTTCTTTTATAATTCTTTTACTGTCGCGTGCGACTTTATTCGATTCAAATAGAAAAAGGCCGCACGCGGCAATAAAAATAAAAAATAAAATTCATGTGGATCATTCAATCGTCGGGCGAAAATATGAGAAAATCAACCATAGTTTTAGGTGACATGGCATATTGTTTGTTCACGTGACACACACACACACACACACACACATATATATATATTATATATATATATATATATATATATATAATATATATATATTCATGTTGGTGGGATCAAGAACGGTATGTCGAAAAGGGTAAAAAGAATAAAAGTTTTTTTGTGCAAAGAGTGGACGGAATCTGTTGATGAGGAGGGCCTCGAGTATAGCCAAGTGCAACTCGTTGGTTGAGGATGCAAAATATATATTAATATTATATATATATATATATATATATATATATATATATAAGTTTAACAGGTTTAAATTGAGAGTTTTCCTTCTCCTAGACCGGTTGCCTTACCAAGGTTTAAAAAAAAGTTTGCCCTACTATTTATCCATAGCTGGAGAGCGAGTAGGATACATACCTTTCCCAGGGGTATTAGCGCTAAGTGAAATGCAATTACCACATCCAGGATTTGAACTCGAGTTGACGAGACCATATGTATATATATATATATATATGATGTCGCGTTAATAGCACGGCTATCCATGACAATCTCTCGCCAAACGTCCCTATAATTCATTGCCTCCGGAAGGTTCTATGCGCAACATCCAGTGTCCACGCAGAGTTCGTCTATGTACGTCTTTGCTGGACGGTCCACTCTGGCGGGCCCATATGATGACTTCCACAGAAGAACGTCACTTATGAGTTCGTCTTTGCTTTTCCAGCAGTGCCCAGCGTGTCTTGTTCGCCTCACACGGATAGTTTGTGTGATATGAGGCAGGTGGCCGTAAAGCTGTTTTTTTGTGGGGTGTTTTTTCTCCACATCTTGTATTAATATTGTACGCAGTATTCAATCAAAATCGGTAGATATAACCTAAAGAGTTAGATCGGGACTACAACGGTAATAAAACCAGTCTAAATTATTACAATGCTCAATTCACAAAAATACTTTGACGGTTTAATATGTAAGAAATACTGAGGACTCGGAGTTTCACGCAATCTATCCTCAGTTTCTTATATCATAATATTTCATTATATATATATATATATATATATATATATATATATATATATATGCGCGCATGTGTGTGTGTGTGTGTGTAAATTGAAAATGGAAATGAATCCGACGGTATGTATAAAGGAAAAATAAACAAAGGAAAGAAAATGCTGAATGGATAAAATAGATTTACTAAAACGTGTTTCGACCAGGTGTTTGTTTATGTACACATGTATTCTATTTATTATTATTTTAAATATAAAATAGAATAATAATAATAATAATAATAATAACAATAATAATAATAATAATAATAATAAAAGAAATCTGATCAAAGGAATCAATACCTGGGCTGTCCCCATTATAAGATACTCAGGACCATTATTAAAATAGACAAAGGAAGAACTCAGACAGATTGACCAAAGGACGAGAAAACTAATGACCATGCACAGGCTCTCCACCCTAGAGATGATAGAGATAGATTATGTGTCAAGAAAGGAAGGGGGGAGAGGTCTTGCCAACATAGAGGAATGCGTAGAAACCACAATCCAAAACTTGAAGATTACACAAGAAAAAGCAAAGACAAACTACTTATGGCGGCCAACAATAGTAGAAGCGACAGATGGACAATCAGAAAAACAACAAAGACTAGAAAACAAAAATGGGAAGAAAAACAATTATATGGACGCTTCAAACGACAAATTGAAGAGGTTGCACATGAAAAGACTTGGACATGGGTTAAGAAAAGGAACCTCAAAAGAGAAACTGAATCACTTATAATTTGCTGCACAAAATAATGCCATAAGGACAAACTACATCAAAGCGAAAATTGATAGGACCCAACAAATTAGTAAATGCAGACTTTGCGGGAATAGAGATGAGACTGTAAACCATATACTCTGCGAATGTAGCAAACTAGCACAACGAGAATACAAAACTAGACACGACTGGGTTGGGAAGGTGATCCACTGGGAATTATGCAAAAAATTAAATTTTGACCACACAACAAAATGGTATATGCATAAACCAGAATCTGTTCTTGAGAACGAAACACATAAAATTTTCTGGGACTTTGAAATAAAAACGGATCACCTTATCCCAGCAAGAAGACCAGACCTAATGTTGATAAACAAAAAAGAAAGAACTTGTCAACTGGTGGATTTTGCAGTTCCAGCAGATCACAGGGTGAAGCTAAAGGAAAATGAAAAAGTGGACAAATATCTGGACCTTGCCAGAGAACTGAAAAAGTTATGGAATATGAAAGTGAAAGTGATACCAATTGTGGTTGGTGCACTTGGAACAGTCCCAAAAGGATTAGAAAAGGGTTTGGAAAGATTGGATATCAGAGAAAGGATTGAAACCATTCAGAATACTGCACTGCTGCAATCTGCCAGAATACTCAGAAGAGTCCTGGAGACCTGAGGAGACTTGCTGTCAATCAGACTCCAGTGAAAGACTATCAGCTAATGCTGATGTGAAAAACTCAAAAGGAGCAAATAATAATAATAGAAAATTATAAAATCTTTAAGCATACAAAGACTAACGTCCTTCATCAGAGTAAAATGTTTCATATTTGAAGTTAAAACGGTCAAAATACAGAATTTTGAAGCGTTCAAAAAATTTTTTTTTTGAAATTCGACGAAAAAATGTTTGTATGCGGTTACGGTTAGAGAATATCTTTGGAGTAATGTTAGGTGGAATTTTAATTTATAATATATATATATATATAACTACGTATCATTCTATGGGCATATTGACCCACCTGCTCATCTCTCTCTATATATATATATAGAGAGAGATCATATATATATACATAGAGAGAGAAAGAGATTGAGATCACACACACGCACAAATATATATATATATATATATATATATATATATATATATATATATATATATATAAATATAAAAATAAAATTTTTGGATGTTTGTTTTTTATAGGAGCACTGTTGAATAAATTATTATTTATATTTTTGCTTGAAGGCAATTATAATGCATGTATCGCATAAAATTCGATAATTATAGAAAATAATCTTGACAAGTGAATCCCGGCAAAGGATGGCTCGCTATGCAGAACACCGTACAGACTGTTTCGACTTTATTAAGTCTCTTCAGCGATGTATACTAACGACTCCCCTCCGACAGGAATCGAAACCGGGACTTCACAGGCATAGTCAGAGACCATATCCGTTCGGCCGCCAGTACATAGCGAACAGTCCCTGCGAAATTAGCCTTGTCAATGATACTACACGACTCTACCATAGTAGATTCACTTGCCAAGATTATTTTCTATAATTATCGAATTTTATGCGATACATGCATTATAATTGCCTTCAAGCAAAAATATAAATAATAATAATAATAATAATAATATATATATATATATATATATTATATTATATATATATATATATCTCACAATGATCTAATCACAAAAATACTTAGACGTTATAAGATAATTTACTAGGTAAGGCCAAGGAGATTGTTTTTAGCGTGTGATGCGGAACGCTACACCTACTATCAGCTCCTCACCACGTATCAGTGTATGGGTATGTTGATCCACCCGCTCATCTCTGTCTTCTGTCTCCTCTGTCTTCTCTCTCTCTCTCTCTCTCTCTCTCTCTATATATAATATAATATATATATATATATATATATATATATATATAGAAAGAGAGAGAGAGAGAGAGAGGAGAGAGGAGAGAGAGATCAAGATCGAAATCATATATATACATACAGAGAGAGAGATAGAGATCACACACGTACACACACACACACACACACACACACACACACACATATATATGTGTATATATATATATATATATATATATTATATATATATAAAGATGAAAGATATGCGTAGCGAGTGAATGCGGAAGAGGGGCGGATGGTGCTCGGAAGAAGGGGATAGGATGACGGCGAGTGGTGTAGATTTTGACCATCGACATTGTGTGAAGACATCGCAGAAAATGTTGTCACCTCTGTGGGTGGCTTTCTCCTTCAGTTCGTTCGCTTGCAAAACCTTCCCTCTTGTCAATTGCCACGTCGCGTTGCGAAAAATGGCCGACCTCCCGCCAATCCCAAATCGTTATTCATCGTTCTTAAAAGAAACAGTCTTCCATTAAGACGCCGATCGAGATCGATTAGTGGCTAATCGAATAGACAACAGAAGAAGAAGAGTGTCGGTTGCTGATTGGTTTTTGCTAACCGATGAACGTACGTCACATGTTCGCGATTCTCTATTGGGGCCGCTTACAACACGGAGCGGTGAAAAGCTGTGGATTTTTTTTATTGTTGTCTCTTGTGTTGTGGATTATTTCGTTTTTGAAATAAATAAAAAAAAAAGTTGGGGGGGAGGATAATGAATAATAGAGGGAGGGGAGGTGTCATTTGGACTGATTTGATTCGTGTGGTGTCGGTGGGGGGTCTGGGTTGAAGAAGAAATTATTGGGGGGTGGGGTAACCAGACCAAATGAAAATAGCAGAAAGACAGAGAAAAAGAAAAGAGAGAGACTTAAAAGGTAAGGAGTAGGGGAAAAGGGGGGGATAAAATAAAAAGAAAGAGACAAAAGTAGTTTAGACAAAAAAGCAGGTAGATAGATAGATAGATAGATGGATGGATAGATAGATAGATAGATAGATTAGAGAGAAGAGAGAGAGAGAGGAGAGAGAGAGAGAGAGAAAGAGAGAAAAGAGAGAGATAGAGAAAGAGACAGACAAAAAGGCAGATATATAGTTAGATAGATAGGAGGGGTTGGGTAAATTATACATACACGAGTCATTCAATAAATAAAGAGAATCTTTTTAATGCCAAATTTTTTTTTTCTTTAGAATTTTTTTACATCGACGTAAAACTTTTCAAATAACGCTAATACCTTGGGAAAGGTATGCATCCACCTGCTTCCTCTAGCTATGTGTAAATAGCAGGGAAGAGTGGGCTCTTTAACCTGTTAGGCACCAGTTTTAGGAGAAGGAAAACTCTGAATTTCAAACCTGTTAACTTCCCTTAAGAAAATGACCTGTGTCACATCCTATTCATGCGGAGGGTGGGTAAATATATATATTGCACGACTCATTCAATAAATAAAGAGTTGTTTTTTTTTAATGTCAAATAATTTTTTTTTTTTTTAGAAGAATTTTTTTTAACATCGACGTAAACTTTGTTTGTTGGAATTGATTCATAGCAAAACTTATTTTAATCTCACAAAAGATATTTCTTTTGGGCTATCACAAATGGTCAAATCAAACAGGGTGCTCCAGACTTGAACAGAGGGTTTGCCACGTCAAGTTTTTGGTAGTGAAATATCAAACCATCTGAAATTTACAGAAGAATGTGTGGTGTATACGAGAAAGCATGTTTTAGTGCCAAAAATATTATAAATATAACTAAAGAATGGTCCATGTATTATGGAAGCGCGTGGTGTATGGTTAGAGTCATGGGACACGGACTCGTCGCCTCGAGTTCAAATCCTGGACGTGGAAATTGCATTTTCACTTAGCGTTAATACCTTGAGAAAGGTATGAATCCTACTCTCCCTCCAGCTATGGATAAACAGTAGGACAGACTGGGTTCTTTTAACCTTGGTTAGGCAACCGGTCTAGGAGAAGAAAACCTCAATTTAAACCTGTTAAACTTCACTTAATAAATTGACATTGTGTCACATCCTGTTTGCGGAGGATGGGTTGTGAATATATCAAATATCAAACATTTAATTAACGAATTTAAAAAGACAATTGATGTTGTGGAAACACACTGAAACTCCGGTATAAGAAAACATTCCAGGCGCAGCAGGTGAGTAAAGAAGATCTTCTGGTAGTGTTCTGGGACATGAAATGAGGACCCATCACTATAGATTTACTTGAAAAAAGTGCAACCATGAACAATGCTTCTTATTGCAAACCGCCCAGTCGGCTGGGGCGTTGGATGCTCCGACTGTACCTCTGCAGAGGGGTAAGACTCCACACAATGGGGTCACCTGTGGCCGCGGGTGGCGACCCGTGATGCTTAAGGATGGAACCCAGGTGGCCGAGCAGTTCATGACATGCAACACTCCACTTTGTCTCTTACTTGGGCGAGACGGGCGGCCATGCTGCTCCGATCCTATGTTTTTATTGCTCCTTTTTTATTTACTTCTTACTTGTTTGAACTTTTGAAATTCTAGTCTCTGTAAAATCTATTGAGCAATTTATATATATATATATATATATATATATATATATATATATATATATATAATATATATATATTATTATATATATATATATTATATATATATAATATATATAAGGGACGGGTTAGCTGAGTCGGTAGAGCGTTCGGCTAGAAACCACAAAGTTTAGTTCGATACCGGTCCTCGACAACTCAGCGTATGAGTAGCACAGGGATCTGTGCGGTAAAGTAAGGAGCGTGATTGATAGGTGTGGCGCTCCTCCTCAGATGCTAAACAATCTCCTTGGTCTGGCACTATTGAAAAGGGGATAGACTCCTCGTGACTGGCTGATACGAGACTTTAGGCTGCCCCGTCGACTTTTACTATATATATATATATAATTAGTGCATGTATTATATTATATTTATTAATCTTAGTAATACATTGATGCTTTACGTAATTTGTGCTTGCATTTCCCTAGGAATTCATCCTTTTTATTCACTAATTCTTTCTTATTTGGGAATCTAATTATCTCCATGACGAATAGGTAGAATCATTGATCACTTTTGCCTGTCAACATAGGGTAGACTAAGCACTAACTTCAAAGAAACAAGCTTTAGAGACAAGAGCTAATTTACTTTTAGCAGACATAGAATTATAATGATCTTAAACCAGGCGAGTATATATCACATTAGCCGCATAGATTTACTTAGTTTTCCTGAAGACAGTGTACTTAGAACAGCGAAACCGTGGTAGAGATAAAACTTTTCTACAACTATATATATATATCATTCTATCTATACTTTCATTTACATATATTAGTAGTGTGAAAAAGACTAAAAAACAACTAGCATGTTTTTTTAATCGACTGATTACACTACACGAAAACCATTTTTTTTAAAATAAAATTTAAAAAATCAAAACAGAAAACGCTGAAAACTTTTACACACATCTAGAATAATACCACACCGACTCTAAAAATATACACTTTTCAGGTGTGGTAATTCTCGCGTCTCTATTGGAGAGGCACGTGGGTTCGTGAATGTCATCTGTATCATCCGTGTGAGTGACGCGTTTGAGGCAAAAGAGAGTCAGGACACTTGAAGAGAATTGTTTATTCCACAAGACTTACCAATTGCGACCGTGTGTCGTTGGGGGGCGGGGGGCGCTCGGGGCAAAACTTAAGCCACTGTTCACCAAAAAGAGGTGTGCAGTTAATACTGCTTTATGTTTTCTTTTCCTCTCGAAATAAAAAGAAAACATCACACCTTAAAGCTAACGTGTGTAAGTAACCACGTAAGTAAATTGAAAGTATCTAAACATTCCAAGCAATAGAATAAGAGGAAAGGAGTAGAGTTAATATATATATATATTATATATATTATTATATATATATATATATATATATATAATAAAGTGTCTGTGTGTGGTGTGTGTGTGTTGTGTGTGAGGAGAGAGGGAGAGAGAGAGAGAGAGAGAGAGAGAGAGAGAGAGAGAGAGTCGACGATGACAACAACAAAAAAAACGAATGAGTTTAGATATAAAGGGGAGTCACGTGATAGTCACAATGGCTGGTCGTCTGCCTTTAAAGACCGATGTTTTAATGAGGAGAAAAAAACAGAGCGACGACACGTGACCATAAAGGCGGGTTTTTTCTATCTCCATTCGCGTCTCTCGGTTTATTCGCGTATTCGCGTGTCGTCTTCTCTATTCCAGGCGCGTTCCTTTTTTTTATCTTTTTGATTTTAAAGAGTCGAGAGTCGGATGTTAGCAGTTCAACAGTTGTTTTTTCAGTCAATCCCGAGGGATGTACTCGTCGTACCGAGAGGAGAGAAAGAGACAGACAGACAGACGAGAGAGAAGAGACAGAGAGAGAACAGAGAGAGGGACGAGATAGACAGACACAGAGAGACAGAGACAGAGAGAATTGGTTGGTTTGGTTGGTTTGTTGGTTGGTTTTTGACGGCATGTCAAACCCTTGTTGGGTTATTTTTAACTAATTTTTTAAAACACATTTCTAACTCACTTTTTCTATTTAACCCATAGATGGCAACCCTAATAGTATTACCAATCCGAGTCAATGGGACCTGGGAGTAATTGTGATGAAGTCCAACATTCCCTTGCTCCAATTTGGAATTTCACCATCAGATAGAGTTTAACGTCATCCCCAAAACATTAAGAATCTCAGCCACTCCTTTCTATATATGATAAAAAAGGGGTTGGAGGTTGCATAAGCAATAGGTGGGACAATCATAAACGTGCTAACCAGATTTTGTCCGTCTAGCCTAATAAGGACCAAAGTGGAGTGTTGATATGTCATGGACAGCCCAGCCACCAGAGTTCCATCCTTAAGCATCACGGGTGGTTACCACGGCCAACAGATGGTCTATGGGGGGGGGGGGGTCTTTACCCTTGCAAAGAGAAGATTGCAGCTATATAGAGAGAGGAAGTGAGTAAGTAAGAAGAGGAAGGCGAATTAGTTGAAAAGGGGCGGGGAAGAGTTAGAAAGAATTGTAGAATGTTAAGAATGTTGAAATTAATATGAAAGTGAAAAAGATAGATAGAGAAATGGCAAGATAAATTGACCACACAGATAGATAGAATTATATATATATATATATATATATATATATATATATGCACATAATAGATAGAATGAGAGAGAGAGAGAGAGATAGATAATAAACATAGATAGTAGATAGATAGATATGCACATAGATAGATAGAATGAGAGAGATAGATAGATAGATAGATATGCACATAGATAGATAGAATAGATTAGGATAGTCAGAAACATAATATGACTGAATAGATTGATATATTCAAAAACAGACACAGATACACTTATATATATTATATATATATATATACTATATATATATATTATAATTAACTGTATCCTGAGGATGTATTTTTGTAATATATAATTATATATATATATATTATATATATATAATATATAATATAATATATTTGTGTGTGTGTGTGTGTGTGTGGTTGAGAATAGACGAAAATGTGGATATAAAACTGGTAAATACAACTTCAATCTCGACACTTTTATGACACACTTTGTATTCTGAAAAAAAAAATAGCGTCTAATTCATTGTTCATTTCTATCTTTGTAAATACAACTTCAATCTTGATACTTTTCTGACAACATATCTTGCTAAAGAGCAGAACAAACATATGAACTCCCTTATCCTCTCAGTTATGATTTAAAACTGTATATACTTTAAAATCAACGCTGAAATCATTTTAAAGACGTCAAAATTGACCTGTTTTCACTGTTTTTGACACAAGTAAAAAGAACCTAAAAAAACTCTTGTCGGACGTCTAAAACTGAAATTAACGTTCCAACTGTTGTTTCTAGCAGGAGTCCATGCTTCTTGTATA
>CM042165.1:87869838-87877338 GCA_023376005.1 Doryteuthis pealeii
ATCGCGCGATTCAAACATTTTCTTTTAATAAATACATTGGCATGGCTAGGATGTTACTAAGAAGAAAAATGCGTTGGATATAGGAGACTGAAAGGAACACCAAAATCATCCGACATTACCACTCTACCAAGCTCGATCAAGTCAGATAATTGATACATCAGAATTACTTTCGGGATTACTTTCGCTTAAAAATATTTGGTGAAAGTATTTTGTGTTTGTTTGTTTTTTTAAATTTTTTGTTGTTTTTTGTTTTTTGGGTTTTTATTGTTTTTGCTGCATCTGAATATTGATCTACAGTTGGATCTCCGCACAAGTCTGGGCAAGAATGCATAAATTACCGGACGTTGCCCATGCTACAGGTCTCCCCGATATTGTTGAAGAGAAGAACAACGTGCTATACAAGTTGATAAGGAAATAAAGCTAATTTATATATATATATATATAAGTTAGTATTGTGACTCTTTCGTACACACACACACACACACACACACCACACACACACACATATATATATATATATATATATATATATATATATATATAATATAATAAATAGGGTAGTGAAGGCATTAAGTCAACACGCTTGGTAACAGACATTTTTTAGTCTATGCGATTTTTAAACCAAATTTGAAACTGTCAGTTACTAAGCGCCATTGACTTCATATCTACCCTAACTTGGATCTACATGATCTATCAATGATATTGAGCACTCTTAACTTATAGATATAGGAAACAATATTATCAATATATATATATATATATATATAATATATATATTGTGTGTGGTGTGTGTGTGTGTGTGTGTTGTGTGTGTAGAATTAAACAAAAGGCACGTCTCTGTTTAACAATTTTATTAATGATCTTTTTCAAGCTTTCTGGACAACTTTTTACATTTGGATGGAATCCGTAGATTAGTCCACCAAAGTTCATATCCCAAGTACTTTCGACACTTCGAAATGCCATTATCAGGGTGGTGTGCATATGTTCCAATTTTTTCAAGTTAGTAGTAGTAAGAGTAACTTGTAGAAATTATATTAAGGAGTGTGGATGCTGGAAGGAGAGAAGTGATAGGAAAAGTGTTATAGGCATTTTAAAATGTGAGTACGGCATTGAAAATTAATTTTACTTAAGGATGGTTTGTATTGTTTGATGTTTAAAGCCTCTACTCCGGATAAGACTTCGGTGGACTAATCTCTACGGATTTCATTCAAATGTAAAAAAGTTGGCCAGAAGTTCGAAAAGATCGTTAATAAAATTGTTAAACAGGAGACGAGTCTTTTGTTTAATTCTACATGTATAAATGAAAGAATGCTGCCCCCCCCATTTATATATATATATATATATAAATATAATATATATATATTTATATATATATATATAAATCTTGCTCACTGCAATTGAGTCTTTTTACATTTTTCCTTTACGATTACACACACAAAATCAGACCACCCACATTATGATTAAGTACCCCGAAACGTAGGTAGGTAGGTAGGTAGCAGGGTAGGTAGGCAGAGTTTTACAACCATTAAGTTTGTTTAGTCTTCGTGATTCACTGAAAGATGTAGAGATTAAACATAAGAGGCAGACATTATTTTCATTGATTGTCGAATATATATATATATATATATATTATATATATATATTATATAATGAAGATTATGTGTGTTTTGTCTGTAACTATGTCACCAACCGACGTCTTCCTCTTAGTTATTTATGCCACGTTCTCCATGAATATCACATATTCTTTCTCAGAACATTATCTTGATGATATGTGGCTAATACACTGCTTTTTAAACCAATGGTAACAATAGCACCTTAATGTATTGAACTCTATAACAGATAAATGTATATAGCAAATATATAGTGTGTGTGTCTGTAAAAAACGCCGTAACGGTTTACTCGATTATGCTATGTGAAGTGTGTGTTGTGTGTGTGTGTGTGTGGTGTGTGTGTGTGTGTATGTGTGGTGTGTGAAAGTATGAGTGTGTATTATATTAAATTATAAAATTAATGAAAAAATTATACCCTATTTAATTGAAATAACGACCATCCCCCATTTTGTGTTTCAAATTTCACATAGCATAATCGAATAAACCGTTTACCTGTTATTATTTATTATTATTTCTTTTATCTAAAACGCTGCGTTCCGTCAACATTTTAAATAGATTTTTTCTCTCTCACATTTCAAATCGACTAAAAAACAGAGGCTCACAGATTCTTATCTTCAGTTAATAATTTTATTTTTCTCAAACCAACAAAAGCCCGGATGAAGATCTATCGAAAAGATCGAAACACTTGCAATCGTAGGCAAAATAACTTATTCGTTTATAAACTTGTGTTTTTTCAATTTTTTACAATATTACATAGTGTCGGATTTCACTTCCACTTTTTCTTCAACTATGTGTGTCTGAGTTTTCGTGTGTGTGTAGGATGGGGGTGTCTGTGTCTGTGAGGGTGTTTAACGTTGATGAAATATACAATGTGACAATTTCGATTGTCCAAATCGTTTTCTTTTCTGTCACAATGTTCAATATCTTTTATATACCCAAACGCAAAGGCCAACTCGTAGGATGTAACATAAGGTCGCAAGTATTGGGGCATCAACGAGGGATCGGATTCGCTATCAGAAGTAATGATCTGCGAACTAACTTGCTAACTATTAAACCACGGTGGGACACCTCTTAGAGATATTTATATGTTAAAACTAAATTCAAACAGGAAGTAGATATTTTGGCATTGTAACAGAAAATGCTGATGAAAACGTTTTTATATTTTATCAACATTAACTATTAGTATCTGCATTATTCGGACTATTGTCCTCAGATTTCATTGTTATTGTAGTTTCGGCCGATGTACCCTCCGCCTTCTTCGGGTATTTCTTGTCGGCGTCTGCTATTCAAACGAAAATCAAATCCGGAGCTGGAGTCCCTAAAGTGGTGTGATGCTGAACTTCAGTGCTATCCAGCAACTCCCAGTGACACTATTGTTGCTAAACTGCATTGTTTTTTGCCGTTCCTTTGGACAAAGTATGAGAGGGAGGGGGGGCTGCCGCCTGGGCGACAGTTCATCCTATTTCTTTACACACTCTAATAATAAATTAACTAATTATTATTAATTAACTTTCAAAAATTAGGTTCGACTTCAATTAAGCACATATTCTCCCAAATATTGTCGGCTGAAAATAGCCATATCACAAACATCGCTCTGTTTGTTTTTTCTCGTAAGTTTCGTGTTAGAGGTCACTTAAGAGGAATATAAACACTCTACTCCTATGACAAACGAAGATAATATATATATATATATATATATATATTTTTTTTTTGCCGTTTTTTTCGGGTGTATTTGTTTAGTGTTTTTTGTTGCGTTTCTGGCTGTTTTGGCTGGTGCAGTTGATGGTTCTGGGGCCGTTTGTTGTGTGCTTTTGTGTTTGTTAGTTGTATGTTGTTGTTCGTGTACTGTTGGTTTGGAAGTTTTGCTGTCTCTGGATTTTGTGTTCTCGGGTTGCTTTGTTTCTCTTCTGTTTCGGTGATTTTGATTGAGTTTGGTTTGTCTTTTTCACTCTGGTCGTTTTTCTTTGTGTTTTTCTGTGTTTTTTGTGGCTTATTTTTTTTTTCGTTGTTTTTTGTTTTGTGGTTTTGTGGTGTGGGTGTTTGTTTTTTTTTGTTTGGTGGCTTGTTTGTTTGTTTTTGTTGCTTTGTTTTTTGTTTTTGTCTTTATGTGTCCTTTGTGCTGCTGGGTGTGTGTTTGTCTCTTCATTTTGGTGTTTGTGGTTTCGGTTTGATTGATTGTGTTCTTTTGTGGTGTTGTCTTTTGTTTTTCCGCGTGTTTTTTTTCGTTTTTTGTTTAGTTTCGTGTGTTGTTTTTTTTTTGTTTGTTTTTTTTTTTTTTTTTATCTCACATGTTTCGCTCTCCTCTTACTCGTTCGATTAGGACCTCGTCTTGTTTTCTTGCTCTTCTCTTTTCTTCCTCTTCCTTCTCCTCATCCGGCCTTCGTCCGTGGTCGGCTCGGTTGGGCTCCCCCGGTTCTGGTTGTCGTCGCCCCCACAGCGTCTGCCGTGCCTGGGTGTGCCCCTGGCCTTCTTCGCCTTCCTTAGGCCGGGTGGTCGGCGGCCTCGCTCTGCCTGGTTTCCGCCGTCCTTGCCTCTGTTCTGGCGCGCCCTTTCTGTTGTGTGCAGGTGGTGGCTGCGCCTTCCTGTCTTGGTTACGTTCTCTCTCTGATGGTGCGTCGTTGGGTTGGGGTTGGCGCACCTTCCTCCCCCTGTTCTGGTTTCCTCTGCCCGCGTGGTTTACTGTGGGTTTTCTGGTCCTCGCCCTGCGTTACTCCGCATTGAGTATCATCGCACTGTTTTTGCCCTTGTAGCATTCACTGCCCGCGTTGCTAGTTTCACGCTCTGGCTGGGGTGCCTCTTTGTGTAGGCGCCTTTGCGCCTACTCTCTACGCGATTGCCGCGCCTCTGCTTGTGTCCTTTTCTGTCCGGGATTTTGGGGCTGCCCCCCGGTTCAAGCTTCTGGGGCGGCGCCCCACCACCACCCCCGGGGGTTTTATTGGACCTCCCTTGCGCCCTTCCTCCGCTCTCACGTCCTACACTGAGTCCGTTTGCGGCGTCGCGTGTGCCCCACCCCGTGGCCATCTGGCGGCGAACACTCTTCTTTTTTTCGCTCGGCTTCGTGGCGGCCGACCGGGGTTTCCGGGTCCCCCGTATGGCTTGCCTCGCGTATTCCCTATTCCGACTCGAGTATTGCTCTTGCACCCTCTTCTCTCTCTCAACGACCTGAGCCTGAAGGAATAAACACCCTTTGGTGCCTTACGATTCTTCCGTATTTGTTTCATGACTAGACTATCCTACACACTCGAATTTGGCTATGCGCCTGAATATTCACTCTTTAACCTAAAGACTAGGGTACAGGAGACTACTAACTAATCTTTGGAGGAAGATTTGGATCACCTTTCCAGGGTATTGACTTAATGTGAATTCAACAAAAATAAAAAAACTGAGGTGGTCACTACTAGATAGGCTCAGTCTGAGTGATCACCTCTACAATTATTACAAAACTAACATAACGTTTTATTTTTTTGTTTTGTTTCCTGTGACATTGTTTAATTTAATATCGTCGTGGTCGTCGTCGAATCGTCGGGGTGGCCTAAAGTGGTATCCGCCAATCGGCGGGAGTCTGTCCCCAATTTCCTGCATAGACAAGGAGATTGTTTAGCATCTGAGATGGAGTAACGCTGCCATCTGTGCTACTCAAATTGTCACCTCCTTAATTTTTCTGAAATGTACAGGGTGTGTTAAAGTTTAGCGTGATGATATTTAATTTTTCATGGCAAATCAATTTGAGTGGCACTGCATCTATGAAAATGTTTTCTTTATTATTTCATTCTATTAAATTGAGTATGTCTAAATTTACACAGCCGTACTGTAAAATTTCAGAAATTGAAGGGGTGGTGACATGGCTGGATGATTTCACATGGAATTACCGTATATATATATATATATATATATATAAAGTTAATATATATTAATAAGTCATCAAGACACGTGTTTCGGCGTTTCACGCCTCTTCAGTGTGGCTAGACACAACAACTAGCCTTGGCTAGGGTCGAACTCAGACTGACTGTTTGCCAACCTGATATATCCCTCGGCACTGACAGCAGCTGTAGCGGGACTGGTGTTGTTTTCTTTAACTATTAAATACAGGTTTGTTTTTATATATTTTTACGATCACAGAGAGATCTAGTAGCGGGCAAACGATAATTGCTTATATGCTTAGTCGTGGAAGTTAATTTAAATCACCAATTAGAGAGCTCATATCAAATTTTATGGGAGCTATTCTTTTTCTTCAAACAGCCTGTCCAGGATTTGATCTCGGGACTACGAGTGCATTTCCTACTACTCTAACCATTACACCACGCGCTGTTTCTTTGATATATACGCGGCGGATCTCTTTTTTTTCTTCAACAGGATATTGGTTAGGCCGAACTTAAAGCAATTCCCGATACTGTTTCATTAAAAGTCGATACTCGCCAGGAAATGAAATAATATAAATTATTCATTTGTTACGAATTAGAAAACGAATGATTAAAAAAAAAGTTACGTCTTTAACAAACAATTGACCATTGGCTATTGTTCACTATGGAAGAATTATATACGTTTTGATGATTAATTTTTAGTTACCTCCCTTCTGTCCGTTGTCACTCTTTACTTCGCCGCCGTTCGTTTCAGCCACTCCCGAGCAGGTGCCTACCTGTTTGGCTCTCCAGTCCTCCGCAACCCTATATATCTTTTACCCTTGGCGTTCTACCACTCTCACACACCCTTTTTCTTTTTTTTTGGTCTTAGTAATATTTTGTTGCCCTTAAGATCATCCGTATTTCAGTACCCGCGTGAAATTACAATATAATCTCTCTCTCTCTCTCTATCTCTCTCTCTCATCTCTCTCTCTCTCTCTCTTCTCCTCTCTCTCTGTGTGTGTGTGTGTGGTGCAAGAGTGTGAGAGAGAGATAGAGATAGAGAGGGTATGGATTATATATAAATATATATATATATATATATATATATAATAATATTATATATATAGGAGAGAGAGAGAGAGAGAGAGAGAGAGAGGAGTGAGAAAAACAATAAAAAATCAAGGTGTGTGTGTGTGTGGGGGGGTCTGGATGGGCAAAAAGGCGATTTCGTTGCTAGACGTTCGTCTGTTATGACTTGCACGGTAACGGGCGACAAGTTTGGCAGTTCGTCCACCCCGGGCTGGCCATTTCGTTGCTGGAGGTAAACACTTGAAAAGGGGTAGAAACGGGGTGGGGAATGAAGAGAGATAGGGAAGAGAGGAGAGTGAAGGGAGAGAGAGAGAAGAGAGAAAAAGAAAGAGAGAGGGAGAGAAAAAGAAAGCGAGAGAAGAAAGAGAGGGAAAGAGAGACTTAAGGGTTGAAGAAAGTAAAAAAGAACGAAAGAAAATGAAAGAAAGAAAGAAAGAAAGAAAAAAGAAAGAAAGAAAAATTTGCAATTAGTAGATGAAAGAAAATTTTACAAAATTTGTGCGAAAAACAAAAAGAATGAAAAAAAATGGAGCGATAAATATAGGGAAAATCAAAGAAAAATATGAAGGAAGGAAGATGAAGAAAAGATGAACAAAGAAGGAAAATGAAGAAAAGAAAGAAAGAAAGAAGCAAGTGTAAGATAAAAGTAAAAACAGAGAAAGGGAAAGAGAGAAGGTTAGAGAAAGAAAAGAAAGAAGAAAAAGAAGAAAGAAAGAAGAAAAAAAGAAAGAAAATGAAATAAAAAAAAAAAAGAAAAATTGGAAAGGAAAAAAAGAGAAAATGTAAAAACTAAAGGAAAGTAATGAAAAAACGAAAATTCTTTCTTTGTCTTTTTCTTTCTTTAATGAATGAAAAAACGAAAGAAAGAAAATTCGAAGAAAGAATGAAGAATCGAGAATTGTAATCAAAGAAGAAGAAAATGAAAAAAATAATTGGAAAACACGAAAGCCAGTGAAAAG
>CM042165.1:87882338-87908076 GCA_023376005.1 Doryteuthis pealeii
ACGAAACTAAAATAAAAAAAAAAATGAATATAAAAAATATCACACTTATTTTAATTGATTTCTATATAAAATGATATATAGGATTGCTTTTAATTCGTTTGAGAATTAACATGATAATATTAGAAATCAGTAAGTAAGTAAAGTCGTCAGGGTGGTCTAAAGCCGGTATCAGCCAATCAGTGAGGGAGTCTATCCCCTTTTCACTAGCGTGAGACCATGGAGATGGTTCTTGCGTCTGAGGTGGAGCGCCACACCTACCATCAGCTCCTTACTTTACCGCACAGATCCATGTGCTACTCATACGCTTAGTTGGCGAGGGCCGGTTTCGAAGTAGGAGCCTTGTGGTTTCTAGCTGAACGCTCTTCCGACTGAGCTAACAGCAAATAATTATTTATTAAATCCTGTTTTGTTAAGATCATTATGCAAATTATTCCCACCATATACTAAGGAAATCTTTATTTCTTAGAGATATATAACACATATTTTAGGATTTTAAATGCATTAATAACATGGGCAGTTTTGCGGCGAATCTAACTCAGCTAGACTTTAATGAAGACATTGTTGATGAATAATATGATTATTAAGATTAAATAGTCCAGAAAAGGGTTAGGTACACACATGGGTACAAGCCTATAGTTGGGGAGGGGCAAGGTCCCCCAAGCCTAAATGGACAGAGGCACCACTTATTTAGTGTATCTTTGTGGATACCAGATGTGTGTGTGTGTGTGTGTGTGTGTGTGTGTGTGTGAGAGAGAGAGAGAGAGAGAGAGAGAGAGAGAGAGAGAGAGAGAGAGAGAGATGAGTTTAAATAGCCAGGTTGTAATGCCATCTAGTGGCAAGTCATGTCGACAAGGGGAGATAACCCTTTACCACTCAACTCCATCCCAACAAAGGAAGACAACTGCTACAGGACTAATACCCTTGGGAAAGGTATGAATATGTTACAACCCATAGAACTAGTATCATAGACTGTATATGTATGCATTCGCCTTGGAATCGCAAGGTTACAGCTTCGATACCAGTCCTCACCAACCCAGCGCATGAGTAGCACAGCTTTTGTAATCTGATCTGTGTGGTAAGACAGCTGAGCACTGACGATAGGTGTGGCGTTCAAGCTCAGCAAATCAATCTTTCTGGTATTTGTCTGATTTTTTTTTTTTAGATGAGACTTGATAATTTGTATTATTTGGATTTTTCGGATTATTGTTATATACACAACGTTTCGGTCGATGCGTCCTCCTGTCTTCTTCGGGTGTTTCGAAGTTCCTTGAAGGCTTCCGATTACTACATGAAAGCTCCCGAGTTCGAAGAGAAGGCTCTCGAATTCGAAGAGAAGTTCGACAAGAAACACATGAAGAAGGCCGGAGAACACATCGGCCAAAACGTTACGTATATAACAATAAAAAAAAGGACAATTGTCCAAAAAATCCAAAATACAAAATCTACCTAGTAAAACGCAAGCGAAAAGGGGATAGACTCCCTCGCTGTTCGGCTGATACCATTACGCAGACTTTACTACTATAGCGTCATATCATCATTATCATCATCATCGCGTTGGCAGCACGGATATCCATGACAATTTCTCGCCAACCTTTCCTATCATTCATTGCTCCTGGGGGGGTCTTCTGCGCAGCATCCAGTATCCGTACAGAGCTGGTCAGTGTATGTCTTTGCTGGTCGACCCACAATGGCGTGCCCATGTGATGGCTCCCACAGAAGAACGTCACTTATGAGTTCGCCCTTGCTTCTCCAGCAGTGCCAGCGTGTTTCGTTCGCCTCACACGGATGGTCTGTGTGATATGGGGCAGGTGGCCGTACAGTTGTTTTCACGTGGGGGGGGGGGCTGCTTCCACGTCTTGTTTAATATTTCACACAGTATTCTTGTGCAGCTACCGTCTAGCGTCATATAACTAGTCTTTATATCAATAATTGGTTAAAATTGCAAATCGTTGTCAAAATTAAAACGGAAAAATTTGGCTTGGGCATAGATTTTAATGAATTTAATTATTACTAAGGACACAATTTATATTATTTTTAACTTAAATTTTAACCGTTAGTTGTGTTTAAGGAAAAAAATAGATAAAATAAAACAGATGAATGATAAGACTAGTCAGAATTAATAAACACCTACAAACAAAAAACATACTTTCTATTTCAATATTACAGGCGACACGTGCTTTTCTTAACTATACATGATCAAAAGTGTAATAATCCGTGTTTTTTATGTTTATAAATTCTCGGAAAATATTTATCTCCCTTAAAAATTACTTCTCTTGCGGCCCTCTGTAGGAAAATAACGTCCAATGAAAAACGGTTAAAAACACAATTAACGATTAAAATTTAAATAAAAAATAACATAACTCGTGTTCTTAGTAATAATTGAATTCATGAAAATCTATGCCCAAGCGAAATTTTTCCGTTTTGATTTTGACGACGATTTGTAATTTTAACCCAATAATTTATGCACAATAACATGGTTTCAAGTTGATATTCCGATTTAATAATAATCCTTTGTTTCAAAAGTTATATGGTGTCAAGTATTCCTATTTATTAAGGGGGTGGGTAACTCTAGCGTAGTGGTTAATGTGTTCGACTGTGACATCGTAGTAAGCAGGTTCGAACTCCAGTCGCACTATAATGTCCATTTTCGGACTTATATATAATTAGAAGCGGCTACTCGGCGTCGCCTGTGTAGGGGTTAAAAAGTTAGTCTCGCAGATCCATTATTATTGGATCGCGAATTGAACCCTCGCTGGATACCGCCATTAAAATCGCCTACGTAAAAAAAGACATCTGTGTTGATCCAGAATTCCGAAAGAAAAATTAATGTCTACTATTTAAAATATTAAACGCAAAGAAAAATACCATGCTATTATCATTTAAATTTATTTATTTATTATCTTTCACGAATATAAATCAAATGTTCATTTATAATTTTTGTTCAAAAAGCAAGATCTGGTGATAGTGAAATGATGTACATACGTTTACTTTATCATTAATTGTTTTATTTTTCATAGTTTCTTCGGGACATACATACACACACAAACTGCATTTATTATGTTATAGAGATGGATAGAGTGATACTAAATCACTGTTTTTGGAAAAGTATGAATCTCATCATCCTTCACACATCGACTAAATAGTACTGATAGTATTCTTCTACCAAGGATGACTTTTGCATTTAAATGACCCACGAAGGTTGATATGCCACTTAATAAAGAAATCAAACCATATACATGGATACATAAGATACCTCTTTCACTTAATATCTAAAATAGACCAGGGGAGAGACCCCTGGCTTGTGGCTATCTAATAAGAAAAACAGAAATGAAAACAACCTCTGTTGAATAAAATTTGTTAAATTTACATATGAATTTCTAGACTGAAATGTAACAATTATTATGGGACAGTGGTAGTGTTTTTGTTGGCATCCTTCCGTCTGAGAAAGACGATGGAGTAGTGTAACAATTTTTCTTTAACTACGTAGCCTGGGTGGGTGGTTTGGAGGATGCGCTTTGCCCAAGCACAATCCCCTCTCCACACTGCCGCCGTGATCCAAAGGAAAGGTAAGAAACCTAATGCAGTTTGGCAACGGCAGTGTTGGAGGAGTTGATGGGTAGCCTGAAATTCAGTGTTTTACTCCACCTAAGGGACTCCGGCTCCGGAATTTGTTATCAAGATTCACTCTCCTGCCTTCCTCGGGATATGAAGCCGCTCAGTCTCTTCCTGGTCCTAGATGGGTTGACGACCAGGGCCAATTTCGGGGGGGGTGTTATGGGTGTAGTAAGTACCCCGATCTCACAACTGTCACTGTGGGTGGTCGTTGGCTTCCCTTGAGCTATCCACTCTTTCCCATTTTTAAATTTTTTTATTTAGATGTTAGTGTTTCCATTTTTGTATCGAATTATTATTCTACGAAGCTTGTAATAAATATGATGAATCTGCATCATAATTGTTTTCTTTTGTTTTGTTTTCAAATTATTAAACATCCTTTAAACTCCTGAATAGATTAGACTTGATGTCTAACTCTAAGGAGATTCTGATATGATGGATCCCAATCCATATTGGAGTGAGGGGGAATGAAAGAACTGACTCTTCAACTAAAACGGCTTTAGATTTGATCCCCGACAAGTTCAAGATACCATATACTGACTTGAAACCTAAAATTAATAGATTCCTTCATACAAAATGGCAACAACACTGGAAATAACAACATCCACAATAGAACTCTTCCTAATCAAATCACTCTGGGAGAAAGGAGACCAGCTTTAAGAAAGTCTAGAAGGAACAAGTCATTATGTCCTGATTATAGCATTGGTCACACAACTTAACGACTCACTATCTATATACTCAAACATGAACAACAACCACAGTGTGAAACATGTCAGACACCTTTGACTGTTAAACACTTATATATGGAATGCAGGTTTTTCGTTCACATTAGAAACCGTTATTTAATGCAAAACATATGAAAGATCTATTTCAAAATGTCACATGGAGGACATTCTGTCCTTTTTGAAGGAAATAGAATTATAAAATAGATATATAAACATGAACTTAAATCAATACCATACAACATGATCCCCAATGGTGCAAACACATTGTTACAACCAATTACTACAAAAGTATAAATATAAATACACAACGTATAAATAGCTTCCTAACCGTTAGGCATGACATAACCCCCGAGGCGGGTTGATATGGCGTTTAAAATCAATAAATCAACCAATCAATTTTCAATCAATTTATGACGCGTCTCTGATGAATATTCATTAGAGGCTTTTGTGACGTCATCGTCTGGTCATTAGTTTTCCCTCATACAACGTGTAATAAATACAACGTGTGATACCCTGTCCTCGTCAGCCGCTAACTATGAGTGATAACACAGTTTCGGCGGTTAAAAGCGGGACTGCCACATCTAGTGCCGTCAAGCAGCACTAGGTGTGGCAGTCCCGCTTTTAGTCGCTGAAATAATAATAATAATAATAATAATAATAATAATAATAATAATAATAATAATAATAACTTGACTGTTCAGTTTTGTCTTCTTTTTGTTTATGACGTTAGCGACCGTATGAATGTTTTCTAGTTCAATACGTGTTTATTTTCCCGCTAAAATCCAATAAGAAAAAAATACTCTCGAACCAAAAGGCATACTCTCGAACCAAAAGGCATACTCTCGAACCAAAAGGCATACTCTCGAACCAAAAGGCATACTCTCGAACACAGAGAAAATGAAACGTAAAGATTATTGATTGTTATGGCAATGTATAATTTAATTAAAATTATATAATTACCAACTTTGGGTGTTGAGTTAATGAACGATTCCAGATGCAATTGATGGATCATTAAACACAATTTGTGTGTTTCACCTTCTTTACTGATGCATATAACTCTTTTGATTTCAATGGACTTTTGATTAAGTTCCTTTCAAAATACATTTTGTTTGTTGTTGTGAAATACCTTAGTTCATTAGGAGTGTTTAGTTTTAATTAACTTCATTCAGGAAGATCTTTTTTTTTTATTACAGCACTGTAACTGCTGTCATATACGTGTAAATTATGATTGGATTAGCTTGTTTCTCTTATTAGATGGCATTAGGAGTGTTTAGTTTTAATTAACTTCATTCAGAACGATCGCTTTTTACAGCACTGTAACTGCTGTCATATACGTTGAATTATGATTGGATTAGCTTGTTTTTCTTATTAGATGGCATTAGGGGTGTGTTTAGTTTTAATTAACATCATTCAGAACGACTTTTACAGAGCACTGTAACTGCTGTCATATACGTGTAAATTATGATTGGATTAGCTTGTTTTTCTTATTAGATGGCATTAGGAGTGTTTAGTTTTAATTAACTTCATTTAGAACGATCGCTTTTTACAGCACTGTAACTGCTTGTCATACACGTGTGAATTACCATAGGATTAGACTTGTCTTATTAAGATGGCATTAGGAGTGTTTAGTTTAATAATATGATTTAAAAGATCGTTTTATTATTGCACTGTAACTGCTGTCATATTTTCATTGGTTTGGCTAAAAACTTATTTTTCTGGGTTTTTTGTTTGTTTTTTTTGTTTGTTTTTTCTTATTATTAGATAACATTTGGAATGTTTAGTTTTAATTAGTTTCCTTCGGAAAGATCGCTTTTTTACTGGACTTTAATTTCTATCATAATGTGTGAATTACCATTGAGTTAGCCCAAATTTTCTTATTAGATAACATTAAAAGTGTTTAGTTTTAATAATATAATTAAAATGAATGAAGTTAAGGTCAAAAATAAGAAAGGATCTCATTTTTTTCTTAATTACCCTAATGAACCATTTTGGTTTGGTTTGTTTTGGTTTCTTTGTTTAATAGCATATCAACCTTTGTGGGTTATTTAATGCAAAAGCCATCCTTGTAGAAGAACAGTAGTGGTATTATTTAATGTCTTCTTGTTGGGATTGGGTAATCTGTTTGGTTTGGTTTCTTTGTTTAATGGCATATCAACCTTTGTGGGTTATTTAATGCAAAAGCTATTCTTGTAAACTAACAGTATTGGTACAATCTAACCCATGGCTTGTGAACCTTTCTGGTAAGCACAGTAACATTATCAGAATCTGTACATATTGACCACCACAAATCCGGCCACTTATAATTCAGTTCTGTCGATAGTCCGGCATGAGTTTAACAAGTATCATTTCCCCCACCCACCCGCTACCTCACCGATCGTAAATTTCCCGCCGTTTACTTAGAAAGTAGCAACAAGCGACGTTTTATGCAAGACAATTGCCTTTTTTCATTCCTCATTAAAATTTGACTGGATTTATTGACTGACTGATTTACAGGGTAATTTGCAAGTCGGGTGCGCTAGTTAGCTGTGGAATAACGGGTGTCCATTTAAACTTAACCACCCGTAATGTAACTGAAATGATTAATTACGGTCACGTGATTCCGGATTAGCGGTGGTCAGTTTTGGACAAGTTCTCTTACACAAGACCAGTGGGGGTGGGTGGGGGAACATGCGGTCTTTAAAACCATCAATTACAGCCGGGCTATTATTTATTTGAAGGAAATAGAATTATGCCATAGAATATATATATATTAATATATATATATATATATATATATATATATATATTATATTCGTGAATAAAAAATGCCCTGGCATTTGAAACGTCTTCACCTGATGATTGCATCGCATGAAACCAATATGGTCGTGAATGCTCCTTTGTCACCTAAAAATAGATATGTAAAAACTTTATATATTTATCTTTTAAGGCCTTTTATTCACACACACACACACACACACACACATATATAATATATATATATATATATATATATATTTGTGAAAAAAAGGCCTTAAATACCAGGGGTAATTTATACCCTGGTATTTAAGGCCTTTTTATTTACAAATAAATTTGCTCTGTTATAAAATTAAGCATTGAGCTCTCAAACGGAACCTGAACTCTACAACAAACTACTGTTAGAGAATAGGACCAGCCTAGAGTCACCTGTACGAAGAAACTGGTACCCCAACAAAGAATATATATTATATATAATATATATAATAATATATATAAACAAACCTGAACCTATTTAATACCATACAACATTATCCCAATGATGCACCGCCCTGTCGTCTGGGGCGTTAAATGCGCAGCGCACTCTGCAGAGGGGTAAGACTCCCACAGTTGGCCCTGGGTGGCGACCCGTGATGCTTAACGACGGAGTCTTGGTGGATGAGCATTCCATGACCTGCAACACTCCACTTGGACCCTTACTTAGGATAGACGGGCGGTGAGAGGCCCCCTCCGATCATCAGCTGGTCAAGTCAAGCCTGCACCTATATGATTTTCCAACCCTATTGCCTTATGGCAAGCCCCAACCCTTTTTATCATATGGGTGCTAGAAGGCGGTGGCTGAGGGTCTACATGCCTGGGAATGACGTTAAACTCTATCTGATGGTGAGGTTCCAGTTTTAGAAGGTTTGGGGAATGTGGAGCACCCTTTCATCACCATTGCTCCCTGGTCCACTCTGACCCGGAGTGGTAGTACCTGTTAGGGTCCCATCTATAGGTTAAATAGAAAACATGAGTTATAAACAAACTGATTATCCATTAAGAATGAATTTATTTCAAAACTTTATCGGCATTAAATGACCCATCGAGGTTGATAAACCGTAAAAACAAATCAAACCAAACCAAAACAGTTGTATGTCTTGATTTCTTTGTTTAATGGCATATCACCTTTCGTGGGTTATTTAATGCCAAAGCCATCCTTGTAGTACAACGGTAATGGTAGTAATATCAATTACTACAGAATAAAGATTTCGATCCTCGCTGGATACCCCATACATGCGACCTTGTGTCACATCCAACCCGTGGGGAACGGGTTGGGTAAATACCTACATTACCATTAATTAGTCAAGGGTTGGCAAATCTGCGGCCTTTTTAGACTATCAGGTGCGATCTTTTACGGCCTTGTCGCAACTCCAATTAACATTTCTCACCTCCACACGTAAACATGATATCCCAATGCTTCGCCGTGAAAAGCAATCTTTAAAAAAAACCTCATTAAAAATGGAGGTAAAGTTTTTCATTTGTTAATATAAGATACTTAAGTATCATTTCTTATGTTGCATAGGGCCAAGTTCGAGTCGTAGTAGTAGTCGTCGTTAGTTAAAAAACACACAAGTTGTTTATTTTTTTCTAGGCTCGTGGGTTCTTTATATATATATATATATATATATATATATATATATATAGAGAGAGAGAGAGAGAGAGAGGGTGGGGAAGAGTATGGTACAGTCAAATTACTCTATCGTAAATCATACTAGGTACTACTATGCGAAACCGATACGGGTGAACTGGGAAAGTCCCCATCTGCCTCCCACGAAGCCTGGCCAAAAAAGAAAAAAAATTTCCTCCTCTTCCGTTTCACGTCCCAGGGGTGGAGAGTCACACCCGTTTCCGGTCAAAACCCGGAACTTCCGTTTTTATTTTTAAATCTAGTTCCAAGGTCATTCGTCGGTCAATTACTGGCATCTCGTTGAATGTTTACTCTTCCAAATGTTAACCATTGTTCTTATTTCTTTTTCTTCTCTTTCTCCAAAAATCCGATTTTATTTTCAATCCCCAAATTCCCCGTAGACCATGATAATTACGCTACACTTGATTACATTTCAGCTAAGTTATTAACTCCAAGTTTAAATTTGATATTATTTTGTTACAAACAGTAAAATTCTATTGGGTGCAGCTCTATTAGTAGACAATACAATGCGACAATTTCAAAGTGGTCTATAAATATTAAAAGCTACCCCACACCTGCGTTAGTCATGGGGGAAGGATATAAAAAGAATATATACAATGCACTTTGGTCCTTGCTTAAAGATAACGTGTTCTTTATTTGTTCAAATCGATCTTCATACGAAAAATAAGCAAACATGTACGAGCATGTATTGTCAGCACTTAAAGTGTTTTAGTGAAGCGGAAATTTCCTCCAATCTATTTCTAGATATTACCTATATCAGGAGTGGGGAACCTGCAGCCATGTGGGGCTGTAGAATACGCCGACTACCCCCCTTTAGAGGGGTAAGACCAACACCCTAATGGGGTCACCTATTGGCCGTGGGTGACGACCTGTGATGCTTAAGGACAGAATCCTGGTGGCTGAGCAACTATCCATCTTAGGCTAGACAGCAGGTCGGTGAGGCTCCTCTGATCAATCGGCTGATCCATTCAAGCTCTAGCACCTATATGATTGTCCCAACCCTATTATCCTTATGGCAAGCCCCAACCATTTTTTTTTTATCTCGAAGGCGATGGTTGAAGAGTCTTAGTGTCCTGGGTATGACGTTAAGGGGCGTCTAATGATGAAATTCCAATTCTGAATCTCTGGGAAATGTAAATACTCCTTCCTAACCATTACTCCCAGTTCGACTCTGACCCAGAATTGTAGTACCTGCTAGGGTCCCATCTATGCATTAAATTTTAAAAAAAATGAGTAAAGACGCGTTTAGAATATTGAGTACCATGAAAAACAAATACAAACAAATGTTTTCGGCATAAAATAACCCAACAAGGGTTGACATGGCCGTAAATCCAACCAACGTTAAGGTTGAACGTGGCCTTCTAAATCAGTAAGTGCGGTCTTCCATGGCTTTTGTCAAAAAACCAATTGAAAATGGCGGGTGTTATTCGTAGAATTGCGTCCCGGCCTCCTGCCTTAAAAACGCCAGGCGGTGTTAAACTGAAAAAGCAACCCCACCTACGATATAAGTCCCTAGCTGAAAAAACAAAACAAAAAACAACCAGGCGTTAAGGCGTTTTTTCCCGAAAAGTTAATGCGATATATTTTTCCAGTCTTTTTTTCGACAAGTAAATGTAATATTTTTAAACCTCCCCTCTTGAAATATTTAAAGGGAGGGGCCTAAATATTTACATTTACTTGTAGATTAAAATATGGGTTTACTTTTAACGCCTTCAAACCACAAAAAAACAATATATATTTGTCGATAAAAACGCCTTCAATCCGCTAAAAAAATTTTTTTTCGGTATTTTTCATTTTATTTTTTATTTTTTTGGACAATCAATTACAAATTTAAATCAAAACATTTTTTTTTTCGGTATTTTATTTTATTTGTATACCACAAACGATGGGTTCTTGGTGCTTCAGCTAGGGACTTCATTCGCAGGTGGGGTTGTTTTTTTTTTCAGCTATTACGCCTAGCGTTTTTAAGGTAAGAGGCCGGAACGCAATTCTACGAATAGCACCAAATGGCGCTCCTCAATTTTGTGATAATTGTAATGCGACGATTTATTGGAAGGATAGATAAATAAACACGAAACACGTGTTGGTAACTCAAATTTTATCCATTCAACATTTTTGTGACCTTTTGACATTGACTGACCTTAATTAACTGCAGAAAAGGTTCATTAGTAGATCAATTAGTATAAATATTAAGGTAAGCTAGCTAACATTATTACATCACATGGGAAGCCCCAGACATTTACCTAACCGTTCGCAACGGGTAGGATGTGACACACAAATTATGAAGCATCCAGCGAGGATCAAACCCTATCTTGTAATAATAGATATTCGAGACTAGCTTGCTAATCATTCTCAAAGAGTGGACGCCTTATGGATTTACAAAACCCGTTGGTCACGGATAGGATGTGTCACATGGTCGAGTATCAAACTCGCTATTTTGTAGTAGTGGATCTACGGGACTAGACTGTTAACCATTGCACCTCGATGTGACGTTCCGGCTATAACTTTTAGTACTCGAACGGCTGAAGCGTCCGAATGAATCTTTTGGTTCGTGCAAGCCGAAACAAGAGCGTGCCGAAGAACTATAAACGTACCTACCGATTCCGTGCAAGTAGACCACACGGCTATTGACCGGACAGACTTGTTACTAATGGCGGTCTTTTGATTTCAGTCGAATGGTTTGTTTGATTTCAATCTTGCAAAGGAGCGATTCGCTTCACTTAAAGGCCGATAATAACCATCAGTTACTTTTTATATTTCTTCTCTCTCTCTCATCTCTCTGTTCTCTCTCTGTCTCTCTCTGATTAATTCTCTTATATCTCTTTCTATTCTCTTCTCATCTAATGTTACTTTCCCTCTCCTTCTCTTCTCCCTCCTCGTCTCTCTCTGTCGTCCTCCCCCTCTCTCTCTTCATCTTCCCCTTCTCTTCTCATCTCTCCCTATACTCTTTCATCCTAATTCTCCTATTATTCTTCTTCCTTTTTCTCTCTCTTCTCTCCATCTATTCTCCACCCACTCTTCTCTCTTTCTCCTCTTTCTCTATCCTCAATCCCAATTCCCATCTCTCTCTTTCTCTTTCTCTCTCTCTTTCATCTAATTATTCTTCTCTCTTTTTCTCTCTCTCTTCATCTAGTTCTTCTCTCTCTTCCCTCTCTCTCTCTTTTTCTTCTCATCTACTTCATCTATTCCCCCCCTCTCTCTGTTTATCTTTGTTTTTGTTCTTTTCTCCTTTTCTTCAAACAAAGAGAACGTCTCGTCAGGCGATAAAATATTCAAATGAGGCTCGAAAGAAACACACAAATTAAGAAATATGTCCAGTAACAAATTATAGTTGTACTAGCAGGACCTGTGACTATACACAGTTGATAAATTTAATTTATTAACAACGCTTTGATATGTTTACTTAAGGATATGCTAAAATAGTTCAATATGTATAAAGTATGATAATCTTGATTAAACCCTCAACTCTTTTTTCTTTTACTTCTTTTCATCTTTTGATTATATTAGATTGAGCAGATTAGCGTTATCGTTTCCCGCGAATTCATCCCCCTCTCTCGTCTCCCTCTTCCCCCTCTCTCTCTCTCCTCTCTCTATATATATATATATTATATATATCTTTCCCCTATTTCTTTTTCTCTCTTTCTTCTCCTTTCTTTTTTTCTTTCTTTCTTTATTTCTTTCTGTTCTACGTAGGCATGTCTTTTTTCTCTTCTTTCTTTCTTTATAATAAAAACGGAATGGTCCATTATTCAGCTGAGGTGACGACACTCATAAGAAACAAAAATCCAGCGGATAAGCAACATCAGATAATCAGGGTTTACATTTTTCCAATTGATCTTGGAGGTTTGGACAGTCTTATTTTTAACCAGAGGGTGCTTCAAGATGATAACGGTCGTAAAATTAAGGAAATGAGTATTGATATATAGATGAGAAATTATATTGTCGTTTATAATACTTATCACTGGACGGCCCGAGGGGTGTCAACGTGATGTGGTGGTCAAACGAGCTAGTCTAGCAGAACCATTGCTTGTCCTCTTGTCGGGCTGTAAAATACATCGACTGTAGCCTCTGCTGAGGGCGGTTAAGACCCCTTCCCCCAATGGGGTCAACTGTACAACTATTGAGGACAGGATTGTTTTATGGCTGAGCGGTCTGTAAGCCGGGTGCTAAGTGAGTCCGGTGTCATACAACACTACCATTTCGGCCCTTAACCTGGCTAGATGGGGTCGGGAGAGGCCATCCAATAATCGGCAGGTCATACCAAGCTCTAACAATGATATGTATATGTATCTTGAAGTTGCTCTTATGGAACACTTTCCCTTTTACTTTATTATATAGGTATAGAAGGCGGTGGCTGAGGTCAACCAAATATTTTTAATACCCCATCAAGTTATGATAATTATTTCACAACCAATTTATAGATACACAGGAATTTGAACAAATCATATATTATAATAGTTATAATATATTATATAATATATATATTATATATTATATATATGTTGTGTGGTGTGTTGTTGTGTGTGTGTGTGTGTGTGTTTTGATAACCTACGGATAATTCTTGTCTGACGAGTTTTTGTTCGATCCTTTCTAACTGTCTGGCCACTTTTTTAATATTCGGGTGGAATTGGTGTATGAATAAATCACCAAAGGTTTTACCACGAGCGTCAGACAAGCAATTGTCCGTTGACGTTCAACAAAACATGTTTAAAAAGAAAAAATGCTGCCAATATATATATATTTATATATATATATATATTATGTGTGTGTGTGTGTGTGTTGTGTGTGTGTGTTTTCATAGAAAGAAAAATTTAAGAAACCGTCATTTGGTCTATATGAATTTATTTCACCGAGAATTCAATAAATGATCATTAGTCCTCATCAGTCAGCCGATTTAATTTACTGATTATAATTACAATTGAACTCTTTTAGGGATTTTAAAAAAAGCCTTGTATAAATCTATAGGTGTGGCATCAACCATGAGCATGCTTTTATGGATGATACAGTGAGTTTTGAGAATCAAAAATAGAATTAATCCCAACATACCAGTCAATTGGATCTTTTCACACTATATCACATATATATATATATAGATATATATAGATATATATAATGTAAGGTGTGTCATAAAAGTGCGGTTTGAAGCTTGTCATTTTACCGAAGATGAAGAAATGAACATAGAACGGAAACGTTCATTTTTTTTAGAATACAGGGTGTGTCATAAAGGGCGCAGTTTGAAGCTGTATTTTACCAAGATATTGGAAAATGAAACAATGAACGGAAACGTTGATTTTTTTCTTAAGTTCGAATACCAAGGTGTGTCAAAAGTAACATGAAAAAATCTCGATACATTTTTTGACACACCTTATTATATATATAATATAGTATTATATATATATATGAACAAAAGGTATATATAGTATAGTATATATTATATATACTATATATATATGATAGTATGAACGAAAAGGTATAAAACAAGAATATTTCTTTCTAGTTATTTTAGTTTTTTGATTGTTGCTTCTCGGGGTCGTCAAGAACTACGTTCTGGACATTAGGGTCATCGTCAGGAGAAAAGAATTCGTGTTCTGTTTCTCTCTTTTCCATTTTTTCTTCTTTTTTTGTTGATTTTTGGGATGTATTCTTTTTTTTTGTGTGGTGGGGAGGACTTTAAAATTCTTATTTTTCTTTTCCATGTGTTTAGAAATGGTTATTAATCATTTCTTTTCAATTTCAAACCAATTTCCCTTGGCCTGATTTTTTTCTTCCCCCAATCTCTGTGTCGTCATTTGCTCCTCTCTCGTCATCTCTCTTCATCTCTCTCGGTGCACTCGTCAGGCGTGAGAGAGGATCTCTCTTCTCTCTCTATCTGGACAAAGATATCAATTTTCACTTGAAATGACCATTAACGGGACCGATAAACAAACACAACATATAAATAAAAAAAGAAAAGCCTTTTATTTAAATCTTAATCGTTGCCAGATCAAATTTTTCCTTTATCCAAATTGATTTTGCAACAAATCAAAATAAAAGACGCTAACCAGAAATCTCAAAACATAACACTGAAAATATCTACATAATTAATATCTACGTGTTCCTTAATGTTCAATCCGTATGATTTTGTAACAACCCTGCCTGGTGCTAATAATGAGATCGCCAAGAAATTGCCCCAGATCAAATTCAAGATTTAAATTCTGATTATCTGAGTGTTAGCTGTATGCCACCGAATTCTTATGAGTGTCATGGCTCACCGGTAGCTAAATACAGACAGTTTCCAGTTTTTATTAGAAGAAATAGGGAAGAAAAGGACATGCTACACAAGCATAAATACTAATCAAGAAAGAAAGAAAGTGAACGAAAGTAAGAAAAACAGCTAGAGAAAGGGTTGAGCGCAACGGACAGCGATAACGCGAGAATTGGTGTCAATACGCGAAACCATAATGAAAAATAAAAAGAAGGAAAAAAAGAAGTGAGAGAGAGTAAGAATCAGATTATTATACTTTTTACACATTGAAATATTTTACATATAGCTTTAAGTAAACAATAATCAAACTTTGTAATAATTAGAGATTATCATACTGGGGTAATAATTCACAGGTTCTGCTAGGGAAATATATTGGTGTGTCGAAAGAAATTCGCTTGTTATAAGAAGTTTGAAATATGTTGTATTAAGAGCTTTATGTAAAATATTTCCATTGTGTAAAAGTATAATATGAATTCTTGATTTTAACTGTCATGCTCTACTTCTTTTTTTACGCTTCTTTTTATTTTCATTAACTGTTCGATTTGACACATGAATTTCGCGTTAACAGCTTTCGTGCGCTCAAACCCCTTCTCTAGCTTTCCTCTATTTCTTGTCTTTCTTTCATTGGTTTTTTTCTTATTATATTTTGCTTTGTGTAGCATGTCCTATTTTTCTTTCACCGTTTAATAGGTTCTTGCCTAGATTAATCGCACGGAATGGTCTGGTTATGTTAGGCTGAGGTGATGACACTCATCAGATTTCGTGAGGATACAGTCAGACACAGAAAACTCAGAATTGTTAATTTTTGAGAGGTGATCTTGGCAAAATTTTGGCGATCTCTTTTTATCCAGAGGGGGTGTTACAAGAAATCATAACGGTGAACACATTAAGGGAACACGAGTGATTGAGAGTGGAGGTAGATTATTTTCCAGTGTTTCACTGTTTATGGATTTCTGGGGTTTTTATTATTTTTGTTTGCAAAAATCAATTTGAAGGATAAATTATTTGATCGCAACGATTAAGATTGTAAATAAAAAAGGGCTGTTCTTTTTTTTTAATTTATATGTTGGTGTGTTATGGGTATCCCTTGAGGTCATTCATCAAGTCGGTGAAAATTGAATTCTATTGTTTGTCAGGAGTGTAGGAAAGAGAGAGAGAGAGAGAGAAGAGAGAGAGAGAGAGAGTGGGAAGAGAGGAGCAAAGTATGACAATAGAGTTGAAGAAGAGGAAATAACGGACCAAAGGAATTCGGAGTTTGAAATTGATAAGAAAATTAATAACAATTCAACAGATGAAAGAAAAAAGATTGTTAAAGTCCTCCCACCACAAAAACAAAAAATACATGCCAAAATGCAACAAAAAAGAAGAAATAATCGGAAGAGAGAAAACAGAAAAAGATTCTTTCTCTACTGAGATGACCTAATGCTCGAATACTAGTTGAGAACAATCAAAAGAATAAATAACTAGAAAAGAAAATATGTCTTGTTGTTAGATCTTTTTTCATATATATATATATATATAGTTACTATAAGTATATATTATATATAGTATACTTTTGTTCATATTAGTATAATTATATATAGTATATATATACGTATACGTGAGAGTGTCGTAAAAAAGTATCCGGAGATTTTTGATTTTTGACACACCTTGTATTCGGACAAAAATCAACGTTCCGTTCATTGTTCATTTCCATCTTGGTAAAATACAGCCGCTTAATGCGAAAAAACCCGGCACCTTATATGCACACCTTGTATTCTAAAAAAATGAGACGTTCCGTTTCATTGTTCATTTCTATCTTGGGTAAATGACAGGCTTCAAACTCGGCACTTTTTATGACACACCTTACTCATATTATATTATATATATTTATATAAATATGATGTGTGTGGTGTAAAAAGTTACCAATTGACTAGGTATGTTGGGGATAATATCTATGTTATTGATTTCGAAAACTCCTCACTGTAAACATCATAGAGCATGCACTCCATGTTGGATGCAGCACCTAAATTGTATACAGGCTTTTTTTATAAATCCCTAAAAGAGTTCAATGTATGATGAATCAGTAAATTCATCTGGATGCTGATGAACTATGATCATTATTGAATTCTCGGTGAAATAAATTCTATGAACAAGATGACGGTTTCTTATATGTTTTTCTTTGCTTGAAACACACACACAAAACACTGACACACACAACACAATATAATATGAGTAATATATATTATATATATAGTATTGACATTTTTCTTTTTAACATGGTTTTGTTGACACTCAACGGACAATTCTTGTCTGAAGCTCGTGGTAAAACCTTTGCTGGATTCAATACATCCAATTCCACCGCGAATATTAAAAAGTGGCCAGACAGTATAAAGGAATCGAACAAAAACTCGTCAGACAAGAAATTATCCGTTGAGTTTATCAAACACACACACACACCACACAACACACACACACACACACACATATATATATATATATATATATATATATAATTATAGTAAATATATGTTATATATATGATTGTGTTCAAATTCCGTGTGTATCTAATAAATTGGTTGAAGTAATGATCATTAACTATGAGATGGGTATTAAAAATATTGTGTTGACTCAGCACCGCCTTCTAGTACCACTATAGTAATAAAGTAAAAAGGGAAGAGTGTTTGGCTCATAAGAGCAACTTCAGAAATACACTATACATATCAGTTGTTAGAGCTTGTATGACCGCCGATATGATTGGATGGGGCTCTCCGACCGCCCATCTAGCCCAGGTAGGGCCGAAATGGAGTGTTGTATGACACCGGATCACTTTACACCCGGCTTTCACGACCGCTCAGCCATACAATCCTGCTTTCCTCAGATAATTACGTTGACCCATTGGGGAAGGGGGTCTTAACGCTCTCAGCAGAGCGTATAAAAAACCAGTCGATGTAATTTCAGCCGACAGAGAGGACAATGCAATCGGTCTGCTATGAACTAGCTTCGTTGCCACCACAGATCACGTGACACCCGCCCTCGGGCCGTGCCAGTGTATAAGTATATTATAAAACGACAATTAATTTTCTCATCTAATAATCATAACATACTCAATGTTTCCTTAATTTTACGACCAGTTATCATCCTTGAAGCCCCTCCTGGTTAAAAAATAAGACTGTCCAAATCCTCCAAGATCATTGGTAAAAATGTAAACCTGATTATCGTTGATGTTCGCTCTATCGCTGGAGTGTTTTGTTTCCTTATGAGTGGGTGTCCACCTCAGGCTGAATAATGACCATTCCGTTTTTTTTAATAAAGAAAGAAAGAGAGAAAAAAGACATGCTACGTAGAACAGATAAGAAATATAAGAAGAGGAAGAAGAAAGGCAGAGAAGCGAGAAAAAAGAAATAGGGAAAGGATATATAGTAGCTATCTAGCCTCTAAGTATAGTGATACCGAAGACGAGAGAGAAGAGAGGGGGGCATAGAGGAGGGAGAGAGAGAGGGCGGCGATGAATTCGCGGAAACGACTACGCTAATCTGCTTCGTAATCCTCAATTTAATCAAAATGATGAGGAAGTAAGAAAAAGAGTGACGCTGTTAATTGCATAGATCTATAATTCGTCATATATCTACATGTTTGTAAACATTTAGCGAATATTCTTAATAAACATATCAACGCGTTGTAATAATTAAAATTTAATCAACTGTGGTATAGGTACACAAGGTCCTGTGCTAGTACAACTATACATTGTTACTCGGGGACATAATTCTCTTATTGTGTGTTTTCTTTTCGAGCCCTCATTGAAGATATTTTATTCGCTGACGAACGTTCTCTTTGTTTGAAGAAAAGGGAGAAGACAAAAAGATACAAAGATAAACGAGAGAGAGGGGGGAGGGGGAATAGATGAAGATGAGAGAGGATGAAAAAGAGAGAGAGAGGGGAGAGAGAGAGCAACTAAGATGAGGCAGAGAGAAAAAGAGAGTAGATGATAAGATGAGAGACGGAAAGAGAAAGAGAGAGAGGGGGAATGATGGATGAAGGGGTAGAATGAAAAGAGAGAAAGAAGAGAAGAGTGGCGGCTGGAGGAATTGTATGGCAGAGAGAGAGAGAACAAAAGAGAGAAAGGAGAAGTATGACTGCAAAAAGCAGTTTAATGAAGGGAGACGAGAGAAGAGAGAAGGGAGAATTAGGATGAATGCACGAGAAGGGGGTCAGTATTAGGCGAAGTGACGATGCACGAGAGAGGAGGTCAGATACAGACGAGGAACAGCGAGAGAGGGGGGATAGTAAAGTTAGATGTGATCCAGAGGAGAAGAAAGAAAGTAAGAGAATTAGATCGAGAGAGAGACAGAGGAGAGACAGAGAGAGAGAGAGAGAGGAGAGAAATATAAAAAGTAACTGATGATTATTATCGGCATCCTTTAAGTGAAGCGAATCGCTCGCTTTGCAAGATTGAAATCAAACAACGAAACATTCGACTGAAATCAAAAGACCGCCAGTAAGTAACAAGTCTGTCCGGTCCAATAGCTGTGTCCTACTTGCACGAATCGGTAGGTACGTTTATAGTTCTTCGGCACGCTCTTGTGTTTTCGGCTTGCAACGAAACCAAAAGATTTCATTCGGACGCTTCAGCCGTTCGAGTACTGAAAAGTTATAGCCCCGGAACGTCACATCGAGGTGCAATGGTTTAAAGTCTAGTCCCGTAGATCCACTACTAAAAATAGCGAGTTTGATCTCGACCATGTGACACATCTATCCGTGACCCGGAACAGGGGTGCTGTTTATACCTGTAAATGCGATAAGGCGTGTCCTCTTTGAGAATGATTGACAGCTAGTCTCGAATATCTATTATTACAGATAGGGAGTTTGATCCTCGCTGGAATGCTTCATGAAATTTGTGTCACATCCTACCCGTTGCGAACGGGTTAGGTAAATGTCTGGGGCTTCCCATTGTGATGTGGAATAATAGTTTAGCTAGCTTCCTTAATATTATACTAATTGGATCTTACTAATGAACCTTTTCTGCAGTTAATTAAGGTGCCAGAGCTCAATGTCGAAAGGGTCACAAAAATGTTGAATGAGTAAAATTGTGAAGGTTACCAACACGTGTTTTCGATGGGTTTGATATCTATCCTTCCAATAAATCGTTCGCGATTACAATTATCAGCAAAAAATTGAGGAGCGCCATTTGGGTGCTATGTTCGTAGAATTGCGTTCCGGCCTCTTACCTTAAAAAACGCTACGTAATGAGCTGAAAAAAAAACAGGAGCCCCACCTGAGCGAATGGGAAATCCCTAGCTGAAGCACCAAGAACCCATCGTTTGTGGTATACAAAATAAAATAAATACCGACAAAAAATGCTTTGATTTTAATTTGTAATTGATTGTCCAAAAAAATAAAATAAAATGAAATACCGAAACACAAAAATTTTTTTTTAAGCGGATTGCAGGCGTTTTTATCTGACAAAGTTATTATTTGTTTTTTTTGTGGTTGTGAAGGCGTTAAAAGTAAACATATTTTACTAACAAGTAAATGTAAATTTAGGCCCCTCCTTTCAATATTTTCAAGGGAGGGGGAGGTTTAAAAATATGTTTACCCATTTAAATTATGTCGAAAAAAGACTGGAAAATATATCGCATTAACTTTTCGGGAGAAAACGCCTTACGAGCGCTGGTCTGTTTTTTTTTTGTTTTTCAGCTAGGGACTTTATTCGTTAGGTGGGGGTTGCTTTTTCAGTTAACACCGCCTGGCGGTTTTTTAAGGCAGGAGGCCGGGACGCAATTCTACGAATAACACCCGCCATCTTTCAATTGGTTTTTTTTGACAAAGCCATGGATAGACCGCACTTACTGATTTAGAAGGCCACTTTCACCTTAACGTTGTTGGATTTTACGGCATGTCAACCCATTGTTGGTTATTGTTATGCCGAAAACATTTTGTTGTATTTGTTTTTCATGGTACTCATATTCTAAACGCGTCTTTTACTCATTTTTTTTAAATTAAATGCATAGATGGACCCTAGCAGGTACTACAATTCTGGGTCAGAGTCGAACTGGGAGGTAATGGTGTAGGAAGGAGTATTTTACATTTCCAGAGATTCAGAATTGGAATTTCATCATTAGACGCCCACTTAACGTCATACCCAGGACACTAAGACTCCAACCATCGCCTTCGAGATAAAAAAAATGGTTGGGGCTTGCCATAAGGATAATAGGGTTTGGGAGACATCATATGGTGCTAGAGCTTGAAGTGATCAGCGATTGATCAGAGGAGCCTCAGCGACGCTGCTGTCTAGCCTAAGTGGATAGGTTGCTCAGCTCCACCAGGATTCTGTTCCTTAAGCATCCAAGGTCGTCACCCACGGCCAATAGGTGACCCCATTAGGGCTTGTTGGGGTCTTAACCCTCTAAAAGGGGGGGTAGTCGGGCGGGGTATTCTACAGCCCCACATGGCTGCAGGGTTCCCCACTCCTGATATTGGTAATATCTAGAAATAGATTGGAGGAAATTTCCGCTTCACTAAAACACTTTTAAGTGCTGACAATGAGCATGCTGCGCGTACATGTTTGCTTCACCATTTTTCGTATGGAGATCGTTGAACAAAATAAAGAACACGTTCATCTTTAAGCCAAGGACCATAAGTTGCAGTTGTATTATATCTTTTTTTAATATTCCGTTCCCATGAAACGTAACGCAAGGATGTGGGGTAGCTTTTGAATAATTTAGTAGACGCACTTGAAATTGTCGCATTGTATTGTCTAGCTAATTAGAGCTGCACTCCGAGATAGGATAGTTTACTGTGTTTAACAAAAATAGTCAGGATTTGTAAGACTTGAGTTAATAACGTTAGCTGAGAGACGATGGTAATCAAGTGTAGGTAAGATTTATCGAATGTCTACGGGAATTTGGGGATTGAAAATAAAATCGGAGTTGTTCGTTGGGAGGAAAGAGAAGAAAAAAGAAATGAGAGGAAAATGGTTTAGCAATATTGGAAGGTATAACATATCAAGCGAAGATGCCCAAGTAAATTTGACCGACGAACTGACCTATGGAATAATTTAAAAATAAAAATTCGGAAGTTCGGGTTTGAGACCAGGAAACCGGGTGTAGACTCTCCACCCCTGGGACGGTGAACGGCATAGAGGAGGAAATATGTTTTTTCTTTTTTGGCCAGGTGCCTTCGTGGGAGGCAGATGGGGAACTTTGCCGTTCACTAGCGCGTATTCGGTTTTTCAGCATAGTAGTAACCTAGTATGGGGAGTTGACGTGTTCGAGTAATTTGACTGTACCATACTCCTTCCCCACCCTCTCTCATCTTCTCTCTATATATCTATATATATATATTATATATAATATTAGTATACAAGACCCACGAGCCATAGAAAAAAATAAAAACAACTTGTTTGTGGTTTTTTTTAACCTACCGACGACACTTTACTACGACTCGAACATTTGGCCCTATGCAGACCTAAGAAATGATAACTTAAAGTATTTATATTACAATGAAAACGTTACGCTCCATTTGTTAATGAGTTTTTTTTAAGATTGCATTTTTCAACGCGAAGCATTGGGATATCATTGTTAGCTGTGTGGAGGTGAGAGTGTTCAATTGTGAGTTTGCGCACAACCAAAGGCGTAAAGATCGCACCTCGATAGTCTAAAAAGGCCGCAGATTTGGCCAACCTTGTACTAATTAATGGTCAATGTAAGTATTTACCCACCCGGTTCCCCACGGTTGGATGTGACACCAAGTCGCATGTATGGGGTATCAAGCGAGGATCGATCTTTATTCTGTAGATAATTGATATTACTACCATTAACCTGTTGTATCTACAAGGAGTGGCTTTGGCATTAAATAACCCACGAAAGGTGATTATGCCATTAAACAAAGAATCAAAGACATACAATGTTTTGGTTTGGTTGATTTGTTTTACGGTTATCAACCTCTGGGTCGATTTAATCCGATAAAGTTTTGGAAATAAATTCATTCTTAATGCGATAATCAGTTTGTTTATAAACTCATGTTTTTCTAATTTAAACCTATCGATGGGACCCTGAAATCAGGTTACTACCACTCGGGTTCAGACGTGGACCAGGGAGCAAGTGGTGATGAAAGGGTGCTCAACATCCCCCAAAACATCTAAACCATGGAACCTCACCATCAGATAGAGTTTAACGTCATTCCAGGACATGGATGCATGCCCTCAGCCACCGCGCTCGTAAGTCACCCCAATATGATAAAAAGGGGTTGGGGCTTGCCCATAGAGGCAATAGGGTTGGGAAAATCATATAAGCGGTGCTGGGCTTGAACTTGACCAGCTTGATTGATCGGAGGGGGCCGTCTCTGAAGCCCGTCTATCCTAAGGTAAGGGTCCAAGTGGAGTTGTTGCAGGTCATGGAATCGCTCATCCACCAAGACTTCCCGTCGTTAGAGATCATCCACGGTTCGCCACCCAGGGCCAACTGTGGGAGTCTTACCTCTGTCAGAGTAGACCAGCTGGCGCAATTCTAGTGACGCCCCAGACGACAGGGCGGTGCATCATGGAGATAATGTTTGTATGGTATTAATAAGGCTTCACGGGTTTGTTTATATATATATCTCTTATAATGAATAGTATATATTATAGTATATGCTATATATACTTTTGTTGGGGTACCAAGTTTCCTTTCGTACAAGGTGACTCTACGGCTGGTCCTATTAATCTAACAAGTAGTTTGTTAGTAGAGTTGTCCAGGTTCCGTTTGGAGAGCTCAATGTCATTAGATTTTTATAAACATGAAGCAATTTTTTGTTAAATAAAAAGACTTAATACCAGGGGTATAAATGTGACCTGGTATTTAAGGCCTTTTTATTCACAAATTATAATATTATATTTAATATAGATTATAATATATGTGTGTTGTGTGTGTGTGTGTGTGAATAAAAAGTGCCGTTAAAAGATAAATATATAAGGGTTTACATATCTATTGTTTTTAGGTGACAAAGGAGCATTCAGAACCATCATTGGTTCATGGCGATGCCATCATCAGGTGAAACGACGTCTTCAAATGCCAGGGCATTTTTTTATTTCACGATATAATATATATATATATATAATATAATATATATATATATATATATATAATATTCTATGGCATATTTTGCTTTCCTTCAAATAAATATAATCAGCCCGGCTGTAAGTTGATTGTGTTTTTTAAAGACCGGCATGTGTTCCCTTCACCCACCCACTGGTCTTTGTATATAGAGAACTTGTCTCGGAAACTGACCACCGCGTAGTCGGAATCCACGTGGATCCGTAATTGAATCATTTCAGTTACATTTCGGTGGGGTGTAAGTTTAAATGGACACCCGTTATTCCACGAGCTAACTAGCGCACCCACTTGGCAAATTAACCCTGTAAATCAGGTCAGTCAATAAATCCAGTCAAATTAATTAATGAGGAATCAAAAACGGCAATTGTTTGCATAAAAACGTCGCTTGTTGCTATTTCTAAGTACGGCGGAAATTTGACTGATCGGTGAGGTAGGCGGGTGGGTGGGGGAACATGATACCTTGTTTAAACAACTCATGCCCGGACTATCGACCAGAACGAATTATTAAGTGGCCCGGACTTTGTGGTGGTCAATTGGTACAGATTTCTGATATGTTCTGTGGCTTACAGAAAGCGTGCCACATCATGGGTTAGATTTACCAATACTGTTAGTTTACAAGAAATAGCTATTTGCATATAGACAGAAGCAAAGGTTTGATCATGCCATTAAACAAAGAACCAAACAAACACGATGTGCTAACCGCAAGTCCCACAAGAAGAACATTCAAAATAATACCACTAAATGTTCTTTCCTACAAGGATGGCTTTTGCATTAAATAACCACAAGGTTGATATGCTATTTAACCAAGAAACCAGAACAAACCAACCAAAAATGGTTCATTAGGGTAACGTTAGAAAAAAATGAGATCTTTTCTTATTTTTGACCTTCAACTTCATTCCATTTTAATTATTATTAAAACTAAACATTTTTAATGTTACTTAAAAGAATGTTGGGCTATCAATGGTATTCACCACAGTTAATGATAGAATAAAGTCAGTAAAAAAGCGATGCTTTCCGAAGGAAAACTAACTTACAAACTAACATTCAAATGTTATCTATATAGAAAAAAACAACAAAAACAACAAAAAACCCAAAAAATAAGTTTTTAGCCAAACCATGGAAATTATGACAGCAGTGTACCGTGCAATTAATAAAACGATGCTTTTTAAAATCAAATTATTAAAAACTAAACACCTTCCTAAATGCCATCTAAATAATGAACAAATCTAATCCTAATGGTAATTCACACGTGGTCATGACAAGCAGTCTACACGTGCTGTAAAAAGCGATCGTTCTAAAATGAAGTTTACAGTAAAGAACTAAACGACTCTAGATGCCCATCTTCAATAAGAAAAACAAAGGCTAAGCAATACATAAGTTATACACGTAGTTACAGCAGATTACAGTGCTGTAAAAGCGATTGTTCTGAATGGATGTTAATTAATAACTAAACACCCCTAAATGCCATCTAATAAGAAAACAAGCTAATCCAATCATAATGTCACACGGTATAATGACAGCAGTTACAGTGGCTGTCAAAAAAGCGATGTTTTCCTGATGAAAGTTAATTAAAACTAAACACTCCTAATGCCATCTAATAGAGGGAAGCAGCTTATTCCAATCAATAATTTTACAGTATATTCAGCAGCAGTTACAGTGGCTGTAT
>CM042165.1:87908176-87920676 GCA_023376005.1 Doryteuthis pealeii
CCTCATGAAGCCCTTCAAAATGACTCATCAAACCCGCTGCAGATGACATAGGAAGGACGTCCTTTCCCGTTGAATCAGATGAATCAGATGATAAAATGGTATGCTTATGCACCACTATATGTCTCAGACTTTGTTACAGATTGCACAAGACACATTGTTTGTTCCTGGAATTTGCATGAATTGTCCCTGATGAGATTTCCTATGATTGACATATCCAGATATGAACGAACTGAGATAGATAGATAGATATGCACATACTGAAATAGATAGATATGAACACAGATAGATAGATAGATAGATAGATAGATAGATAATGAACGAGCTGAGATAGATAGATAGATAGATAGATAGATAGATAATGAACGAGCTGAGATAGATAGATAGATAGATAGATAGATAGATAGATAATGAACGAGCTGAGATAGATAGATAGATAGATAGATAGATTTGAACAGATTCAGATAGATAGATAGATAGATAGATAGATAATGAACAGAGATAGATAGATAGATAGATATGAACAGACTGAGATAGATAGATAGATAGATAGATAGATAGATAGATAATGAACAGAGATAGATAGATAATGAACATGGATAGATAGATAGATAGATAGATAGATAGATATGAACAGACTGAGATAGATAGATAGATAGATAGATAATGAACAGAGATAGATAGATAGATAGGTAGATAGATAGATATGAACAGACTGAGATAGATAGATAGATAGATAGATAGATAGATAGATAGATAGATATGAACAGATGAGATAGATAGATAGATAGTTGATAGATAGATAGATAATGAACATAGATAGATAGATAGATAGATAGATAGATATAAACAGACTGAGATAGATAGATAGATAGATAGATAGATAGATAGATAGATCATTTGATGATTTGAGGTTTTAAACTTGCTCCGCTAATTTAGTATAGAGCAGTTTTATATGCAAACACTTTTCATATTTGCTCTCCTTCATTTTATTAAATATATATATAACCACACTGATGAGACGTAAACGTCGAAAGACGGTGTCTGTGGATGACTATTATATGCTCACAAAACCCAGTAGAGCACTCGAGAGGGGACTTTAACGAACTTTCATCGCTTTTTTTTGTTGCTTTGACAGAGTGTACATGAACAGAGATCTCACCATCAATACCAAGATCTCTGTATATAAAGCTGTATATCCATACTCTTGTATGGAAGTGAGTCGTGGGTGTTATATCGCAGACACCTGAAAAAACTGAAGGCATTCCACATCAACTGCCTCCAACACATACTGGGGATAAAGTGGTGGCACAAAATCCCTCACTTAGAAATTAGAAGCAATTGGCCCAATTGAGACCATCTTATCGCAACGCCAACTGCGATGGTTGGGTCACATCATCCGCATCCCTGCAGACAGACCCCCCCCCCCTAAAATACTTTACAGTGAACCCACAGATGGCTCGCGGAGGACAGGAGCCCCTCAAAAGCAGTTCAAAGACTATATTAAGACAACGCTGAAGAAATGTACCTTCACATTTTCAAGCGTGGAAGATCTGGCCTCCACCAACAGACAGGGTTGGCGAGACGCCTGTCGCACAGGAGCTAAGCAGCTCAATAATGAGATAAACAGAACTGCAGAGCGGTGACGTCTTCGTCGTCATGAACAACCAAATGTAGATGGGAATTTCCCCTGCAATGTGTGTGACCGCGTCTGCAAGTCCAGAATTGGACTACCGAGTCACCAGAGGGTCCACATCTGAAGATATGGAGTGACGTCATCATCGTCTGCGATGAAATTCCAAAAGAAGAAGAAGAAAAAGTTCTGCATGTTTACTAAAATTTTCGACGATTTTGGATGGAAACTCGGATAACCAAAATCTTAAAACTTGTACCCGGTCATGGTTAATGGAATGAGAACAATCTACCCCAACTGATTTAATAAAATTTTCGGTTGAAGGTTTCCCATTCTGACATAAAGTCTCGACAAAAAAGATGAGAACAACAGACCGAAAAAAATCTAATTATTACAAATTATCAAACATCATCTCAAAGATTCAGACAAATAATATTCAAATGAAGTTGGCATCAATATTTTTTGATGTTTCAGACTGTTGTCCTCATCTCTATTGTGGTATGTATAAACACAACGTTCAGACCGCTGTAACCTCGGGGTTTTATTTAGGTGTTTCTTATTTACCTTACCCTAAATACATCATTAAACAATAACCTTGAGTTCAAGGGTGGTTTCGGAGCTTTAATATCGTTATCACTAGTTCAAAGCGCTCCTAGCAGCATAAAATGTCACTAGACTTATTAACTTATAATCTGGTTGATATATTGGTTAGATCTAAATTCATAGTTAATTCTATTAAATGATGGAAATAGAAAAAATAAAATGGTACTAATGCAGAATAGCGTGCAAGTGATAAAAGCATTAGAATCACATTTTACGTATAAAAACCATTAGATGATAGAGAGTCTCGAAATAGAGAGACGCTGTGATTTATTTTCACAAATTATTGGCATTTCAGTCTCGGAAGACTATAATAAAGTTTTTGTGTCCCTGAAGTTACAGCGCCTCCTGTGACTGTGAAGTCCGATGTTTTAAAAACATTCTCGACCACAGATGTCGCATTTGAAGGCTGTCCCTGAAGATGTTGATGTGCCGGTGCTCTTTTGCCGCTGCTTTCTTCTAGACCCCTTAGCTTCATGGTGTTGCGTCAGGGTAACTTATGACATCCTCTACGGAGAGTCTGCCGCCACCGTGGGCGGTCCTGAGCCAAATTTTCCCAGCTGGAAGGGGCAATGCCAAAGCATCTGAGATTATTCTTGCAGACATCCTTGAATTGCAGCTGGGGTGACCAATCTGTCTCTTACCAGACGAAAGCTCTCCATAGATGATGTTTTTCTGGATTCGTCCATCACCCACCCGACGTACATGACCCAGCCATCAGAGACGACGTTGTCTCAGTAGAGAACACAAGCTGGGGAGTTGACCTGTCTCTAGAACTACTGTGTTAGTGATCCTGTCCCTCCAGGTGATGCTCAGTATATGTCTAAGGCAGCGAAGTTATTCATCCACCGCTCTTGGTGGGAGTATAAGGTCCATGTTTCACAAATAGAACACTAGGAAAATGATTTTTTTTTTCAAATGAATTTCTAAGAGTTGGTATTTAAAGTTTCGACTTCGGTAGAAGAAGGGTGTATTGATTTTTTTTGTAAAGAGAGGGTCCTTCTACGGAAATAAATATAGTGAGAAATACTTTTCGATAAGGACGGGCTCTTTTTCTTCGAGAGGTCGAAATTGGAATTGTAGCAGATTTTAAAGATTATTTATTTATGGTCCTACAAAATAGCCAGTTACTGTAACATAGAGAGGGAGTACCGGATTTCGTTGGAACACTCAGTAACTGGCTGGAAGAACTTTTATCAGGAAAGTCTGCAGCGAACATTTCATCAACAACCATAGAAATATTGGACTAGTCCAGGGGTTCCCATCTTTTTTCAGCTCATGGCCCACTTTGAAACCAAATTCTTTTGTGACCCATGAAATTATTATAATAGAAAAAATCTTATTCAAAAATAACATAAATCGTGTCCTTAGTAATAATTAAATTCATTAAAATCTATACCTAAGCCAAATTTTTCCGTTTTAATTTTGACGACGATTTGCAATTTAAACCGCTCTAAGTTCATTATCTTATTCAATTGGCCAATAGGGGGCGTGTCAGGGGCGTAAATCTCTCCCCACTCTCCCCTACCGTGAATTAGTTGGCATCTTACTTTCTAGAAAATATAAATTTCCCACATATATGATTGGATTTTGTATATAAAAAGTGAATGCTCTGAAATCATATAGAATTATAATATTTCCTTGGCCCACCGGAAATTTGCTGTGGCCCATTTTGGACGCGTGGTCATAGGTTGGGAACCACTGGACCAGGACACATACGGTTAAAATAGACGAGGCGGTTTTCAACAAGAGAAAGTATAAAGTCCGGAGAGCAACCGCACCGCTTTGGGTTTTCGGGTGTTATAATCCGACAGACAACTTTTCGACTTGTAGTGAAAATATGTCCTCCATTCAAGTCTCCGTTTCATGTAAATCCTCAATCAAAGAAAAAGAAAAAACATTTTTTTTAAATAATAAAAGGAAAATGTTTAATTCTTTTTTTTTTTTTTTTTTTTTTTTTTTTTGCTATGAAAATTTATCAAATCGTTTTTACATTCTCTTTTTAAATTTTGTTTTAGCGTCTCAAAGCTTTCGGAAATTTCCGTGAATGTGATTGAAATCCAATGCTTTTTATACGTAATCTAATGCTTTTATCACTTGCGCGCTATTCTGCATTAGTACCAATAAAATATAATAGTGTTTCTACATACCCCAATAAAGATGAGTCCGAAACATCAAAATTATGCACATCAAGCCTCATCTCAAAAATACAAATAATGAAGTTTTCCGTTGAATTGTCACTTAACGTCGTGCAACAATCACGATTCAAATGATGATGTTATTGACTAAATGACGTCACATAACCTTTATGAGAAAAATTGGAATTCTTATTTTTTAATTTAATTGGAACGCCTTACCTTTTTTATCAATAGAAAATCATAATGGGTATTGTTTTATATTCCTTTGTTCGCAAACAATTTTTTTAAAAATATTCATACATTCTTCCTTGTATAACACGCGTTTCATCCAGGAGTTAGTTCATGTATACATGTATTTTATTTATTATTATTTTAAATATAAAATAAAATAATAATAATAATAGAAAACTACAAAATCTTTAAGTATACAAAGAATAACGGCCTTCAGCAGAATAAAATGTTTGAAATAGAAGTGATCAAAATACGGAGAATATTTTGAAATTTTCGAAAAAAGAATTTTTTGCAAATGTTTGAAGAAAACCTTCCACAGCGATAGAGAATATTGATGTTGACGTCAAAGTCGTCTCTGGCGGTTGGAGAATCTATTTTGCAATAAAGTTTGGTGGAATTTTAATTTTACTCTGACGAAGGTCGTTATTCTTTGTGTATTTGAAGTGTAACACCTCCCGGTGGACTGCGGGGCATTTTTGCACATCAACTCTGCACCTCTCTGTATATTGCTGCACTGCTTGCTAACCATGATTCCCGTGTCGTCTGTTAACTAACTTCTAGGACCTGCACACGTTGCAAACATGCTCAAGCACCTCGCAGGGGCCCCCCGCCCCGCCGAGGGGTGCACAAACAAACAAATATTACAAAAGAGAAAGAGAGAAACAAACAACAAAGACAAAATCAGGTGAACATCAAAATGGTCAGAGAGGTATATAGTTCGCATTCATCCTTCTAGTATATAGGGCCGACCGAGGGGATGGGGATTTTCCCCACCCCGCTCCAATCACTGACTTCTGCTAAGCTGACTTCTAGTGGACAAGGCTCTAAGGGAGATGTTACTGCTTCTCTGCCCGGGATCTAACTGTCTAAATTTTCAAAAAAATCCCAGAATTCCTCAGATCTCATCCCACTCTCATTCCCCGAGTTTCCACACGAGATTCAAAATCCTTTGTTCTAACATTGAAATCTATGCTGGTGGTCAAGTTTTATGACTGATTCCTATCTCTTCTCTCTTTTGCCTAAATCCAGACATTTGTGTCTTACTGGACTTTATCACACCTTTTTTTTTATCTAGCCTAAATCCTTTTTCTTTTTAAGATTTCTTTGACTTAGTATTGACCCTACTTACACATACAATATATGTAGATACACACACACACACATGTATACACACATACGCACATATACATCTATATATATATATATATATATATATATATATATATATATATATATATATATACATACCCATCTGTGGATGGTCTCAATCCATTCCCAATCTACACACACACATACACACACACACACACACACTTATTTTTATAAGTGGATTTTCCTACTACTTATTCAGTATAACTAGCTATGCAGTTATATGCACACACACACTTGCCTGCACCCAACGTTGTGTTATAGAAGATTTTGTAGTTATCTATTATAATTATTTTATTTCATATTTAAAATAATAATAAATTGAATACATGTTTACTTGAACTAACTCCTGGCCGAAACACGTGTTCGTAAAATAAACTAAACTATCCATTCAGCATTTTCTTTTCCTTGTTTCTTTTTCTTTTCAACACACACACACACACACACACACACACACACACACACACACACACACACATATATACCCTGCCCTCGTCAGCCGCTAACTCTGCCATGGTGAAGAGGGTTGGGCTCATCACTGAAAATTTTGTTCCCCGCGAAAATTATTTGAGTGGAGCAAACAAGTTAAAGTCAGATGTGAACTGTAGGGAGGATGTCGCAACTGTTGCCAAACAATCTGACAGATGGTTTCCACTATTCTTGCTACACTTGCATTTGTGTGAAGATCCACGGAAATACCGAATTGTTCAGAAATGTCCTCTATGGTAACTATGTCCTGGGTATGACGTTAAACTATCTGATGGTGAGGTTTCACTTTTGGAAGTCTGGGGAATGTGGAGCACCACTTTATTATCATCCCTCCCAGGTCCACTCTGACCCTTAGTGGTAGTACCTATTAGGTTCTCATTTATAGGTGAAATAGAAAAATGTGTTTTAAAAAATTGAGTTAAAAAAAAAAAGAGCACCCATCAAGAATTAATGAAACAAAATGTCTTTGGCATAAAATAATCCAAAAAGGGTTGACATGCCGTAAAATCCAACCAGCCAACCAACCAACGCTTATTCATTTATTTATTTCCCTTTTTTTTTCTTTTCTCTCTCTCTCTCTCTCTCTCTCTCTCTCTCTCTCTCTCTCTCTCTCTCTCTCTCTCTCTCCTTTCTTCCATGTTATTCATTAATAATGCTTCTTGTGTTTTTCGTCTGCAACAGAACGCAGCGTGTCGTCTTCTTCGCGTCGCTTATTCAGTCCATCTGATGCCAATCACACAATCAACCAAAATTCTACGAAACTTTCTTTTCTGCTTTTATTGTTTATTCATATTTTTTACTCCTTTAGAATTTGGTATTTTTATTTTATGATTCTTTTTGTTCAACATTTGTCGCTCTTCAATTTTTGCAACATTCTGACAAAAAGAAGAAGAAAGAAAAAAAGAAAGTTTTACTAATATTCAATGATGAACTCTGTCAGGTGTTTGATTGGTCCTTATGTCAAACCTACTTCAAGTTTTTAACAGGCAAGTACGCATGCGTCAAGACATCCCACCACACTAATACTATCCGAATATAAATATATCTATTTTTTTTATCGTACGAAAGAGGGATATATATACACACATAGGAATACATAAAAGATTAAAGATAGATAGATATATCAGAAACTATATATATATATATATATATATATATATATAATATATATATATATATGTGTGTGTGTGTGTGTGTGTGTGTGTGTGTGTGTGTATGTGTGTGTTTTTCATTTGGGCAGCATTCATTCATTTATACATGTAGAATTAAACAAAAGACACATCTCCTGTTTAACAATTCTATTAACGATCTTTTCAAGCTTTCTGGCCAACCTTTTTTTTTACATTTGGATGGAATCCGTAGATTAGTCCATCGAAGTTCGTATCCCAAGTACTTTCGACACTTCGCAGTGCCAACATCAGGGATGGTGTGTTTTTCGTCTGCAATACGAATATATATATATATATATATATATATATATATATATATATATATATATATATATATATGAATAAGATATAATGAAAAAACAAACGATGTTTACAACTGAAATAGGCTCATCAGAAGAGAAAGTGTGCAAACCGTTTCGGGGCCAATTCTCTTGACGGTTTTAAAAAGCAACACTCGGCCCATCCTCAACTAATATGAGGACCCTATTGCATTATAATATATTTTTAATATTTTTTACTAACGGTCTTTTTCCCGTCTTGTTTTTGCTGATGACCGACCCACGTGCGGTTGATACATTATAATGCAATAGAGTCCTCATATTAGTTGAGGATGGGCCGAGTGTTGCTTTTTAAAACCGTCAAGAGAATTGGCCCCGAAACGGTTTGCACACTTTCTCTTCTGATGAGCCTATTTCAGTTGTAAACATCGTTTGTGTTTTCATTATATCTTATTCATACTGTCGGATTAATTTCCATTTTATTTTCATATATATATATATATATATATATATATATATATATATATGGTTGACTCTCCTATCGTGAACGATAGCTGAGGGTCAGCAGTGAGTGATTTGTTTCTTCCTATGTTGTTCATGCTATAAAGTAGACATTTTGTGTTTCCTTGAGTGTGATAGCAGCCCAGTCTTGCTGCGATAGTCCAAATATATATATATATATATATATATATATATATATATATATATATATAGGTATATGTAAAAACAAAATTTTTTTTGCGATGAAACAAAGAAAATACAGTGCTCAATCACAGTTTGTAAGAGCTAATATTTATTTATTTTACAATGTTTTCATAGATCAATGTTCATTATCAACGACCGCGGTTTCATGCCAAAGGCAATCATCAGGTTGAGGAGCAAGATCCTATGGTGTTTGTTGGAGTTCTTTACTCAATGTCACATTTAGGATCTAACTTCTTTACTCAATGTCACATTTAGGATCTAACTTCTTTACTCAATGTCACATTTAGGATCTAAATGTCACATTTAGGATCTAAATTCTTTACTCAATGTCACATTTAGGATCCTAAATGTGACATTGAGTAAAGAACTCCAACAAACACCATAGGATCTTGCTCCTCAACCTGATGATTGCCTTTGGCATGAAACCGCGGTCGTTGATAATGAACATTGATCTATGAAAACATTGTAAAATAAATAAATATATATATATATATATATATATATATATATATAATCAAATGCCGCTTTAACTTTTCCATTGCAGTGGCATTATTGATTTATCAAAGAGTTCAATATATCATAAACCCAGTGCTCTAAGAAGGGGGTAGGTAGAAACATTTAACACAAAGGAAAAAAACTTCTCAGAGCAATAAGTTTCGCAATTAAAGTAATAAATTCTTAATAATGCATTACTTGAACAAGAATACCCCAGGTTGGTCCTCCAACCACGACATGACTTCAGAAATCAAGGCTGCATCATCTAAGAAACGCTTTCCTTTCAAAAACAACTTCATGGTTGGGAATAGGTGAAAGTCAGAGGGTGCAAGGTCAGCAGAGTAGGAGGATGGGGGAGTAGTTCATAGCCGCACACCTGTGCTTCTGATCTGGCGACACGCGAGTTGTGGACCGGAGCATTGTCCTGAAGGAGGAGGATTCCTTTGCTGATTTTGACCCGCCTCTTGATTTTGATAACTCCTGTAATTGTGGTACTCTTTTCCAGGAAATCTGTCATCACTACTCCGTCCTGGTCCCAGAAGACTGTGAGCATGACCTTGCCAGCGTAGGGCTGCACCCTTGCCCTTTGGAGGAGTTGGGTTAATGTGCTTCCATTGCATTGACTGGGCTTTAGTCTCTGGATCATAGTGATGGACCCAAGTTTCATCCTGTGTAATCAGTCTTTTTAAAAATTTTGACTCATCTCCAAATTCATCCTCGAACACTCGACGCGTTCTTGCTTCTGGAAAGGTGTGAGCAACCTGGTAATCCATCTGGCAGACACCTTTTGCATATACAAATGGCCATGAATGATAGTTTCCACTGACCCAGTACTAATCCTGACCTCATGGGCTATTTGGCGAATAGTTATGAGTCGATATTCCAAAATGGCAGCCTCAACTTGACGGACAGATGCCTCATCAATGGCAGAAGGGGGCGACCAGATCTGAGAGCTGTTTCCACATAGTTCCGACCATGTTTGAATTCACAATGCCACTATTTTAAAAGGTCATATGATGGGGCGTCATCACCATAAGTTACTTTCATTTCATCAAAAGTCTCCCGTGGTGTGCGTCCTTTCAAATACAAAAACCGGATCACTGCTCGACACTCAACAGGCTCCATTTCACACTTGACTCAGTTCAAACACCTGTAAATCAGAAACCACAATTAGTTCATAGCTGTAATTTTCCGCTTAATCTATACAGATATAGATAATTGCACATGCAATATTTCAGCTAGATCAAACAACTGGAAGTGGGTCAGGGGCATTACTTATTGAACGCCCCTCGTAGAAAAGAGTTATGGGGCTACCGCGGTTTCGATCTAGACTTTCTTTTCAGGGCCCTATTTTATTTAGTTATATTTGACTAAGTTAAAAATCATTTCTTGGTTAAACTGACATAAACGTATTTTCCGAAAGTCACGGTTGAATATTATGTCACTTCCATTTTTTATTTCTTTTATAATTATTTTACTGTCGCGTGCGACTTTATTCGATTAAAATAGAAAAAGGCCACACGTGGCAATAAAAATAAGAAATAAAATTCATGGGGATCACTCAATCGTCGGGCGAGAATATGAGAAAATCAACCAGATTTTTAGGTGACATGGCATATTGTTTGTTCACGTGACACACACACACACCACACACACACACACACAACATATATATATATATATATATATATATATATATATCAACCCCTCGGCACGAGCAGGATGTGACACAAGGTCAATTTCTTAAGCGGTGTTCAACAGGTTTGAATTCTGAGTTTTCCTTCTCCTAGACCGGTTGCCTAACAAAGGTTAAAAAACCCAGTTTACCCTACTATTTATCCATAGCTGGAGGCTGGAGGGAGAGTAGGATGCATACTTTTCCCAGGGGTATTAGCGCTAAGTGAAATGCAATTACCACATCCAGGATTTGAACTCGGGTTGACGAGACTATATATATATATATATATATATATATATATATATATATGATGTCGCGTTAATAGCACGGCTATCCATGACAATCGCTCGCCAAACGTCCCTATAATTCATTGCCTCTGGAAGGTCCTATGCGCAATATCCAGTATCCATATGGTCTATGTATGTCTTTGCTGGACGGTCCACTCTGGCGTGCCCATATGATGACTTCCACAGAAGAACGTCACATGAGTTCGTCTTTGCTTTTCCAGCAGTGCCCAGCGTGTCTTGTTCGCCTCACACGGATAGTTTGTGTGATATGAGGCAGGTGGCCGTAAAGCTGTTTTTTGTGGGGTGTTTTTTTCCTCCACGTCTTGTATTAATATTGTACGCAGTATTTAATCAAAATCGGTAGATATAACCTAAAGAGTTAGATCGGGTCTACAACGGTAATAAAACCAGTAAAATTATTACAATGCTCAATTCACAAAAATACTTTGACGGTTTAAGATGTAAGAAATACTCAGAACTCGGAGTTTCACGCAATCGATCCTCAGTTTCTTATATCATAATATGTCATTATATATATATATATATATGCGCACGCGCGTGCATGTGTGTGTAAGTTGAAAATGAAAATGAATCCGACGATATGTTTAAAGGAGAAATAAACAAAGGAAAGAAAATACTGAATGGATAAAATAGATATACTAACACGTGTTTCAACCAGGAGTTTGTTTATGTACACATGTATTCTATTTATCATTATTTTAAATATAAAATATAATAATAATAATAATAATAATAATAATAATAATAATAAAAGAAATCTTATTAAAGGAATCAATACCTGGGCTGTCCCCATTATAAGATACTCAGGACCATTCTTAAAATGGACAAAGGAAGAATTCAGACAGATTGACCAAAGGACGAGAAAATTAATGACCATGAACAAGGCTCTCCACCCTAGAGATGATAGAGATAGATTATATGTGTCAAGAAAGGAAGGGGGAAGAGGTCTTGCCAACATAGAGGAATGCGTAGAAACCACAATCCAACAACTTGAAGATTACACAAGAAAAAGCAAAGACAAACTACTTATGGCGGCCAACAATAGTAGGAGCGACAGATGGACAAACAGAAAAACAACAAAAACTAGAAAACAAAAATGGGAAGAAAAACAATTATATGGACGCTTCAAACGACAAATTGAAGAGGTTGTGCATGAAAAGACTTGGACATGGTTAAGAAAAGGAAACTTCAACAGAGAAACTGAATCACTTATAATTGCTGCACAAAATAATGCCATAAGGACAAACTACATCAAAGCGAAAATTGATAGGACCCAACAAAATAGTAAATGTAGACTTTGCGGTAATAGAGATGAGACTGTTAACCATATACTCTGCGAATGTAGCAAACTAGCACAACGAGAATACAAAACTAGACACGACTGGGTTGGGAAGGTGATCCACTGCGAATTATGTAAAAAATGTTGACCATACAACAAAATGGTATATGCATAAACCAGAATCTGTTCTTGAGAACGAAACGCATAACATTCTCTGGGACTTTGAAATAAAAACGGATCACCTTATCACAGCAAGAAGACCAGACCTAGTGTTGATAAAAAAGAAAGAAAGAACTTGTCAACTGGTGGATTTTGCAGTTCCAGCAGATCACAGGGTGAAGCTAAAAGAAA